>WPIO01000157.1:205000-695000 GCA_009760855.2 Cristatella mucedo
TTTCCCGTGCAGCTTTCAAGATTTCGCATGAGAAATGCGCAAATGTTTGTGGAACATTTTGAAGGAAAGCGTAGCTCTGGCTGCATGCAGCACCAGCTGCCTCGCGGTGCTCGATGCTTCTGATGCCTCTGACCCTCTAGCCAATGGACCAGAGTGTACAGCCACGTCCTTGCAGCTCCATGCAAACCAAACTTCATGCTCGACGCTCGACGTGCTTACGACGACTGTGGAAAGATCGTCCTCCGCGTCTTCATACGGCGACAGCAGCTCCGGCTCCGGCTGCAGCCGATGCAGCTAGAGACCAGGGAGTCAATGCGTCGCTGACACTCAAGCAAGGACGCACCAGTGAGGCTTCTGTCAGCTCAATGAACAACACCATAAGCGGCCAAGCAAACATGGAAGTCTCAAAATATTTCCATCTTGTTCATTGTTACCAGGATCAATGCAGCGGCCCTAAGTGAGGGTCGTTGTTTGCATAGGGTCCTGGTTGACTTGTCCATCAGGTGTCAGCAGAATAATAGCACTGCCAGAAAACAAGGCCGAGCACGAGCGCACTTCTCGTCCGTGTACGTACAACTATTTTTGTTTCTCTTTGCCATCCCTAGGGGAAACGACCCTACATCTGCCGGCAGCTCCATTGTCCTTTGCTTCTTGCTGAATTGGACGCAATTAGAGAATTCCTTTCGGCCACCATCTTGAAAATTAGCAACCCAGCCATCAGCCGTCGGGGTGAACCTACGAGCGAGTAAAGTTAAGCCGCTAAAGTGTGGATCACCGGTGGTCAATTAACGCATCGCATATTTGCACATGTCATATGCGAGCTCTGCCGAAATTCACGCCCCGCTAAAGCGTTCATCTGCATCGCAGACCTGCCCTACAGATAGGCACCATCTGTCGAATTCGTTTCCTTTGTCGTTCCTTGGATTAAGAGCCCTATCTGAAAAGTGCCTTCTCTGGGGTGAGTTTGGCCAGTGGATAGCCTTATTTGTTGTTTTTTAGTTTAACCAACCATCCAGCAGATTTGAGGTTCATGTTAGGTGCCCTGGTGATCGCTATAAGGATAAAAAAACACCAGCGGCTTAAACCTTTAAGATCAGCCATCAGCTTTTCCAGCAGCGCTTGATGCAGAATAAACGGTGCCACGAAAGCCTTATTAAACTTAAATCATTATTCAATTAACTTATTGAACTAGCCTGTATACTAAACATAATATTTGCTCATTATTAGCAGAATTTCATCAAGAGTTTCAAAGGTTAAATGAGCAAAGGAACTATTGTTTAGGAGCAGTGCCCTGGCGCTGTCGCTGGATCGAGAGCTAGCTATAACCAGCAGCTCTCGCTGGTCGGGAAGTTTTCAGCTATAGCCAGCTCACCTCCTTTTGTCCTGGATAAAGTGCCGCACAGGTCGGATAATTCAACAGCCTCAACGCCAGGGTGGGGCCTCAGCGGCTACCACCGCCGCTCCCGGTACCAGCGAGGTGTACGTGATTGTCCGCTACAAGACTCAAGCCCGCGGCCTGCGGCGGCGGCGGCTCTTGAAGTGCGAGCGCGGCGCTCGGCTGCTGGGCTGAGACCTAGGGGCACGGCAGTTATGGAGTCGGCGTGCTGATTAACCACCGGCTGCGGTGTGCCCGCTAACCCAGAGAGCTGCCTGCACTGAGTCAGCCTTCCGTAAGAGGTTCGCGCTAATGCATAAAAGGGCAGTGACTCTCCGCTCTGCGAATTAATTTCATAGTATAATGCATGCGTCGCTCAATTAAATTTCGAGCTCTACCCTACGACAGAGTGGGATTGCAATGCAAGCAGCTTTTCGGTGGGTGGACAGTGTATGTACGGAACGGAGGCTATGCGAAGCTAGCGCATATCTAGACGAAGACAATAACAACCTGACCGTAATGCACAGCGATAGTCCGGTCCGTGAGCGACTGTAACGTGGGCTCAAGGCCATTTTTAAACCCCATAACTGTATACGTACATAGAGTCAAATGTACGTATTGGGTTATGTCAATAGTTCCACGAGAAAATACACGACAGTGCGAACTCTTTGGATTTGAGGACGCAAATGCACGACGTACCGATCTAACCGCGTCTGACGTCACGGCATGAGTCCGTGGGTACTCTGCGGTGCAGGCCGAATGTAGGCGGCGAAAGGTAAGTACAGCTCGCGAATCGGCTCTTGAACGCCTGGTCTGCAATCCAAAAACGCCATGTACGCCGCAACTGGATCAATAAGCGTACGCACAGCTAGACCTTGGCGCTGCCCGATGCACGCTTTCCAGTGCCTCTACGTTTGGCCGTAATGCTCGCTGGCGCCCAATGAAAGTAATGCTAACTAGCGGTAGCGCCACTCGAGCTTGCGTTACCACCTGGCAATGTTACAAACGAGCTGAAGTGGCTCCCTTTGACACGGACACGGCGTACGTAACTGGCGCTAGTCCGTGTACAGGCGCGTGCGGCAAATACTGGCGGCAAGACATGGCTCCTCGAAGCACGGCTAACTAGTTTCCGTTGCTGCATGGATACACGCAGGTTTGCAGCCAACGGTAGCAGAGCACGGCAGCAATCAAGAACGCCTTCCTACCTTAATATGATGTAATATAGCGAGTCAATATCGTTCACGCCGAGCAGCCACCGAGGGCCACATCTGTATACCACCAGCCATAGCGTACTTCGAAGCCCATGTAAACTGAACGACAGTTACTTCGGATGCACACCAACACTCCTGTCTACGCGATCCTCGTTGAGGAAAAGGCGGCGCGTTAAATCAGCCAAATTGCGACCGACTTTTGTTATTCGCGGTTCCTGAATTTTGACGGCTCTGAACAGATAATGCGCTAACCTATGGCCAAAGTCGCATAAAAGCCACAGACGTGTAATAGGCAGTCGGTTATGCTCCGTGAGTTTGAGCTCTTGGCTGTGAACCGAACGAGTGTTGCTGCAAGTCATGGCCGCTGTTAAACGCCTGCAGACCTCCGTCGCTGTCGAAATGACTTCTCTACGCTACGGATATGAACTCGATAGCTTAAGTTGAGAGATTTTAAGAGGTTTAAGTTTAAGAGGTCCAGCCACTACAGACTGCCGCCTGTCTCAGCCCACCTGTATATCGTCGTCAGCTGTCGTGCGCGCCGTCGCGCGCAGGGCTGCAACCAACCGAAAGGTTCGGGTCCAAGTTCGTGCCGGACGGACGAGCAGCAGCAGGTTCAATGGCTGCGTGCGAGGGAGACAAAGTTCCAGACTTTGAAAGTCGCGCCAAGACCGGCTCGGAAGAAGCGGCACCTGTACGCACCCAGACACCTTGCAACGACCACGCTGGGGGAGGCCCAGGCATCTCGTGCGGCGGCCAAACCGTGAATAGGCGTGGCAAGCGAGAGATCGTCTTGTTTGGAGAGAAGGTCGAGTCTATATTTGCACCGTCGTGGTGGTGGCTGATGACAGAGGCTTCATCGCCCGCGATGATTACGCTGCCAAGCGGCTTCCTTTAGATTTTCTGGGCGTCTGATCACACGGACACAATGCAGCATTCCCGCTCCGGACGTCATCGCTACCCAGCGGCCAACTGCTGAGGAAGAGCTAGCGCTGCCTGCCAGTCACAAACGAACGAGCACCCGTGAACCTTGCAGCTCGGTCGAACCGGAAGCGAGCCAGAGCGGAAGTAGCGGGTCTGAAGAGCTTAGCATCCATCCTGCAGTCCGTGATGGCCCTCGCGATGCATGCACTGTCGCTTTTACTCACCGACCGGCAGAACGACGCTACAAGAGGGCGACAGCGGTCAGGCTCACGCCTTACAGGCTAGCCATGTTGTAAGTCGTGATTTTTTCATCTCGTAAGATAATCAAATATCGCGCTGCTGATAGCCCTTGGTTTTGTCGTAGCTACTTCATATTCAGCAGCCTAAATCCGGGTTAAAAATCCCGGGACATGGCATATTCTATTAACTAAAGATTGTGGCATATCCGATTCCTAATTTCCGGCTGCCGTAAGTCGGGAACCGCTAACGTCTTGGGCCGTCATAACCTGGCCGATGTAACGTGCCGACGTGCCAATCGCGCTGCGCCAATCCGACTGGCCCGGTTTCACCTCTCGCTGACGCGCGTGTGCCGCCAGTCGCGTCAGCCAGCGGCGGCCGAGGCGCCGCGAGACAGAGCCAACGCGCATCGAGCCGGCGCACGCGCGCACGCGCCTGCCGGGCCGGGAGCGCTGGCTTCGCTCAGCTTCGGCTGCGACTTGCGGAGAGAGGTTAGGCAGTACAGGTTCACCCGGCGAGCCGCTAATGAAAGCGAATTAACTATTGTTGTTTGCCTATTTGTTGTAGGCAAACAGGTTATAGGTGACGGCAGCTGAACGCAGAAAAAAGATTGGATTACTACTTTGTTCCGCGCGCAGAAACATCTGCCCCGGTCGTTACTTATCCGGCCGCGGCGAGGGATCGAGTTTCAGCAGGACACGCTGCCGCGAGGAAGTGCGACAACACTAGGCCGGCGGCGCATGCTCTCAGCTACTCAAGCTGCATAAACATTGTAGAGATAAGTGATCTGACTGAGCTACCGCCGCTGCCGCCGCCGCCCCAACAAACGAGCGTCCCGGCGGCCAGATTGGGCTCTGCACCCGGAAACCGTCTCTATCCGCGAGAAGAGTACCACCTGTCGACGAACGCCCCGTCCATAACTGGGCGCGAGTGACTGCGACACCGCGAATGACAGCTCGCCAGTCTGCCGCGGCAGCAGGTGAGCGACGGTCAGACGATGCGACAACGTCTCGATCCTGGGAAATAGAGCGACGGTCTGCTACTGCGGACGGGCAGCCCTAAACAGACAGACAAGAAAGAGCGGGCACATTGATCGGACGCTCTGCAGCAGCCTAAGCAGCCGTATGACAGTGAACCGTCGCATAGTGGAATGGCGACAAGCGGCAAGACGCTGCTGTCAGATGCTGCTATTTAGAGTATACGAGTTGCTTGACGCCAGGTGTAACAATGGCCGGCATTAAGCGAGCGTCTGCAGTCCGTCTCCCGCGCTTTCTCTCTCTCTCTCTCTCTCTCTCTCTCTCTCTCTCTCTCTCTCTCTCTCTCTCTCTCTCTCTCTCTCTCTCTCACTCCTGTCCCTGCAATCCAGAGCATTACTTCTTATCGTCAGCATTAGCTTAGCTGCCAACTTTACGGATTCAGATCTGGGCTTGGGCAGCTACTGTTACTGCGGCCCTGCGCCGCACTGCCCGTGCAGCAGGATGAAGGTTCACGCTTTAATGACGCGAATGGACACTTGGTTACTGCGATTTTCGTATCCGGTCGCGCACCCACTATACGCAGAATAGGCGCATTCAGCCGTCCGCAGAAGGTCTGAGCAGCTGTTTATAGGAACTTGGAGCTAAATCGTGGGCGGAGCTGCGGTTTTACCCATGTACGCGAGAATTTCTTGCAAGCCAGCACCAATAGCTCTCGTAGAAACCAAACGCGCTTCCACCGTAGCTCAAACGCTGACTGACAAGAATGCAGCCAACAAATAGTCGTGCAGTGCAAGAGCGAAGACGTTTGCCGATCGCAGCGTCAATGCTTCGAAAAATATGGGCCGTTTCGCAGGCTGCGAAAACACAGGCAGCGCCCGACGAAAAATCTGGCCTACGATGTCAGAACTGTGCGGCGAGCGAGCCGACGCGCTGATTTCGCTGAGTTTCCGCGGTCAGCGTGTACGACAAGCACGTCTACGGTAAGGCTTCCGTCTCAGCCTTTCATTCGGTCGATGGGCGCCCGCGCAGCGGCCCGGATGTCAACTGGCTGGACGCCGGGCAGGCGCACGCTGGCCACCGGGTGGTGCATCTCACAATGCTGCACGCTGGCGCGTCAACGGCTGCCCCTCAGCCCTGAGAGGCCAACAGGGCACTGCGCGAGCGAGGCTCAAGACGACCTCGGTTACAACGCGAAATCTTGCGGCCTCCACGGAGCAGCATGCCGGTGCGCCTGCGAATCACGGTGCATTCCGTCCTCTGATCCTCGACGACGCGCTGCGCCGTCAAGAGGCGCGTAACTCGCCCGCTTCGCCAAGCAACGGCGATTGCGTCAGCAAGCCGCATTGCGGCTTGCTGGGTTCGCCCGGCCTAAGTGCTCCGGCAGCTCCGGCAGCAGGTTGGCCGACTGCCGCTGGAGCTGCCTTTAATTTGGCACCGCGGCAATCAAAGCAGACGACGCCACCGTTGAGCCGACGATACCGACAGTCCGAAGATGAAAAGCACTAAGCGTCCAGTCCACACTGGATGTCAGCGCGCCCGCTGTGCGCGCGCCTAGGGCTGGCACTAATCGATCTCTTTCGTTAGCGGTCATCGCCTTGACGTTCACTTCAAATTATCAAGCCAGGAAACGATGCTGTTTAAAGTAGCCACGGCCAATTAGCAAATGCGGCGGCGGAGCGCGGGCGCGCCTTTTTGGCGACCGTTAGGCCGGGGCTGAGCCACTGCCCGCCGCACTTCCGCTGGTGAGAGGTCGCACCGGCGGCTCAACAACGCCACCGCCATTGCTCCATCCGGTTGGTCTTCGCGCGCCGCGAAGCAGACGGACGCCGCGCTCGACCATGTGCGGGGGGGGGATGGGTGCGCACTGCTCTGTGCTCGCAGTGAAAAGCCGTTCGACGAAACGAGACAGACGCACACAAAAGTTAGGCACCTCAGCAGCGACGCTCTAGCTCAAGCTCACTGTGGAGAGTCGATCGAGAAGGCGGCGCCACGCATCCCGCTGTCGCAGCATACCGGAGACATTCCTCCCTCCCGCCCTCGAGAGCGCAGTGTGCAGACGCGCCTTGATATTCACGCGGAGGGGCTCTGGCGCTGAGGCAGGCTGGCTACTTGCAAAGCCTCGACGTGCTCGGTACGACGGTGAACGGAAAGCAGGAAACGGGCGGCTTTTTTCCGCTTTTCTTTTCACGGCATCGACCACGCGCGAACTTTGGCGGCGTCGTTCCGCGTTTGTCTAGCGACTCGCCTTTCTACCTTTCCCCGCAGCGAACCGCGCGATCTGCCACCAAACTGCACCAGTTCCGCCAGCGCTTCGTGCGCTCGCTCGCTCGCCGCATAGCCCTCGCAGCTGAAGCGATCGGCGGCGCCGCGACCAATCGTCGTCATCCAATTTTCGCGCCGATCGCGTCACCCTACGCGCTCGCCCGCCACTTCCTGGGCGTCCACCGATCTCTCGCGTGAGCTCTTGCGCTCGTCGCCTGTCGCCGATCTGCAACGGCTGCAGCGCCCGCGAGAGGTGCCGCCGACGCCGCTTAAATTGGCCGGCGCTGGCCTTGCTTGTCGGCCCCGCGCGACAGGGACGAGCACAGGAACTTGGCGCCGGCAGTGCACCGTTCGCCAGTTGAAACAATGATGCGCCAGATTGCCATCGGGGCATTATCTGCCGTCATAATTGGCTTAGAGTCTGCTAGACACCTCAATACAGAGCGATAATTGTATAATAGAGTAAATGCATTTAGATTATGTCAATAGCTTTGCGTCGAGGCTCTTCACCTTTCGCTATTGGCGATATCAGGCCTCTCGTCGGCCGCCGGTCGATGAATCGTGCCCGACTACTTCGCCAACGTATCCTGCGCCGCTCGCTACCAGCGCGGCCCTTTCTGAAAGGCCGCGCTTCCGGTTTGGATGCGCTTGCGAAATGTCGTCCCACAGCCGGGCCGTTGCAGTACGCGCGATACAGACTTTTTTCCGCGATTAGACGAAAGCGCGGCCAATTGGCGCGCTCAGTGCAATTGCTAAAAGTGCTGAGCTGTATCGCCGAATGAGGATCTTTAACGTACCTAGCGAATCGAATCTGGCTTCAGTCTGCAAACGGACTGCGAGCACTTGGCCGCAGAGGTGAAAGACTGCCGATAAGCAGAAATGGATAGAAGATCGCCGACATAAAGAGAGGAAAACCGGCAGAGCGATCCTACAGCGCTCTTCCTGCGAGCACCGCCCCTATCCGCCCCAAGCCGCTGCCAGGCAGAGCTGCATTCGTCAGGCTGGGCGAGTGAGTTTCACTGCGTTGTGACAACTGTTCGCGAGCTGCTGCTGCTGCTGCTTTGTCACCGCCGTCACGTGGCATTGAAACGGAATATCGGACTCTCCTGCTTCCGCACGCTGGCGCGAAGGCGGCGCTTCCGGAGCGCGCCATTTCCGGCCTGCTAGGCTGGCTGGCCGGCTCGCTGGTAGGCCGGTGACGACGCGAATGCATCTGGTCCGCGCAGCCACCCTAGGGCTAAGTCCACTGATAGCGAAACTGTTTGCTCAGCTACGCTGTACGTTTGTTCATGGCTATTTACTTACCTGCGAGCTGCCGTAATTAACGACCCGCGTGTTATTTGATTGTTTGGATTCCGTTCTCCAGTGTGTATTAAATAACGCTGTGCCAGATTGGATCGATGAGGATTCTCCTCCCGACCTACATATTCTGTCTCTCTCTCTCTCTCTCTCTCTCTCTCTCTCTCTCTCTCTCTCTCTCTCTCTCTCTCTCTCTCTCTCTCTCTCTCTCTCTTTCTCTCTCTCTCTCTCTCTCTCTCTCTCTCTCTCTCTCTCTCTCTCTCTCTCTCTTTCTCTCTCTCTCTCTCTCTCTCTCTCTCTCTCTCTCTCTCTCTCTCTCTCTCTCTCTCTCTCTCTCTCTCTCTCTCTCTCTCTCTCTCCCTCTCTCTATCTCTCTCTCTCTCTATCTTTCTCTCTCCCTCTCTCTATCTTCGTCTCTCTCTCTCCCTCTCTCTATCTTTTTCTCTCCCTCTCTCTCTCTCTCTCTCTCTCTCTCTCTCTCTCTCTCTCTTCTCTCTCTCTCTCTCTCTCTCTCTCTCTCTCTCTCTTCTCTCTGTCTCTCTATCTCTCTCTCTCTCTCTCTCTCTCTCTCTCTCTCTCTCTCTCTCTCTGTCTCTCTGGCTCTCTCTCTCTCTCTCTCTCTCTTTCTCTCTCTCTCTCTCTCTCTCTCTCTCTCTCTCTCTCTCTCTCTCTCTCTCTCTCTCTCTCTCTCTCTCTCTCTCTCTCTCTCTCTCTCTATCTCTCTCTCTCTCTCAGCCTCGCTCACTCCCTCACTCTCACTACTACCGTTTCGGCTTCCACTCGTGCATCTAGGCAATCTTCTACTAGTGCCTCTTAAAACCTCGTGCGGCCCGACGCGGTCCGCCCCCCCCCCAGTTGCCATCCCGAAGTTTGGAGAGCGGCCAATCTTAACCATCACTCTCTCTCGCGCGGCCGACTCCCGCGGCGAAGAGGACGGCACGAGCCGCCGCGCCGCGGGCGGTGTGCGGCGGTGCGTCGTGCTGAGCCCGCAAGGACGCTGGCAGACGGCAGGTGCGCCATGCGCATCTGCCGCTAGTCAACGGTCACAAAGGACCGGTGGCTACTTTCCTAACCGGTGCGTCCCTAACTCGGCACGTTTAAGGCAGTGGGTCTTTAGCTTTCATTTATGGCGTCTATTGATCCGGCAAAGAAAACACGGCGCTGGTTCGCAAGACGCATGCACAAACGGCGATGTGCAAACAAGCATCCTCGCTCCGGGCAGATGATTTTTCGCCCGCCTCCTCCCCACCACCCGAGTGACTCGCCGCCGTCGACAGCGGCGACATCGCTGGCGCTTGTCGCGCGACTTCCCGCTCGCCCCGCTTACTCGTACGGGCCCAGCGCTCTTACTCCGGCCCCGGAAGCGATTTCGCTTCGCCGAATCCTCGAGCGATCGCTCAGCACGAAGCAGCTCGGAAGAGAGTGCGCGGGTAGACGGCGCTGGGGCGCTCGCCCTCGTGCGCGCGGCACGCGAGAACCTCCACCACCGCCGCCGCCGCCGCCGCCGCCGCCGCCGCCGCCGCCGCCGCCGCAAGCGCCCGCGAGATCGCGCTTGCTGCGACCGAATGCTCGCCGCTGCAGAGGAGCGCGCGCTACCGCGCCCGGAGCGGCTCGCGCGTCGAGCGCCGCGAGAGCGAGAAAATTCCTCCGGAGGCCATTCGCTCTCGCGGCGGCGGCGGCCGGCAAAGCGCGAGCGACGCGACGCTAGCGCTTCGCTGCGAGAGCGAGCGCGAGCCTCCGTGCGGCCTGCGGTGAAGCTACGCGAGCGCGGCGAGCGCCTCACAAAGGCGAGCGTGCCGGACTGGCCGACGCCACTGCGGCCGCAAGGGTGGCCGCCCGGGGCGACGTCGCGCTGGTCCCGGTGCTTGCGGCCGATGTCGCGGACCCGGGCGGCGCCGTCGCTTCGGGGGCGCGACGCGAATGGAAAACGTCCGCGCCCTAGCGCGAGCCGCGAAACCTTTCAGTCGCCGCCGCCGCCGCCGCCGCTGCCGCCGCGATTGAACGCAGGCCGGGAGATTAACAAGCTTTCCTAGGTGTCAAGGCTAAAAGCATTAACATTTATACAGTTAACAATAGCCGGCTATTTTGCTCGTTTTCACGCTGTTGCCACTCAAGGCAAATGAAGAGCACTTAAAAAAATAAATTCAGCAATCCGATACCGAGTGCCTTTCGGCTGGCAGCCAAGCCGTGTCATTACGGGCCCTAATGGTGCCGCTGACTAATATTGCCTTGTCGCCTCCTCAGGCGCTCGCTCGCTCGCCGCCGGCGCCGCCGCCGCTCTTCGGCCTCGCGCGCGCGGGTATTGCTAGCCGATCCGGTAGCCGCGCTCATTGAGCAGCCGCCGCCGCCGCCGCCGCGCGTTCTCGCGCGAAAACTAAGCTGCAATGAGGCACGCCGGCCGCCGCGGCTAGCGTGAGCCGGCTGCAGCCGCGCCCAGCGCTTCGGGCGCAGTCGCGCTCGTCGGCGGGGGGGGGCGGATGGTGACTGGCGCCGAGGCTGAGGCGAGGGCGGCGCGGGGCGCGCGCCCGCGACCGGCCTTGCCGCCGACGGGGGATTCCTTAGCCACAGCTCGCGGGCGTTGAATTCCCTTAGCGGTCGCAGACTTGTGCAATTCAGCGACGACATTCGCCGTTGCCGCGAAACTGGCCCGTCGGCAGACGCCGCACCCTGCGCCTAGCCGCGGTCCTGACGCCGGAGGAGCCGCCGCAATCCGGGCGAAGACAGTGCGATTTGAAGCGGAGAAGCCAGTGGCAGCCATAGCAGATCTCGGTTTCGTAGGACGTTAGAATGGCAGGAAGACTGCGCGCGCGCGCACACGCGCGCGCACCCCACCCCCTTCGGAGCTGTTCGCCGCGGCCGGCCGCTGCTCAGCCATGCTACCGTCACGGCCGCCGCAGTTCCATCTGCAGGCGCGGCAGCTGCGGCCGATCGCGGGCGACCGCTTATAATGCGCGCTCATGCCAAACCTGTGTCAACAGGTCGCGGCACAATGATGCGCACGTGTCGCCCGAGGGCGGCTAAACAGAGGTCCCTTAGCGGCTGCGGAGCGCAGTCGTCGCCTGCTGGCTACCCGGCCGGCAATCTCGTCGCTCGCTGGTCGGCAGATCTCTGCGGGGGCGTTTTTTCAAGCGCCCCCGCCGCTGGCGCGAGCTTCAGAAGCGAGCGCCGGCCGTCGCTCGGCGCTCGCTGGTGCGTATCGCTGCGCCGAGCCGTCAATCGCGGGCGGTATTAGCTGAAAAGTCGGCGGCGGCGGCGCACGCGTTCGGTGGACGAGCTGGCGATGCTGGCTCGCTCGATCGACTTCTCAAGCCGAGGGCCGTGGCAACCTAACGCTCTCAGTCGCCTCGCGGTCGTTGCCAGCGTGGACAGGTCGGCTGTCTGAAGCTTTTGTCGAGCGGCTGCCGCTTCCGGCCGAAATCAGCTACTGGAGCTAAACGGGACCGCCGGAACCGCTGGGGACGCGAGCGAGTACCGAGTGCGAGACTGGAAGCGGCGTAAACGAAAGCGATAAAACGAAAAGAAGAACGGGCGCGGTTTCTCGTCGACCCCGCTGAGCCAGGGCTTGACTTCGCTTTTGCCTAGGTTGGCGGCACGCGCGCGAGATGAAGAGCGCGCGACCTGGAGTCAAACTTGCGATCCGCCGCCGAGGGGTCGTAGGCGTCGTTTGCAGTTGCACGATCGCACGACGCTGCCGAGCCGGCGGCTAGCGGCACGGCTGCCGGACGCGCGCGATGAATTACGCGGCGCCACTCTAGCGCCGAGCAGCCGCTCGTCACGTCCGACTATCTAGCGGCCCACCGCGTAAGAATGGGGGTTGTAGTCGCCACCAAAGCGCGCGCATGCTTTACTGATGGGGTGGAATGGAGGGAGAGCGCGGTGCTCGCCGGGTGTGCAGCGGACGTACGCAACGGGCGGTCAGCGGCGGCGAAAAGCGATGACCCCCCCCCCCTCCCATACCTCCCTTCCTATCCAAGCCAAGCGAGCAACCAATTGCACTTAACCAAACGCGGCCCAGCCACCAGCAGGTGAGCCGGCCGCGGCAGCGAGAGCTCACCGCCAGCGTTGGGGAACGGATAAGGGTGGAGCCAGCTCCATCGCGCATGCGCCGCTCGCCCAGCATCCGCTAGTGAAGCGGCCGCGCCTATAATAGCCGTCGTATCACATTTGCGCTGCTCATTTTTCTTGAATGGTGACCGGCAGCGAAGAGCAGCCGGACGCCCGCGGTCGACCGATAGCAGTAGCACTCGCTCGCAGAATGACGTCCGCGGACGCGCGATGGCCGCCCGCAGTCGCGGCCGCCGTCGCAGGCGGGCGCGGCGGCGAACGAATGGACGACGACGGAGAGCGTCGGTCCGACGGCGGCGACGACGACGTCGCCGCAGTCGCCGAGGACCGCGCAGCGGCGCGAGCCGACGCGGAGGCTGGCGGCGCTGCCGGGGCGGCGAGGGGGCCGGACGACGGCGACGAGTTCGAGGACGAGGAGGAGGAGGAGGTGGGTGACTGCGGGTGCGTCGGCGGCGGCGGAGCGTGCCGCTGCTGCGTCCGTGTATGCCGGCGCCCCTCGCTGGAGGGCGGCGCGTCGTCTCCGGCGGAGGCCGGCGGCGGCGGTGACGTCAATGACGACGACGGCAGCAGCAGCAGCGGAGGCGGCGTTGGCCCAAAGAAGAGGAGAAAGAGCAGTATGCTGAAGCCGCCCTACTCGTACATCGCCCTGATCACCATGGCAATCCTTCAGTCGCCGCAGAAGAAGCTCACGCTGAGCGGCATATGCGAGTTCATCAAGAACCGGTTCGCGTACTACAGGGATAAGTTCCCGGCGTGGCAGAACAGCATCCGGCACAACTTGTCGCTCAACGACTGCTTCGTGAAGATCCCGCGCGAGCCCGGCAATCCGGGCAAGGGGAACTACTGGACGCTGGATCCGGCTTCTGAGGACATGTTCGACAATGGCAGCTTTCTCCGGCGACGGAAGCGGTACAAAAGAAGGCAAGCGGAGAGCGCGAGCCAGGCGCCGCCGCCGCCACCGCCGCCGTTCGCTTCCCGCCACGTCGGCGGCGGCGGCGGGCCATTCGTCGCTCGCCGAGCTCCCCTGCCGAGCCAGGCGCCGGCCGTGCCGTACCTGGCGTGCCCGCCGCCGCCGCCGCAGCAGCCGGCGGCGCCGCCGTCGTCGCTGCTTCTCCCGCCGCACAAGCGAGTAATGGCGGCGCTGGCGGCGTCGCAGGCGGCCGCGGCGGCTGCGGCCAGCTCGGGCGCCTTGTCCAAGGCGCCCTCCTTCAGCATTGACATGCTCATCGGCCACAAAGACTCGTTCGCTGCCGAGAGCGCGGCGCTGCCGCAGCTGCGCATCCCCGCGGCGGGACCCTTTGCTGCGCCGTTCTCGCATATGGCCATGCTGGAGATGGAAAAGTACAGACACTACATGGCTTTCATCAGCCTGCCGCCCTGGCTGAGGTGACTCGCGCGCGCTCGCCGCCGCCGCCGCCGCCGCCGCCGCCGCCGTGGGTGCCTGCCGATTCGGCCTCCAGATGTCCAGAGACTTGCCAGGGTGGGACGGCGGCGGCGGCGGCGGTGGACTGCTAGCGGATCCCTGAGCAGCGGCGCCGCGGCGGCCCTAGCGAGCCGCCGACCGCCTCGCAGTCGCATTCGGGAGCCGATCTGCCGCTGCCGCTGCCGCCGCCGCGGTGGTCTTGGCGGGCCCGGCAGAGCGCGTCAGGTCTGCCGTACAGTTCTCTCTAGCGGCCGACGCGCGGATCAGCACTGAGCTGCATTTACAGCCGTCCTAATCCGAAGCCACGCACTTCCGCCGCCACGCGCCTAGTCGGCGCCCATGGCGCGTCCGCTTGGGCTCGCCGCCCACTGGAAGCGAGAGGGCAGGCGCGAGGCGAGCTAGCGTATTCTCGCGTTGTTTCCTATTGAGTTTGAGCCTCGGCGGTCGAGCTGGTGTCCGCCCGGCGCGACTGCGCACCAGCGTTTCAGCAGCGCCGAGCCAGCGAGAAAGCAAATGGACGTGCTCGTCAAATAAATGTCTGCTGCCGCCTCGTCGCACGAATGCCGCCGCAATTTCGCTGCCGTAGTCTCGTCGCGACGGCCACGCCGCGCGAATCTCAACCGTTAACCACGATGTCTTCTCTTCTGCTGCTGATAGCGGCGCTGCCTTTCCGGCATCCTACAGGGCTACTTTCCATCTCATCTTTCCTCCTGATTTGACTAAGATTCTCACCTGCTCTTCGCTGCGTCGCAAGAAGTCTGCCGACTTCCAAATGCGCACCGGGAGCTGCTTGGGCTCGGAGAACGCTGCAGTAAACTCTCACTCTTGACGCCCTCCTAGTATTTAAAGGCTTGCAAAATTGCCGACATAGATGCGTGCACCTTTGAAAAATGATTGGCGGCTTGCAGTTCTGCCAGCTGCGCCGAAGTCTACGGGTCATTTGGCTGCGGATTATCGATACATGACTTGAGAAAGCCAGTGGCAAACCAAGCGGTAGCGTAGCAACCGTGCGACCCACCTGGTGCTACCCGAAAGCGCGACTCGCTAATCCGTGGCTGCCTGCACATTGGCGAAGGCGTCAAGAGGAGCTACAAACGCCGGAGGCTTGAAAAAGAGTGCACCGCTGTGTCCTTGCCTTGGTGCATCGCGGCGCCCTCCTGTCCTAGACTTTTTAGTGCAAGCGCTTCACGCCAGCGGAAGTGGGTGAGCGCGCGATCGCTTGCAGCCAGCGTACGAAAAAAGAAGCCGCCGGAAGCGCAATCCGGAGAGAGATTTCCAGTAGCAAGCCTACAGCGGCACGACGGTCGCGCGTCCCCGAGCGGCGGCAGTGCGGGCCGATGCGCGGCACTTCGCGGAGAGTGAGACTAAGAAGTCGCAGACCTCTGATCCGCGGGTAAAATATAAGTATAAACAGCGACCGCACTACAGAGCACTATGACCGCAAGCACCGCGGCGCAATCTATTTTTCGTATTCCAATAACACTTTAAGCTCGCTCATTCCAGCGGTCGGCCGGCTAATTGGCTTGAGGTTACGTTTGCTTACACTGCCGCGTAAGCCTAAAAAGCAGCCTCCGAAATCGCGAGCCCTCTCTCTCTCCCCCTCTCTCTCTCTCTCTCTCTCTCTCTCTCTCTCTCTCTCTCTCTCTCTCTCTCTCCCTCCCTCCCTCCCTCCTCTCTCTCTCTCAAAGCGAAGCTCGGCCAAGATTCCTTTCTCTCCACACTCTCTGACCAACCGATAGCGGCTCTCTAGCAGGTGGCCGCCTCTAGCGGCACTGCAGCCCGACTTTCCCTGCGCCATCGACGCGACGACCCGATGAACGGAGCGGTTACATTATCGATCTAGCAACCAGATGCTGCTGCTACTGCTGCTGCTACTGCTGCTGCTGCTGCTGCTGCTGCTGCTGCTGCTGCTGCTGCTGCTGCTGCTGCTGCTGCTGCTGCTGCTGCTACTGCTACTGCTGTCAGCAAGCATTCTGGTCGCGTGCACCAAGGACGCATTGTGCAAGCTCCTCGAGGATTGGCAGGACATCATCCGGCACCGGCCAACCCCAAAGGGCAGACAAGCTCCGTCCGTTACTAGAGTCGTGCCACATTTTGATTAGGTTGACTCCATCCTTGCTCGCCCTTTCTCTCTCTTTCTCTCTCTCTCTCTCTCTCTCTCTAGCTCTCTCACACAAACACACATACACGCACACACACACACACACACACACGCACACACACACACACATCCTCTCTCTCACCTTCTCGCTCTATCCCTTTCTCTCTCTCTCTCTCCCTCCCCTTTCCCTTTCTCTCACCTTCTCGCTCTCTCTATCTCCTTCCCACTGCCCCTCTCTCCCTTTCTTCCTCTCCCTCTCTTTATCCCTTTCTTCCTTCTTCCCTTTTTCTTTCTCCCTGTCTCTTGAAGCGTTCGAGAATACAAATTGAACGTTGCGGGACAGTTCCCCGCCCGAGGCACATATTTTTTGCACCCAACCCGGCGGTGAACTGCCTTCAGTCTCTTTTCCTTTTTCTAAATAATAATAATAAGGTACATAATAATAAAATAATTAAATATTAAGGAGCGAACATCCTATTAATCATAAAGTCATAAATAACATCGCATCTTATTTGTGCTGCTGTTTTGAAGGGTTTAAACTGTACATTCATATAAGTGAATACATAAATCCAGATACAGTATAAAAAGCAGGGCTGTAGTCGGGAGTTTTTAAGAGAGGCTGAAACTTTTAAAGAGATGAACCTTTGCCTTTTCCGAACCAGCTAATCATAGGGGATGAAAAAACTCCCCTTACGCTCAGCTTAATAGAGTTGTGACTGCCCAGGCTTTCGCTGCCCCTTCAAAACAGCTTATACTGAGCGCCATGCATTAATTTATCAAGTTATGTTCCGTGTTAAACTATCGGCTTTACGAGCATGACTAAGCTCCAAGTGCGTACTTTGAAATATATCCCGCATAAGACAAGGGTAATTTATAAGGTGACCATTAACTAATACCGATTCGCACCCGTCGACACCATGAACGATTGCCCCCTCCCGGCGTTCAAGAGGTCAAATTCTACGCTCTCCCGAGTGCATCGGCACAGACAGTGCAAGAAACGCGGGGCCTAGCTGCATGTCCGACACGCGAGCCTTTTAACCATGGACTTGGTGCGCCGGAGCTGGTCAGAGGTCTAAAAGCAATCCAATTTCGAGCTCGTCTAACCTGCCTCTTCAGGCCTTGTACAACTGCAGCCATGATAGTTCACAGAATATGTATAAAAGTGAAATCGCCACCGCTGACTACAGATCAAGTGGTTTTCCAGGGAATACACTTCAAATCCTCATTTGATGCAATAACGTAAGTAGCAGGTTTGTGCAAAGATTATACATATATATATATATATATATATATATATATACATATACATGTGTATATGTGTGTGTGTGTGTGTGTGTGTGTGTGTGTGTGTGTGTGTGTGTGTGTGTGTGTGTGTGTGTGTGTGTGTGTGTGTGTGTGTGTGTGTGTGTGTGTGTGTGTGTGTGTGTGTGTGTGTGTGTGTGTGTGTGTGTGTGTGTGTGTGTGTGTGTGTGTGTGTGTGTGTGTGTGTGTGTGGTGTGTGCGATGTAGGGATTCGAGCCCATTGTCGGCAGTTCGGATAGCGACAGCAGTCTTTTTAGGTTATATGAAATTGTGTCCAGTTATTTTGGGTAAAAGCAAACTCGTTAAGTGGTGCCGTGGGATCGTTAGAAACTGACTTTGCATTAACGCTTTACGATGGAAAATTTATTACTGCAGGGAATATTATCTTTCCTACAAGCGGTCACTAGTAATCCTTATCGCCTAGAGTGTGCAAAGTCGTTTCTGTGGAATAAAATTAAAACTTAAAAATGAAGTAAGCTCATTTAGTCCCGACAGGATTTTCAATTTTAGTGGCATCGTCAATTTAGCCTGTTAGCCTTCGGACAGAAGTGTGACAAAAGAGGCTTCGGTTAGCACGTCTCCAACGCAAAGCTAAAGAATTTCCTAATCATTTTATAGAGTTTAATTACCAGCTACGGCGACCAATTAAAAGAGCAGTTCGAATAGCAAGGTTTTTCTCGCGAGAGCCTTTGCAGATTTTGAAATCCTTGGCCTCGTACGACGTCATCAAAGTTGAGATTTTAAAATCCTGGCTAACTTTTGTATGCAATGCCCACTTTGGTAAGAAGGACAATTAATGAGCAGAGTTGTGTTCGCGGAAAAGCTTCGCCAAAGATATAATTACAAGGTGCGGCTTGCAAAGGGTTTTGGAATTGTGACATCCTGTCTTGACTGCTGTAGCTCACTGCTTGCAGGCCTACCGGCACGTGCAATCAGGCACTTACAACTGGTGCAAAAATCTGCAGCTAGGCTTATCTGTCGTGAGCGTCGCAGTTGCCACATCACACCACATCTCGCCGACCTGCACTGGCTACCAGTAAAGCAACGGATCGACTTCAGTGTTTTGTCGCTCACTTTTAGGTCCCTTTGTTCTTTGGCTCCAGCCTATCTATCAGATCTACTCCCCCAACAGGCCAAGGATCGTACCACCCGCTTTTTGGAATCTAAACATTTACCAATACCTTGTAAAATTCTTTGGAGACCGTGCATTTAGTTCACATGCTCTCAAAGCCTGGAACTCATTCCCCACTTCCTTCATGACATCGCCTGACTTGACATTTAAAAAGAACGGATTGACTTCAAGGTTTTGTCGCTCACTTTTAGGTCCCTTCATTCTATGGCTCCAGCCTATCTCTCCGACATACTCCCCCATCAGGCCAAGCATCGTACCACCCGCTTTTCGGAATCCAACAGCCTAGAAATACCTCGTACAAACCTCAAATCCTTTGGAGACCGTGCATTTAGTTCGTATGCTCCCAAAGCCTGGAACTCCCTCCCGACCTGCGTCAGAACATCCCCTGACCTGACCACATTTAAAAGGAACTTAAAAACACACCTATTTAGGACAGCATTTAGTGGGTCCCTGTGATTCGCCCTTCACGTGCTTATGCGTGCTGACACTGTTCATGCTGCCACTAACCACATTACATGCTGACCCTGTGCATGTCACCCCTAACCATGTTATTCATCTTGTTTGTTTTTCAAGCATGATTTTACTTACCATTTAATTGCATTTCCCTTTGCAGCAAATGTAAAGCGCCTAGAGAGAGATTAAGTTCTCTGAGGGCGCTTTATCAAATACGTTATTATTATTATTATTAATCTAAAAACGCACCTATTTAGGACAGCATTCAGTGGGTCCCTGTGATTCGTCCTTTGTCCTTATGCGTGCTGACACTGTGCATGCTGCCACTAACCACACTTACATACTGACCCTGTGCATGTAACCTCTAACCATGTTATTCATGTTGTTTATCAAGCATGATACCACTCACCATTCGATCGCGTTTCCTTTGCACCAAATGTAAAGCGCCTCGAAAGAGATTGAGTTCTCTGAGGGCGCTTTATCAAGAGTATTATCATTTTTATTATTATTAATTATTTAAAAGAACAAGTTGAAAGCAAAATCCACTTCACTCGCTCTTGCGATCGGCGTCAGAGCTAAGTAAATGAAGTTACTTTGATTCATTACAAATCAGTAATTATAATTCTGGAAACAGACGTGCTTACTGTTACTTTGCACTGAGAAAGATTTTCAGGGGTGATGAAAATATCTACTCTAGCAGTATATATGGAAAACAATTACTTTGTTTCAGCTGCAACTTTCTTTGACGAAGCAAAAAATGTAACGACAATCGCACATAAAGTAGATTAATTGCTTATCACGTTACCAACATCATTTGCGACACCCAAACGTGAGTTAATCAGTGCCATTAACTCCATACAATGCAGTTCTTGAAGCACAGCTGAGAAAAATCTGAGCTCCTTAAATTTACATAACACGACAATGAAAGAGACTGAAACAAGCAAGAAGAACGTCGGAAGCAGTTCCCCATCTCTCCCGAACCGGTGAACTGCACCGAAACTCGAAGCTCTTTTGTGAGCGATCGTCATACAGCGGAAGTCCAATACGGTATAATGTCTGATAAATAGAGTTAGAAAGAAAAAAGCGACAACATATGCCCTTAGCCTAACGTATTGCAGCGTGCCATCGGGGGTCGGCCTTGCTGTAGCAGCCTGTTTCCAGAAATTCTTCGATTGTTAGGTGACCAAACATCTCCAACAGGCTCACCTGAAAAATTACAGCACCAGAATCGGCATAGAATGGTACAATAAGCATAATCTAGATAGATAGCAAACGTCCCGCTTGGATTTGCATGACCATTTGACGAAACATGCTAAACCTGTATTCACGCATTCAACTTTTTATAAACATCACTCCTGATAGTAAAATAGTCAAAGGAAATTTTACCAAGTGCATCAGACAGCATTACGAACATCGGAGGATGTTGGTCAAGTTGGTCATACACAAGTTGGATCAAGTAAATACAAGAAGCATATCATCAAGATCCACATTCAAACTAAAACCATAGATGCTTTACGAGTCAACCAAATGGAGTAGCCCCCACTAAGCACTAGAGTCGAGCAGAAGCTTCAGATACTTGTCCGCATGCGTTTTTCTATTTTAAACGTTTATTAATATAACTATAAAGCGATAGAGAATTAAAGAAAACTTCCCACTGCCACTAAATCCTGCTCTCTGAGCAGAGAAAATAGCTCGCTCTATTTTTTCTCAGGCTCAATCAAAATTTATTCTCGTGAACAAAAAAGTGACTTTCGACCCCAGAAGCGCTGCTTTACCAATAACTACTCAATTCTGTGCTTTTATGTAGCACCGCCAAACAAAGGCTGGTGTTCAACCGGGCACATTATGCTGACATTGCACAGCCTTAAGCACGATGAATAATTTAATTTCAAAACAGCTCACTGGTGCAAATCCGTTAAGATATGCTCCTTTTTCGATGTAATACGGACAGCACTAATCTCGTACCAAGACCATAACAAGCCAACTTCTTCGAAAATATTCAGCTAATAACGATAATAAAACAAGACATTTTTTTTGCACAATAATAGAAATAAATGTCTGTATGGGTGCTTTTCAGTTAAGAAAGCTGAAAACTCATCGGCTGAGACTTGAGTGTCTGAACAGTGAGACCTCTCAGAATTGGCCAGCAAATTGTTTACTATCTAGTAAATCTGTCTTAGGTGTGACTGGCAGAACTTCAGGTTTCGAGTAAAAAACAAAGCCCTGGTTTATCTCAGCTTTCGGGTAAAGATTCGGAGGAATTCTTTGACATTAGGTTTGTCGTCATCAGACCCAGAGTTCTTAAGCCGGCGAAGTGACCTTTCGTTAGACGACCACATCAGCTCCACAATCAAGTCTGCCTACTTTCAGCTACATAACATTGCTAAAATCCGGTCTTGCTTAGATAGGGATACCATATCTAAGCTGGTCCATGCATTTATGACATCCCGTCTTGACTTCTGTAACTCACTGCTTGCTGGCCTACCGGCACGTGCAATACCGCTTACCTCTGGTGAAAAACTCTGCAGCTAGGCTTGCCGCGAGAGTCGCAGTTGTCACATCACACCACATCTCTCCGACCTGCACTGGCTACCAGTCAAGCAACGGATCGACTTCAAGGTTTTGTCGCTCACTTTTAGGTCCCTTCATTCTTTGGCTCCAGCCTACCTATCAGATTTACTCCCCCACCAGGCCAAGCATTGTACCACCCGCTTTTCGGAATCTAACTGCTTACCAATACCTCGTACAAACCTCAAATTCTTTGAAGACCGTGCATTTAGTTCGTATGCTCCCAAAGCCTGGAAATCGCTACCGACTTCCGTCACGACATCCCCCGACTTGACCACATTTAAAAAGAACTTAGAAACGCACCTATTTAGGACAGCATTTAAAGAGTCCCTGTGATTCGTCCTTTACGTGCTTATGCGTGCTGACACTGTGCGTGCTGCCACTGACCACACTTGCATACTGACCCTGTGCGTGTCACCCCTAACCATGTTATTCATGTTGTTTATCAAGCATGATACCACTCATCATTCGATCGAGTTTCCTTTGCAGCAAATGTAAAGCGCCTCGAATGAGATTAAATTCTCTGAGGGCGCTTTATAAAGTTATTATTATTATTTCTATTACTATTATCATCAAGCCTGAGCTCAACACGACAACTTTTTTTGGAGTTGCCTGGTAAATTGAAAGGGATCTCCGCGACTCGGCATACGGATAGAATGTATGGGAGTATACTCGTCAAGGGCACTGCTAAGGTTTAAGTTCACCGCATCAGTGAGGGTATCGAGGCTGCCGGTCGAGTCTGGCTGCAGATCAGTAAAACCTGCCTCACAGACAGAATAAAAAGATTTCTCCGGGTCGACGATTTTTACTTTGCATCGCTGGAAAAACTCAACGCTACCCTGCACGTACAATGGAACCGGATCGGTAAACGAGACTGGGCAATGATACGAGATGGTCAGTGGGCACACAACAAGGTCAGCGGGGCAGACATCCTTAGTGATAGAGAGTGACCAGACCCAAGTTCCAGGCCGACAGTCAAGAAATGAGTGGATCCGACCATTGCTAGGGTTGTTAATGTGAATGTTAGTCTCCAATCAACCAATAACGACCTATCACACCCAATATTTTAATGAGGAACAACGAAAACTCCTCCATATACAAGGTTAGACAGCCAGAAGGAGGTCGGTAGATCACAACTGTGAGAGGCATGGTCTTTGACGGGGACCGGATTGCTATTGAGTCAAACGATGACCCATTCAAAAAACCAAAGCTCCTATAGCCAAACGATTCACGAACACCGACAGAAACCCTGCTACCAACCTTGTCTTATCGCATGGGCTGAAATAATGAAAACCCGGCGGTGATCTCAGATACACAGCCACCAGAGCAGGGCGTTATCCACGTCTCGGTCAGCAGAAATTCATCTAGCTTCCCCTGGATAGCCTGATCGCGGATACCTAACCCCATCGTTTTCAGTGAGCGGAAATTTAACAGGCCGAATTTAAAAGGCCGTCCAATAACTGTGCAATGCCGATTAAGTGGCTTGCATACCAGGAGGCAAGTAGCCAAACCGGTAGACGCCACGCCCACGAATTTAAATTAAACCTTAGTAATGGCCGACAGTCAACTTGTTACAACATGCTGAGACACGGCGGGTGAGCCACTACCACAACGAGTGCTCACCAGCGCTTTTAACTTACTGGTCGTGGGTTTGATAGCCGAGCTGCTTATAGGGCGAACGCATCGTGCACGGAGGGTTTTACTAACTCGCCGAAGAAGGTTCGCCGGTAAAAATCGACTAACGACATCGCACCTTCTGCTAAGCTGGTCCCGTTTTTGAGTAGTATATCCGAGAATACCTCATGAACAGTCACAGTGAAGATATCAGTGGAGTACCCTAAGGTATTACAAGGAAGTTATGTAAAGGTCCACATCGCGCTAGGACTCGCCCGAGGTCGCTCTCTAGCGCTGGGACTTGACCGTAGAGCTGCTACAGTCATCATTAGATTTTCCGCTTTTTAGTAAGTTGGACTTACCCTCATTTATTTGAGAAATGTTTTCTGCCATATAAGTGCAATCTAATGTCTGCAATGCAAGTGACATGTGTGTGTAGCTGAGATCTACAGCGGACGTCTGTCGGTATTTAGAAGCAATCCAATTACTTTCCAGCGTCTTGGCATTTCGTGTTCACGGTGAGTTTCCCGTGTGCGTGGGTGCACGCAATCTATTGCACTGGTTGTGCTTAGTTAAACATATTGAAGTTTATATGAGCATCTGAGATAGTCACCGGAGCTCTGGTACGAGCAAGGCCACCATTGGGCCTTTAGTTGCTCTTATGCGTAACGCTGATATCATCTGAGTAAATAATTTGTGTTAATTCTTCAATTTGGTGTGTTGAGGCGCTATAGCTGCTTACATAGATCGCTTTTCTGAGGAAATTCCTATTAGGAATCCCACTTTATTAATGAGGACCTGCGTGATCATCAGCTAAACAATCGAACGGGATAAATTATTGTCTCCTTAATACAAATGATAAAACATAGTCGTGGCGTCCTAATTAAATCAAATCTCTTTCTACGGACTTTACAGAGATTTATTATGGTAGAAATTCAAGCATATTCTTATCCGAAAATTACTTTCAAAAATAGCGCTCACTGAGAGTGACCATAATAAGGTGATCGCTGTTCACGACTGAGGTCGTGGGTTCGAATCTTGACGTGGAGGATCCTTAATTGCCAACTCCAAGCTCTGGTGATAGCTATTAAGGCTCTTTTACCGCTATACAAATGAAGCTGTTAAAGCAACTAATATGATATTGTTTACATCAAATGTTTTACCTACATTGGCATTCCGAAAAGGAACTATCAATGTTTTATTTTAAACATATATGATGTTTACTAGCATCCGCCGATTCGCCGCTTCCTTTTTCACAGATTCATGGCTGACGTACCTGTGAGTACGTGAAACCTCTTCTTCGGCACGGGCCGCCTAGACATGGCGTTTTTCGACGCCTCGGTTGCAGCACTGCCAAGGACATTTCCAAGCAAGTCGTGCGTCCTTCGGTACTGGGTGAAGTAGTTTGTAACCGTTTCAGGCTGCAAACAGCTGCGTACATCTCTGCTTTCGACGCTCTGGATCTTATTCAAAATGATCGGATAGTGGATTTTATAATGCTGAAAATGAGACAGCGCACTATGAGAACTTGTTATTACGTAAGACAGTGCACCAATTGACCTGAGTGAGTGTGAGCTTCGCGACCGAGCAGCGGATCAAAGCCCTACTGCCAAGAAGTGGCGACAGGAGTGGGCCCAACCTGATGGACGAGTCAGTTGGACCACACAACCAAAGTCTAAACTAATTCGCTGCGATACCCACTAGATAAGAAGTAATGCTATCCATTTAATGACCTGACTCCAATTTCGCCAATGGGCGTTTTTCTGTAGCTCAAGTTGGAATTATTAATACGAGTAATAATAATAAGGATACATTTATTTAAGCACATCAGAAAACTAAATTTCTACGCAGTTCAAAAATGATATAAAGGAAGCATGTCATTACAGCTCGTGATAACATGCACAGCGTCAGCACGAAGGAGCGCACCAGGACAATTCACAAGAACCCAGCAAATGCTTCGAGGAGCAGGTGCGTTTTTAGCTTCTTTTTAAATATCGACCGCGGGGGTTTTGTGACGTAATCCTGGAGTGAGTTCCAGACTGTGAGGGCATAAAATATACTACTGATTTAACAGCCTCATTTGTATAGCGGCAGGAGAGCCTTTAATGACTATCACCACCGCTTGCAGTTAGCAATAAAGGATCAGCCACTGCTGGATTCGAATCCACGAACTCGGTCGGAGACCTAAATTGCAGCGGCAGAATAATTAATTAAAACCCTATAGACCCTATAGCACCTTATGTGTACCCCATTGCTTTGTCGAGCAGCATGAATCTGACATAAATAGGTCTCACTCTCATTGCTAAAACTGTATTAAGCCTCCCGATGAAGTAGGTCACAAGAAACGCATCCCCTGACCTGACCACATTTAAAAGAAACTTAAAAACATACCTATTTAGGACAGCATTTAGTGGGTCCTTGTGATTCGTCCTCGATGTGCTTATGCGTGCTGACACTGTTCATGCTGCCACTAACCACATTTGAATGCTGACCCAGTGCATGTAACCCCTAACCATGTTATTCATTTTGTTTGTTTTTCAAGCATGATTTTACTTACTATTCTATTGCGTATCACTTTGCAGCAAATGTAAAGCGCCTAGAAAGAGATTAAGTTCTCTGAGGGCGCTTTATCAAGTGCAATATTATTATTATTATTATTATCCCACGAGTCCGTACGAAGCGTGGCCACTTTCGCCCGCGACAAGTACAGTACTAGTACTGTTCACGACGGATCACACGCGGCAGCGATGCAAGAGCTGGTCTTCTCCGTATGAGGCACTCACTTAGAAAATATATTTAAAAATACCCGTAGGTCATCCTATAAATATTCCCAATCATCTCGCTACTACTTACAAGTGTCCGGCCCATAATTTAGATGCTTACGTCGCAGCTTTTTCAGGTCTAGCTGAGGTCGTGAGCTCGAGCCCCGAGGCATTTGTGACGCGCCTGAATAGAGATTAAGTTCTCTTAGGGCGCTAGACAAATGAATTACATTATTTTCATATTAAGTACTTTTTTCGCCGTGGCAAGCAAATAGTCGGGAAAATTGTCTAGTGAACGTCTGGAGCCTTGTTAGTTTAATCCTTGTTAGTTTAATCCTTGTTAGTTATCCATCAGAGACAAGCTCTTACCTTAATACACCAGGAGCGTGTCCGTGAGTTGACGAGCATTTGGCAACGTTTGTCGAAAAGCCTACCAATCGGAACAATGTCTTCGCTGTGATAGCCCAGGAGTTAAGGTGCTCGCTCTTCACGACCAAAGTCGTGGGTTTAAATCCTGCAGTGGGCGATCTTTTATTGCCCACTGCAAGTTTTGGGAAAAGGCTCTTCTGCTGCTATACAAATGAGGCTATTAAATCAGCTAATATTATTTTCGTTAAAGAAAATCTAGCGAACGTAAAAGTCCACTCAATTCACACAGTGTGCAATAACGGGGGGCCAGATATTAACAGGAGTCTCAATCCTTACAAATTTACTCGAGATGTTAGCTCTAACTTAGCAGCGACGTCGTTTCAGGACCAGCAAGATCACATTGATGCATTTCCCGCACTCGCACTTCGCATCGGTCAAAATTAGACTCGGTTTAGAAATAATATTTTTTCGCGGGTCATGAGCTTTGATAGTTGCAAATCTGGCAGTTTTCTGCTTGAAATAGGCTAGTGGACCTTCGTAACACGGTCTCGCAGCGAGGAATAGCTTTGAAAATCACTACACTAACTTTCTACGGCACCGGGCACGTGACTTGAACGGCGGACTTATTAAATTTGGAGTTACAAAACTAATTCTCAAATACAACTGACGCGTCTTCCAAACTCCATTCAAATGTGACTGGATTCGTCGTGCTGCCATAACAAGACTGGCGCGAGCACACAAGGCATCCCCTCAGGCGTACCATCAAGCAGTGTACCGGAAAGCGAAAAGCTACCCGCGAATACGCTGGCGCGCGAGTTCGCGAAGCAGCGTCAGCCGCTCCGCTGATGGCAAGTGACTCGTAGCTATTCTCTCTAATTCGGCAGGAATGCAGTTTTCGGTCGTTGCAGTGGGCAGCAGTTTTCGGGAGATCGTGCGGAGCGGTGGATATGCGATCGCTTACAGGTAGCACCTCCTTGGCAGTGTAAGTCCTTGACACGTGACTTTGTGCGGGTTCCGCGTCAGGAGACGGCTGACCGAGGACAATCTGTGAGGCATGCATGCTCCTGGCCTGAGGTTGCCTCTGCGGAGCCGGCAAGAGTCTACTGCCACCGTGCACCTGAAACACGACAGCACGCGCGTTTAACAAGATTCGGGTCAGCAACGGACGCTCTTTTATTAGAGCGTTGCCGAGTTCGCGGCCCCCATTTCCTCGGTCGCATTAAGGCAGAGGCGAGTGGCCAAGCGCTATTGCGCCGCTTACAAAGCCGCTCGTCCACGTCGACGGTGACAGCTCGCGGGCCGAAGCACACGGTTGGCGCAGCTCTCGTTGCGACTGGCGGGCGCGATTTTCGCGAAGAGACGCCGAGAGACGCGGTCCCGTCGCCGCGCGCTCGGTGCTCCTTCCGAAATAACGTTCCTTCTGGGTCAGCGAACCGTCGGATTTAGGAGCAGCGAGTTTCGCAGTCGGCGGCGAGGAGCTTTCACGGCTACTGCCACTGCTGCGAAGCTAGCTGCGACCGGAGTGCGCCGCTGAAAGACGCTCTCAGACGCCAGGAAGAGAATAACTATAACTACTAGCGGATTTAACAGCCTCTTTTGTATAGCGACAGAAGAACCTTTACGGCTATCACCACCGCTTGCAGTGGCAATAAAGGATTGCCCACCGCAGGATTCGAACCCACGACCTCGGGGCCGAGGTCGTGAAAAGCAACCACCTTACGGCTCCTCGCGCCGGCGCTTCGTACGGATGCACGTGGCGGCGGCATTGTACGGGGCACAGCTTCCTGGAGAAGTAACGTAACCCTCAGACGAATGGGCAGCCATCGCTCCAGTGCACTGCGGTGCAGTCCGATGAGAGCTTTCCGATGTCTCTACAGCGTCTCCAGCTCGCTCGTAACGGCACCGCTGCTTCTCTGCTCAGCAGCACGAAGCCATCGGGACTGCTGTCACGTCATGCGGTACTCGGCCGCCGCGCCAGACAGGGGTCGCCGTAGTGCATCATTGGACGAGAGTGTTAGCCAATCGTCGAGCGCCGCCAGGTTGCGTTTATTCGCGACAGCTGAGAGGTAACAACGAGACGATATATGCACAGGCAGAAGCGTGCTGCATATACTAGCTACGAGCGAGAAAGACTCGCTGTGGGTTTCATGCAGCTTAGTCTCGCAACAAGCAACGTCCGTAATGAGGAGGAGCATGGCGCAACCTCACAATGCCGGCTGCTTTAGAGGAACGCCGCCAGTAGGTGCGGTATGGGCGACGCGAGCGGTGAAAAATCACTTTACCCACTGCACCGAAAGATAGAAATATTCACATATCCATACATATTTATACTTATATATATATATATATATATATATATTATATTTATATACATACATATCTTCTGCACAAGCGTGAGTTATACTTTCGCCAGGGAGCGCGTCGCGAAGAGGAGGCAACGAGGCACTGCCACGCGAGCGCGAACCCCTACATTGATGAGCTCGTTGCTCGACGAGTTTCGATTTCACGGCGGACCCAGCGAGGCTTCCAGCCTATGAGGAAGATGCGCTATTCTTTGGCACCCAGGGTCTCGCAATGGCTTCGCCTGGAAACTCGGAACTGAACCCAGTCGCAGCAAGAAACGCAAAGGAAAATAATTACCTGGCAGGCTCGAGCGGAGAAGCGCATCGCATTTCGGATAGAAAGCTGTGGGGCATCTAAAGGGGGCTAGTGGGGCATTTAGAGGCTGCTTGGCAGAGGCGGGGCATTAACGGCCTTTACAGTCTTGAAACGAGAGGATAAGTATATCGCTCGGTCACGTGATCTTATAACGCAAGCGAATTACGATAACTCAAACACAGCCACCACGACAATATACACAGGTCAACTGCAAATAAGATCAGCATACGAACTTGACACCTTAACAAATTGGTCGTTAGGGCCATTTTTAACGCAGCTTATAAAACTGACGAATAAGCTATTTCATAAGATGTTCTGCTAAAGACCTGTTAAGTATGCAGGCGAAAGCTAGCAAGCAACTATACTAGCTGCTTGGGAAGCCCTAAACGGGTCAAAAACGTGGAAAAATCGAAAGCTGCAATTAGGCAGACATCCAAACTACCTGAACTCCTACGTCCAATACAGTTGTGGCAATCAGGACAGCATTAAGCGATATAAGCGATGTCATCACACCTATAAGTACCGTATATCTCCCGAGGTTTGTGGCCAGCGACGCTTCATGTACGCTTGCCTAGACAGCGCCACGTGCTAGAAGGGCAAAGGAGCCCACTAGCCAGCGAGAAAAATAGCGTCTACTCAGCATATCTCTTTACCCCCAATCATTTGGTGATGATTTTGACACAGCAAGAATGTGAAGTATCTAGAAAGGGGTTCAGTTCTCTGAGGGCCTACATGAATGTATTATTATTATTATTATTGAAAACTAGGCCAAGCTTAAGCAAACAATTTTGCCCCAGACTTTTACCCTTGAATAGACTTGCTTCGAAGCTTTCAAGCCGGCGGCGGCGGCGCGCTCGCTGACATTGCGATAGCGTCATCGAGCTGCCTGGGAGTTGCATAAGAGCACACGCGTATTCGCCTGGCGGCTGCTTTACGTCTGTCTCGGAGGCAGAGAAAACTCCTAACCATCTAATGCCCGCCGTGCGACGCGATTTCCGTCATCTGCAGCCCGCTGCCGAAGCGCAGGCCTAGACTCTCGCCGGCCTGCATCCGATGCGAGGCAACGTTCAGTGTAAAGCTCGACGCGACGAAAGCGGAAGCTCGCGTCCGGCCACGCGCATCGCATGGGCAAGCCCTGAAACGCTTCGCTCCGTCGACTGCTTGATTCTGCGAACCACGAGGAGGTGTAATCGCGCACTGAAGGTTGGCTTTCGCGGGTACAGATAATGCCGCCAGGCGCTTTCATTTTCGTTTGCAGAGCGCGCTGCCGCTGCCGCCGGCGCAGAGCTCGCGACGGAGCTCGATAGGGTGCGAACTCGGTCCGCCCGCTCGCTAAGGGCGCTGCGCTTTTACTAATGTACGAATAGGTCAGCCCTAAGATGGCGGCCTAACTCGTGCGTCGGACGAACGTACGCTTGCGGGCTTTCGGTTAGACCACGACTAAGCGTGCCACCTTATAAAAAGTGCACGCATTAGAGAGTGGCAAAATGACACCCAAGGTAAGTGAGCGTACGGTGACAATTTGCGAGGACATACAAGCGAGAAAATCCATCAACGAAAACCCTGACATCACGGATTTATTTTTTATTAAGCTTTAGCCGCGCTTGCTTGCAAGTTGACTTTTGCGAAAACCTGGTCTACGCAGCAGCGAAGCACGTAGTCGGACAAAAGTAGAAAAGATTTCTCGTCGCGTCTTCGCAATCGACCAATTGCAGGATCTTCTGGGCGCTCGCAGGGAAGGCCAAGTAGCCTATAGTCGGTCCGATAAGGCAAATTTGTAATGGCAGTATTTCTCTGGGGGAGTTGCGTGCACAATGCCCGACTAACCGCAATGCGGCGGGCGGCGGGGGACGTGCAGGGTGCCCCGCTGAGCCAGGCCCAGCTTACACAGCGGTCGCAAGCTGACACCCTCTAGTCCGCTCTAGTACCATACATCGGCGGGTACGGCTTACAGTGCGTTCACCCCTTAGTGACCTCCAAGGTCACCTTCTCGAAGATGACGCTGCTGAGCTCGAATGGGTCTCTCACGTGCCTGAGTGTCTCAAGCACCAATTACCACCGCGGGCGAGCAGATTTGCAGCTGAAACTTGGCAATTTGTTAATAGGAATATTCAAAGTTTGGCTCTTTCTCAAGCTTAGATAATTTCTCACTTTTGGTCTCGTTCCAATAAAATTCAATTTTTCAACTAACGAGAGTTCATCTTGCTAGTCCTCTCCTTTAAAAGCATACGTAAAGTTTCTAGATGAGACTAGGTTCTCTTAGGGTGCTATTCAAATGTATTATTATTATTCGTCTTTGCATTCAATGGGGCTCTCTTCTCATAGGTCTGCGCCAGCTATCGAATAGCACTGACTTCCTCTAACGGGATGTACGGGCTTACTTCAAAATTATATTAATTTTTAACTGAATTTTGCATTCAGCTTCCATTAACTATGAGAGTCCGTTTTTGTCAGTTGCAGTTACTTATATGCAAAAGTGCTCGGGGTCTCTTCCCATTGGTCAGCACTGGCTAGGGAAATCAGCTACGATTTCCAACTTACAGGGCCTACAACTTCGTACGTACGCACTGGACGTAGATTAAAAACCATATAGGTTGAGCCTACGTAATCCCTTAACGAGCTCAAGCGAAGAACGCGATCGGCGCGAAAACTGGCCACTGTTGAAGCGCTGAGCAATCAACTCTCCGCAAGTCATCTCGGCAAGAGCAGCTTGACCCCCGCTAGTGGTGAGCCGCGATGACACACTAGGTAAGGGGGTCGCATTTCACGACTTCGTTACCGGGGTCGTGAGTTCGAATCCTGCGGGGGCAATCCTGTATTGCCACTGCAAGCGGTTATGATAGCCGTCAAGGGTCTTCTGTCGCTATACAAAAGAAGCTGTTAAAGCAGCTAGTATTTATTTATTTATTTAGGTTAAGTCGCGCGCGACAGGTACTCCACAGCGTTACACACGTGAAATAGTAAACGGACGTCGCGGAATCACGAAGGAGAGCATCCGTTTCGGAACGCGAGGCTGGTTTTACCACTGCCACCTCATGTTCTTCTGTGAGTGTGTGCACGCGAACGTAGGTCGTACGCAGTGAACCCAACGTACGAGGGGATGCACGAGCCTACCGGAGGGGCGGCGACGGCAGGGTTGCGGTGTGCCTCGGTAATAAGCGGTCCGCGAAGGTAGCGAAAGATTGCATTAGCCTCGACGTGATTTATATTCGCTGCATTAGCGTGACATAGTTTAGAGCCAGCTTGCTGGGGACGGTAAATCCATTGCCAAGCAGTCACCGAGCACGTCGACCGACAACCGCGAGGTACGTACACGTACGCCCGCCGAGAGAACGGTCGTATTCGTAGCCATAGCCAGCGGCATTCGCTGTCGCGGTGCATACCTCGTGAGACGTCGTTGAGTAATTGAGTATATCGGGGTTTTGTATGGCGATCGTGGTCTGGTGCATCGCCCTAGAGCCTTTCCGGGGGGCTGTCGCAGCTTCCCGTCGCAGCTCCGACGCCCGGTCCGCGTACGGTACGATGCACGGGAAAGCGCCTTGGTCGGTGAAGAGCGTGCCGCTGCTGCGACCCTGGCCTAAGTTTCCGCGCCGAACGCTCGCCTCGCGATCGTCTCCTAGGGTAAGCATTCCCGACATTCGCGATTGGGCTACGCCGCCACGCGGCGGGGCGGCAAATCGGCCCGGCTGCGACCACTTCCGGCTAGTATCTGAGCAACGGACCGCAGCACCCGGTGCGTCGCCCGGTCGCATACCGGTCCAGCGTTTCCCTTTACTTACGTGGCTCCAACATTCTGCAGTCTTTTTTTAGTATAGAATTGATGCGGCTACTACAGCTTCATTGCAGTGACCATACCTTTGAGAGTCGCAAATGAATGAGTTGCCGGTCTGCGTTAGCCCCGCCACGCCCTCTCCTTAGCAGCCGGTGGGCGAGGCGGGCGACATCTAACGCGAGTCTCTCTCTCGCCGTTGCTCGCCACCCTCGATCTGCGTACTACAACCGTATGCTGTAACTGTTGACACGAGAAAATCTCTTCGCAGAACAACCGCGAAACTGTATTTATATGGACGCATGAAACGCGTGCTACGTAAAAAAACGTTATTATGATTTGGACCTTTGGCTGTCCAGTTCGGACTGCTGTGTCTTTTAGATGCTCGACCAGCGATACTATAAAATATGGTACTTAAGAAAATTTTCACCAGGAAGACATTCGAAATTAATTTCCTATTAATAATCCACGAGTCCTATAATTAACTATGAGAGTGCGAAGAACGTGCACTCAGACGATTACAACGGGTGCAAAACTCCGCAGCTAGGCTTGTCTGTCGTGAAGGTCGCAGTTGCCACATCACGCCACTTCTTGCCAACCTGAACTGGCTCTCAGTCAAGAAGCGCATCGACTTCAAGGTTTTGTCACTCACTTTTAGGTCCCTTCATTCTTGCCTACCTATCAGATCTACTCCCCCACCAGGCTTAACATCGTGCCAGCCGCTTTTCGGAATCCAAGTGCTTATCCATACCTCTTACAAATCCCAAATCCTTTGGAGACCATGCATTTAGTTCGTATGCTCCCAAAGCCTGGAACTCACTCCCGACTTCCGTCACGACATCCCTTGATTTCATCACATTTAAAAAAGAAACTACAAACGCATCTTTTGATCGCAGCATTTAGTGGGTCCCTCTGGTTCGTCCTTTATGTGCTTATGCACGATACATTGAAAAATTGCTGCAGCAGATCAAAAGCACGTGAAGATTCAGGGAATGCTGCCAAAGAAGATCGAAATAAACGGATATGAAATCAATGAGAGGCAAGGAAAACGTTGAGTAATGTGAACGCATTTGATGAAAGTAATGGCACAGTGTGAACTAAAGACGCGCTATACAACAGTCTAGAAATACCTCATACAAACCTTAAATCCTTTGGGGACCGTGCATTTAGTTCATATGCTCCCAAAGCCTGGAACTCCCTCCCGACCTGCGTCAGAACATCCCCTGACCTGACCACATTTAAAAGGAACCTAAAAACACACCTATTTAGGACAGCATTTAGTGGGTCCCTGTGATTCGTCCTTGATGTGCTTATGCGTGCTGACACTGTGCATGCTACCACTAACCACACTTGCATGCTGACTCTGTGCGTGTCACCCCTAACCATGTTATTCTTGTTGTTTACTGAACATGTTTCCATTAAGCATTCAGTCGTGCTTCCTTTGCAGCAAATTTAAAGGGCCTAGAATGAGATTGAGTTCCCTGAGGGTATCAATGTATTAATATTATTGTTATTATTTTAACCATGCTGGAAAGGAAGAAAGGAAGCATGTCGATTGGACGCCTCAACACAAAACTGGGGATGCCCTTTATCACACGGTTCTCTTGGAGCGCTATGCAAATGAATTATTATTATTTTTTCTTGAACTGAAGATGGGACCTCATTCCATTGCTAAAATTCGGGCTTGTTTAGATAAGGATACCACGTCTAAGTTGGTCCATGCATTCGTGACATCCCGTCTCGACTTTTGTAGCTCACTGCTTACTGGCCTACCGGCATGTGCAATTAGGTGATTACAGCTGGTGCAAAACTCCGCAGCTAGGCTTGTCTGTCATGAGCATTGCAGTTGCCACATCACACCACTTTTCGCCGACCTGCACTGGCTACCAGTCAAGCAACTAATCGACTTCAAGGTTAGTCGCTCACTTTTAGGTCACTTCATTCTTTGGCTCCAGCCTATCTCTCCGACATACTCCCCATCAGGCCAAGCATCGTACCACCCGCTTTTCGGAATCCAACAGTCTACTAATACTTCGTACAAACCTCAAATCCTTTGGAGACCGTGCATTTAGTTCGTATGCTCTCAAAGCCTGGAACTCCCTCCCGACCTGCGTCAGAACATCCCCTGACCTGACCACATTTAAAAAGAACTTAAAAACACACCTACTTAGGACAGCCTTTAGTGGGTCCATGTGATTCGTCCTTCATGTGCTTATGAGTGCTGACACTGTGCATGCTGCCACTAACCACATTTGCATGCTAACCCTGTGCATGTCACCCCTAACCATGTTATTCTTGTTGTTTATCAAGCATGATACCACTCTCCATTCAATCGCGTTTCCCTTTGCAGCAAATGTAAAGCGCCTAGAAAGAGATTGAGTTCTCCGAGAGCGCTTTTATCAAGTTCATCATCATTATTATTATTATCATTATTTCTAATAGATACTAATCTTTGCTCAATTCATATCGACTTGTTACCTTCAGGTGCGGGTGCTCTTCGTTGCTACCGTGTTTCGCTACTGCCAGCATGCCTGCGCGTATTTTTGCTGCATCTATATGTCACTAGCCGTGCTCCAAAGCTTCGTCTTCAATGGTATTTCTCGCGTGTGGCTAGGACTGGTATCTTCAGAGGCACTGTATTTGCAGCCTAGTTCTGTCAGGACGTGGAAGCCACCACATGCCGTTAGTCACATTATCGAAAATCAGAATTGGCAGGCATTTTCTTGCGCAGTCATGAGTAATGCTGCAGACACGTACGTGTTGCCAACATGTAGGTTTCGCCGTCCAAACACTAAAGAGTGAAACGGCAGAGCTAGGACGGTACTTCGTACAAGCTAAAGAACGAGAATGAGACACTGTCTCGACTTGCTTGAAAGATCATTTAGGATCAAAAACCTTACCTAAAGTTGATTTTACACTTCTAGCGACCTGCGTCGAACTTAGTGACCCATCTGCTGCTGCCGGACGCTAGAGTTGACCATTTGCTAACAGCCGGCCAAACTAATCTAGCACATGGTTGCTATAGCTTACAGAATTTAGTATACAAATCTCATAGATATATATATACACTGATCATACTCAACGCAATAATTTTAACAGACATGAAACTAAACTGTCACATATGTTTGTGAAATGTTACGAAACGGCTCGGAGGGGCTACCCGAGGTCTGATCGCCATATTTAAAAATCTGCAGTGATGCTTATACGGGATGAAACTGTGATTAAACAATTTATGAGATACAAAATAATATATGTAAGGTCATTTAATTAAATTAATAATAAATTGTAAAAATATATCTAAACTGGCGTATAATGCTACTGCTCATAGCAGGCCGTGACCCTGGTGGCTTGGGCATGGCGGGTGACAGCTCGGACGACTCCGAACCTGAGGATTTTACGCTATACAAAGATCGACCTGACTGGAAAGACGTGACACCGGTGCCGCAGGATGATGGTCCAACCCCTGTAGTTCGCATAGCATACTCCACTAAATGTAATCAGCGGCCATGCCTCGCGCCGCCCTAGCGACTCTACGTCTGTCCTCTCTCTCTCTCTCTCTCTCTCTCTCTCTCTCTCTCTCTCTCTCTCTCTCTCTCTCTCTCTCTCTCTCTCTCTCTCTCTCTCTCTCTCTCTCTCTCTCTCTCTCTCTCTCTCTCTCTCTCTCTTTCTCTCTCTCTCTCTTTCTTTGTCTCCTGGGTTGTCGTTTTTATGCTGAGTCTTCAAAATGCCGCGAGCTGTTAGGTTATATAGTCAGGGCTTGAAGCGTGATTTATTAGTTATCTTTGCGCTGCCTATTTACTGTTGAGGACGTTGTCCGAATAATAGACTTTTATAGTAATGGTCTTGGAACTTCGTTTCGTGATTAGGTGGTACTGGCGTAAAAAAACATGGCAATTCCTCCAGGAGAATGTAGCGGTAGGCTCCGCTTGTCGAAAAAGAAGCTGGTAATCATATCTGCTTATGCGTTCATGCGGTTGCAGTTGCTTAGCTTCTTCGACTGAGATCTTCCAGACCCCTGCACCCAACCCTGGGTCGATGGGATCATGCCACAAGCATTCCCTTGGTTTTGTTTGGCTGTATGCACATGGGTCCTCGAGGGACTGCCGTTAAGCTGGAAAACGAATCCGGAAGCTCCTTCACGAATAAAAAGCCTTCGGTTTCTTTATATTGGCCCAGCACTTACGTTTGGTATGGAAGTGCGGTATCATTTTTAGTTTCAGATGTGTATGATTATTTTCGGGCCATTATTCGGAAAGAAGAAAAGTCAGATCGAGCATTTCTGCTAACTCTTGATGCAGTCAAGCTCAACCCTGCAAACTATACTGTTTGGTATGTATTAGTCGCCGCCTCCATGGGTACTTTTGTTAAGTTGTATGCAGAAATATCTGAATAAGTTCTCTTCTGTAATTCTGCGTAGTGCGTTGTCAGCTTTGTGCTTTCTGTCAGTCTGCTGTTGCATGGTTTCGTGTGGTTACGAGGTGCTGAGTGTTCTTTCCCTCATTTCATCAAAAGGTATATTATAAAGTATGATGTGACATACAAGCTTCTATGCATATATTTGGCTCTGAGGCAGCTGCTGAAAGTAGTGTTAATTATCATGGGCGTTACAAGCTCACCTGACTCGTCTTAGTTTGTGCTGCAATGCAGTGTGTGCTAATGTTTTAATGCAGCTGATTTATTTCCAAGTGATTTATTACTTATTTACTGCAACCCGGTCGTGAAAAAAGAGAGTGAGAGAAAAGGGAGAAGAGGAGAAAAAACGAAAGACGGAGAGAGAAACAACCGAGGGAGAGCAAGGGGCAGAGCCAAGAGTAGGAGCAACGTCGGATGCATTTTATGATCCTAATGGCTATTGATGTGGCTAATATCCATTCGTTGAAAAAAAAAACATTTGCATCGCTTGGTATCATGGTAAGTAGTGGTTGATTGTACTCGTTTGTTATGGGCTGTTTGGTTTGTTAGAGTCACCATTGGTTTCCCACTTTGATTGTTGGCTCAAACCTAGTCCTACCATGTTCTTGTTTACTTCGTATCAATCTTGAACGCTCTGTAACTCTTGAGACTAGCTTGCTTGTTTCACCGTGTTTTCGAGCATGGCTGTCTTTGATTGACCTCTGCTGTGCTTGCCAGGCACTACCGGAGAATCCTTTTAAAGGAGCTGCAGAAGGATCTGCGCGCAGAGCTTCAGTTTGCTACAAAGGTCATTAAGCAGCATCCTAAGAACTACCAGGTGTGGTAAGTGCATCTACTTGCATTGCAGCTTCTACTTCAATGTGCTCGTTTCGTGCCTCGTCTATCGGAGCTCGGATTTAGATAAGCTTTGGCAATATCCATGACTCATGTAGCGCTGTTATCAGGCAACGTTATCTTATACTCCTGTCTCTTCAAATTACTCAATCGTGGTGAATGTATTCATGAATTGGGCTATAAAAATAGTGCCATCAGAAATCCTCATGCGTAACAAAGCCTCATTGTATAAGATTTCCATGCTGTCACTTGGAGGCTCTTTGCTCTTGTACGTGTGCTAACGATCAATTGTGAGCGCCTGCATCACTAGAGTCGTCGCCAGTGATACCCCAACCATTTCTTTTTCTAATTACTTCCAAAAGGAGTATTTGTACTAATCAGATCACGATTTCTTTGGGTGATTGTGTTCTTTGAGCAGTTTACGGCTTTTCCTTCACCTAATGCCATTGATGTTTGCAACCATGTGCTAGCCAATAGATTGCGTGCAACAACATGGGGTGTACTCCCAAAGAACCGTGCGAACAAAGGTGTGCTGGATAAAGAGCATCTTTGATTAATCAGCTGAACTATTTTCAATGTCGTTCTGCGTGTGATTTTTCTAGAAGCATTGGTAGAACCTGGTTGCATTTTGGCGTGGCTGTTCCACAGTGATAACTGCTCCCACACTAATAGCATGACTTGTGTAGGCTAGAAGAGCTGTCGAGCCTATTATGCTTAGAATTTTGAAGATGACACTTACCTGCACAAGCGTTTTGTGGATAATGCCTATTTACATAGTAAGATGTACTGGTAGCTCCTAGTAAGTGCTCATTGTGACCACGACGGCTGAAGGACAATGTCGTCAAGGAACAAGAGCACATCGGTACGTTTGGAAATTTTCATCGACACTTAGTAGAGCACGTGCAACGTATGAATGTCTATGGTTATGACCGAGCTTGTAATCAGGCAGTGCTCGGAGCAGTGTGGTCCTCTCAGTTAGGGAATTGTTGAATCTGTGATAATTTAATCCTTTTCACAGTGGTTAGGATTCAATCACTATCTCCATGCTCATAGCATGCTTGCGAATGAAATACTGCTCATGTTAACCATTTGACAAACCGTTGTGACATATGCTAGCCCACAGAACACTGCTGAAGAGATAAGAGGTTGTCACTAAAACACTTACCACTGTAATAGTACTACATTTGCTTGTATAGCACCTTCAGAGAACTGAATCTCTTTCTAGGCACTTTACAGATGCCCTCTATTGCCGTAGTCCATGGCTCCCTTACAATAGCAACATATGTAGTTTATAGTAGTTTCACCTAGTACGACCGAATGTGCTAATGTAATCCGATTTTCTGGAGTCCTAACCTGTGCTATTCTGGTGGAATAGGAAAAGCGCTGGCTGTTCTGTTGTTGCAAACACTGCTTGCTCGCACACAGCGCCGCCCTGTCATTTGGTTGACACAAGTAGCAGGCTGTGGTATTGTACACACTTGTAGCATGCCTGCCCTTCCTGTAAGCATGGAGCTGGCCGGATATGATCTGATAGTTATGCCACTTGATCCGTATTTGGCAAAACAGATGAGTTGTTCTTACTCTCGGATCTGATATTTGAGGTTGCTGGTTCAAACCCTCCCCCCCCCCCCCCCGCAGGTCATGTAGCATACTTTTTCTTTCTAGCACCCTTGTAATCCCTTTAGGTTGTTAAACACTATAGAAACGATACTCTGTCTGATGGCTCTGCCCAACTTGTATCTTGTTTCGACGGCCTGCCATTCTTTTACCTGGTAGCTTGTAGTTACTGTGTGACATATGCCTGCTAGATGGAGGCTTTTTTTTTATAAAGAAACCGAGCCGTGGACCGTTTTTGTTACACGTCCGTTGACAAGGCAGTTTGCTCCAAAGCCGTGTTGCAGCTCTGTGCAAGACGATGCACCGGTCACTCAATCTTGTGTGCCGCTGTGATGTTACTTGCAAATGCTGCATGATCCTAGCTGTCGCGTTTTTTCCTGATGCTATTTTTATCGCTTTTCAGGTATCATAGGCAGCAAATAGTATCCTGGTTAAGTGATCCGTCAGCAGAGCTCAGCTTCACTGCCGAAATACTTAAGGAGGATGCAAAGAACTATCACGCTTGGCAGCACAGGTTTGTTATTGTGAGATCCGTGAGCTGCTTTTGTCAGCTCGGCTGCTTGTTTTTGTTCGTGTCAAGGCAAGCCGGATACACGGCAGGAAGTGAAATGCACTACATTACTGTCCTGATTGCTCGTGTCGGTGCATGCTTTCAGTGTCTCATTATCCCCCTCCCGCAAGCAGTAAAGGCCTTGTGCTTCACGACTTAAATCAAAGGTTCGAAGACTGCATAAAGCAATTCTATAATGCTTTTTCCAAGTGGGAAATTAAGAAGCTGGTCATCTTAACTTTTTTTATGGCTTAAGAGGAAGCAAGCCTGCTGGTGCCTGTGCTGTAACTAGGTTGCCATGGCTTTATGTGCTCTGCTGATACGGTTGGTTGCTGATCTGGCTGTGCATGTCTCTCTTCTGTCTCCAGGCAGTGGGCCATACGGACTTACAGCTTGTGGGACGGTGAGCTTGCCTATACCGAACAGCTGCTGGCCGAGGACGTGCGCAATAACTCGGCTTGGAACCAGCGATATTTCGTGATCGCTAACACTACAGGCTTCGACGAGGCTACGGTGCCACGAGAAATCGGGTGAGCACACATCGGGCGGACTAATTGGTGCGCCCCCCACAGAGAGTCGGTGGGGTGTGCAGGAGTCGCGCGTTGCAGCGATGCTTACTTTCCAGATTGTCCCTCGGCCTGCTGCACTTTGCCGCAACTGTCTTGTAGTTTTTTGTTTCTTCACCGTGATGCTTCCTCTGCTGAAGGTTTACGACTGCCTCAATTCGTAAAGCTCCGAACAATGAAAGCCCATGGAGCTATCTACGTGGGTAGGCAGCTTGCCTCCGCTCGCCAGCCACTCGCAGTCTCCGCTCAAACCATTGCGATCCCGTGATCCTACGGCCAGCAGATGTGCCATCCATCGGTGCCGCATCGTGCCAGCGCAGCCCGCTCGGGACCGGCAATTGCACAGCAGCGTCCGAGCTGCAGTGGGCACGCAGGCAACCTTGCCATGCTGCACCGCCTCGCTTGCCCGCAGGGTCGTCGCCGAGACAGGCCTCCTGAAGTACGTTTCTGTGTCCGAGTTTTGCGACGAGCTCTACGGCCAAGGCGTCCGCTCGCCGCACCTGCTGTCCACCATTCTCGACATGTGCCGGGAGAAGCTTGACGGCGCCATTGCTGGCAGCAACATCTGCGGAGACAGTGACACGCTGGAGCGCGCTCTCATGGTGAGCGGCTGCGGTGCCGTCGTGGCCGCGGTCTTGCCTGCATCGCACTGTGAGCATGCGCACATGCGTGCTTTTTGTCTTGCTCGTGTGTGTATCTGCTGGCTTCCGCATGGTATTGACAGGTCGGTCTGCTAGTCGACCTGCTGCCCTGTGTGTGCATGCATGGTGGCTTCACGATTGCGGTCTTTCACGGGGCGTTGCCACCTGTTAGTTCCGGCGGTGCAATGCCAGCCGGTCGGAGTTTAAGAAGTGGTTACAGAGTTTTCTATGAGTCTATATAATCTGAGCATTATGGAGGATCGTCCGTCAAAGTATCGCGCCTCTATCGATTTGAAGTCTATTAATAGTGTGCCGAAATGCCCAAACCCAAGGGATGATCGGTTGCCCTTAAGGATAATCGATACCGTTTAAACGTACTACTTTCTCAATCACCGTGCCGGAGGCGTACCTTCCTATCCTCACTGTTGCAGCGATGCTACTTAAGAATGTACGCATCGAAACATTCTATAACGAACAGTTCGGACTTAATATGTATGGCTGTTCGAAGGCAGTTTAAATGTAACAGGTGACTCCGAACGTTTGCCTATCTAGATGCAGCTTACTTTGCTTTGGTTACTTAACGGCCGGGCGCTCTGCACAGCCTGTATAACCTTGGCTATTCTGGTAGTGCATCGTTTAACGATGAGTGTTCTGATCAGACTGCCCCACTAGAATGCAGGTAGCATTAAAGTTTCAAATTAACAGAGTTTTTTCAGCGTAGTAAATTTAATTTTTATCAAGGTAGGCGGTGTGATCCCAATTGCAGTTCCATTGCACCGTTGGTATTTCGAAGTTATCAGAATCCTTCACCAGGCGGCTCCTGCGCCGGTGCCCATCTGTTCTTCGCTAATAAAATGAACCCTCTATTGTGCAAGACTTTTGCTTCTTTGCACGATTCAATATATTGCATCATGTTTGGCATTGGATGCTTGTGTAACTTTCTAGCAGCCATTAGACATCACAGCCTGATTCAGAGTATGCCCATCAGCTCGCAATAAATAGAAAGCTAACCAAAACTGACAATGTTAAGTACTGAGTTTGTAAGAACTGTGCACAAATTATTGGGACACGGTGCCTTCAAAAGATCCAAGATCACGGTTGTAATTGAATTGGTCAGCTTTTTCTGGATGATCCTTCTTTATGGGCTAGCTTCGAGAAAGTTGTGGCAATGCAGACCTCTTGTCTGTAACTTTGCTGCTGTCCCATGCTGGTGCCGGTATTTGCACTATTCTTTGAACACCTGCTAAATTAGTAGTATGATCGACCTCGTTGAAGTCAAGTAGAGTGTGCCCACATTATGCAATCTAAGAGGACCCACAAAGGACTACTCACTTTGTCGGGTCCAGAGAGCTTTAAAGTAGTATTAACACAGTTTGGAAGGGCTGTGAAGCCTTAAGGTCTAGTAGCTTCAACTTGTTGCAAGAGTTCACTCAAACTAGGTTTGTGGTGTGATATTCAAAAGATTTGTCGGGCAGCAACTGGTTTATGTGATAGATGTCCAGGTGAGTGGGTGGGAACTTGCTTAAGTGCCAGAACTCACACACTGTACTCATGCATCATCTGCTCTCTGCTTTGCGACCCACATATGCTGCCACCAAGTCCTGCCGCCCCATCCACATTCATCCTATCCGATAGACTTGTGGTGCTTTAAAGGCTTAGTACGAAGGCTTTGAAGGTTCAGCATTCACGGATGCTATCACTATTAAGTTTTGCAGACGGGACAACAATTCTTTTGTTAAACTGGAAGCTGGCATTGTGTGCGCGTGGGCGGGGTGCGCGCCTGTCTATTTGTACGTCTGTCTTTGTGTGTGCGCTTGCATGTCACTAACCCAAAAAAATGGAGCCTTTGCTATTAAAAAAAGGTCTAATGCAAAAAAGTCGTATGTGCAAGGCTGTATTGTTTCATCATTATGGAATGTGGTAGATAATACGAGTGTATTGAATTTAATCTTCACACTGCATATTTTTCTCTTAAGTATGTAAATATGCTACGTCAAAAAAATCGTTGCAACTTCTGCGTTGCTCTCAGCTCGAGCCCTGTTAATTTCTTAACACATCTCTCGGTCAACTTAAGTTTTTGTCATTTCGACCACTTCTTTGGTGTTCAGAGGTCTTACCAGCATCCTCCCACAAAGTTGCATTTTTGCAATTCTATTGCTGTCGGTGAGTTTTCATTGGCATGTTTTAAAATCTTAATGCCCTCTAGGCATTCAACTGGTATTGTGCATGTAAAACCCCTCGGCTTTTACAGCATTGCATGCGTACCTATATCTCGGTATTCCGTAATTAAATGTTTGTTTTTATTCAGCTATTGCGAGAAAATCTTGCGCGTTGTTATGACAGCGGCTAGGCTGTGGCACTGCTGCCCAAGCCAATCGATGTGCTGAAGGCTTAGCCGTGCCACCTCCTTTGCTATTGGGGCCGTTGAAACTAATGTTGCGTTCATGTCTCTGTTACCTGTTGCTGTGCACCTCTTCCTTCCGTTGCTGAAGTGCTGCAGCCGCATCATCTCTCGTCTGGCATTTCTCCGACCCATACATTAGCTTTCACTTGATCAATGTCGGTGACTGCACCTTTCTTGTTCAGATCCTTCATTCGTCGAATAAACATCTGTTAACAACACGGCATTCACTTTGCAGCTGATCTGAACATTGATTGATGTCGAAGCTGCTGTCGTTCTTATTGTCTGATTGATCCGTCCCGCTTTTTATGTTTCTTCTGCTGTTCTGCATGAAATTTGTATTATTAAAGACCAGCATGTCTCACCACCAGTATACCCCTCCCCTTCCTTAAAGGGCCAGTCATCGAGGCATCATTATGCAGTTATGCTGGCAGCTACTATTAAATGAGTGGGCTGCTATTGAAAGCAAAGCTGTGTACCACATTTATGGTTATCATGCCTTTTGTTGAATGTCATATTTGAATGCATCTATTTATGATCTTGCTGTCTACTGCAGCCATTGCTTCTGCTGTCTAGTATTTTGCACTTCTAATGAACCACGTTTGCGTTCACTTCAGCTGTGTCTAGAGCTCGCCACAACCTGTGACACCATACGTGCTGAATACTGGAACTATGAGGGAAGGGCTTTAGCAACGAAATATGCCAAGGTGCCAACTGAAGCCGTCTAGGAGTGGCTAGTCAGACGTGGAATGAAACCCACCACGGTATACGAATCTCTCATGATCTCGTTTTCGTGTTCACATTGAATGTCAATAAAAGTGATTGACTAATGAAATCTGATGCTTCCTTTTTTGACAAATTGATATTCCAGTTGCCTGTTTTCTTATCCAGTTATATCCAGACTGCATTTTCAAAGCATTTTTCCTTGTCTGTTGCAGTAAGCTCTAAATTGCTGCTCTTCATTAGGCTTTACTAGTAAACATGTGGCCATAGCTCTGCCACCACAAAAGGATATGTCCTCACTTTGATAATGTAAGCTGGAAAGTCGCCCACTTTAGCCGCCATAAAAAGACCACCAAGACTGTCACTATACCAGCCTGCCTCGTGCGGTTATTTAGACTTCAGCCAGTCATATGCTGAGACTGCACTAGCTGTAGATATGGCGACTGTGATCCCGAAGGAAAAGGTATTGTAGACTTGACTTGTGGCAGAATGTCAAGAAAAACTTATAAAGCTAATCCAACCATCAAATATTGGTTTAGGATACCTTTCAAAAGAGAAACATGTTGGAAATGGCATCCGAACATCTGACAACTTACACATAAAAGATAAGAATTACTAACCATTATGACCCGGATGTAAACTGGAACCGACATATCTACAAATTTAGTGACCTCTGTATCCCGTGCGACTTGTCTGCCAACTTGTTGGACCTTGGTAGATCAAAGTGCACGAGTAAAGCTTGTTGACGTAAAGGCTTGTGACTTGCGTTCAACATTTTTAATATAGCTGTCTGATTTTAAATTCCATAAATTGGCTAGTACTTCACGGATTTTAGTTAAATTTGAAATGCGAGTTAAGCACTGCCTGTACCACATTGCCCTGGAATATTTCTGTATGGCACGATCAGAGAACTTAATTTGGCTCTAGGCACCTACATATGTTGTAAAGAAAGCATAATCATATGGTAAATGGAAGCATTAACAATGTCAACAAGCGTAACATCGTTAGATGTGACATGCACAAGGTGAGCATGCAAATATGGTTAGGTGCAAATCTGATATGGAATGTAATGTATCTCCGTCTGTAACTCCACAAAGTCATAAAGACCACGCGGGTGTTACGCAGGAGAGTTTTGTATAGCGCACTCACAGCCTAAGCGACTTTCGGTACGCATTCGGTAGCCAAAAGACTTCGTCTCACACAAAAGAAGAAAGTGGGAAGTGAAAGTGGGAAGCATAGCAGAGTCAGGAGAACAGTTGATGTAGTGAGTAGCATGGAAGTAGCAGCTCAGGACTGCTGAAAATGATGAGCCATAGTCGGTAGTAGGAGAGCAGTTGTCGTTGCGTAAGAATTGTGGAAGCGAGTTCCACAGTCTAGGACCTGCAGAGCTAAAGCTTCTGTTGCCAACGGTCTTAAAGCGGAGGAATGGAACAGCTAGTTTATTGTCCACAGAGGACCTGAGGGCGCGAACAGGCTGAAACTAGTGCAGCGAGATACGAGGGGAGCTATGAACCTGTGCCACGAGAAAAAATATGCCAACCAATGAAAACATTAGACACATACGTTGTCGGCTGAGTTACCCAAGTGAAGTTTAAAATCACCCAGTACGAGAAAGGGAACATTTCTGGAAGTCAGTGTCGAGATGATATAGGACCAATCAAAAATAAACTCCGGGTATATAGTGGGAGATAGATGACTGTTACCTCATCCGAGGTACCTCTGAAATATGGCGTACCTCAGGGCTCCATGCTAGGTCCGGTTCTTTTCACGGTTTATACTCTTCTTTTTGCTGATGTGATTGTCAAGCACAATCTAGGCTTTCACTTCTATTTCAATGACACTCAGTTGTACCTTTGCTTTGATCCCTCCCAGCCTGCGAGCACCTCAAATTCTCTCAACTCACTTGCTGCCTGCATTGATGACATCCGCACATGAATGGCAGCACATTTTCTAAAACTAAATGATGATAAAAGTAACTTACTAGTTATGGGCAAACCCAGTGTGATTCACAAATTGGAAAGGCTGACGCTCAAAATTGGCTCTGCCAACATATATCCTGTTGTATCAGCTCGAAATCTAGGTGTCGTGTTCCAAAGTGACCTCTCGTTAGACGACCACATCAGCTCCACAATCAAATCTGCCTACTTTCAGCTACATAACATAAAATTCGGGCTTGTTTAGATAAGGATACCACGTCTAAGTTGGTCCATGTATTTGTGACATCCCGTCTTAACTTCTGTAACGCACTGCTTACTGGCCTACCGGCATTGCAATGAGGTGATTACAGCTGGTGTTAAACTCCTCAGCTAGGCTTGTCTGTCGTGAGCGTCGCAGTTGCCACATCACACCACTTCTCGCCGACTTGCACTGGCTACCAGTCAAGCAACGGATTGATTTCAAGGTTTTGTCGCTCACTTTTAGGTCACTTCATTATTTGGCTCCAGCCTATCTCTCAGATCTGCTCTTCCACCAGGCATCACGTACTACCTGCTTTTCGGAATCCAACAGTTTACCACTACTTCGTACACACCTCAAATCCTTTGGAGACCGTGCATTTAGTTTGTATGCTTCCAAAGCCTGGAACTCCCTCCCGACTTGCGTCAGAACATCCCATGACTTGACCACATTTAGAACTTAAATCCAATCCACATCCAAGAACTTAAAAACATACCTATTTAGGACAGCATTTACTGGGTCCCTGCGATTCGTTCTTTTTTATGCTTATGCGTGCTGACACTGTGCATGCTGCCACTAACCACATTTGCATGCTGACCCTGTGCATGTCACCCCTAACCATGTTATTCTTGTTGTTTATCAAGCATGATACCACTCTTCATTCAATCGCGTTTCCCTTTGCAGCAAATGTAAAGCGCCTAGAAAGAGATTGAGTTCTCTGAATGCTCTTTGTAAAGTGCAATATTATAATTATTATTACCTGTCGTGGTTCGGACAATTCTGCACCAGCTTAAAAATGCCTCACGCTTGGTTAGTGGCTCGCCTACCGGAAGCGAGGAGCTGGCGTCTACGAGAACTATTCCCCCACCAGTCGAAGAATCGTAAAACCCGCTTGTCTGACTGGAGTCGTTTAGCCATACTTCGTACGAACCTCAAAACCGCAGGAGACCGTGCTTTTTCGTATGCTCCCAAAGCCTGAAACTCATTACCGACACACGTCACCACGTCTCCTGACATGACAAAATTTCAAAAGATGCTTAAAACGCACTTGTTTATTACAGCCTTTGATGGGTCTTTGTGATTAGTCCCTTGCGTGCATGTACCAGGTTATGCTGTGCCTGCTGCTTGTGTATGTTACCACCAAATATTTGGTAATTCTTTATATGCAGTACCTGTAGAGTGCCTAGAAATAGATGCAGTTCTCTGAGGGCGCTATGCAAATGTATTATTATTATTCTACCTTCTTGGGGGTCTTGAGCATGAAAAATTGTATTTGGCATTACCTTGAGAAAGAAACAGCAAACAGCTGAAGATCTTTGCAATACAAGTTACTCCAGAACAAAAAAAATTGCTGCAAAAGGATCCGCAACAGTATTTAAAACTTGCTGCGATTAATGAGTTACTGAATATAATAAGTAATAGGATTAAGAAAATTAATAACATAGTAGACATGAAATTACCTTAGAAAATTCTAAAAATATAATACTGCTTAACTTTCAGGTTAGCAAATCCGAATATACTACCCCGAAATTTTGTTGTGATCATTTACTTGTCTGTCTATAATTCTGAATTTAATAACAATGATTATTATACATTTGCACAGGACTTTAGGAGGACTAACATTTTTCTAGGCACCTGACATATGCTGCTACGGAAGCATGTACTGGTATATTGGCAAATGTAGTTGTATCCGTACGTTCCTCTACTTCCGTAAATAGAAGTCGCTGCTGATTTTCTAGCCAGCGCTGACCAATGGTAAATATAGCCCACTTTAAACCACTGGAAATAAAATTACGGTTAATCTTTTTATAATAAAACGATTAAAACTATGTGGTAATATTTTCTATTTTCCTCCCATAAATAATTTGCTAAAATAAGGAAGAGCTGCGAGATTACACTTCATTAGAGTGCTCTCGCCAACTAGTTCAGGGGATACTCATACCCGCTTCGTGATCTTATCATTGATATAGGCTACTAAAAAAACTAAAATTTCCTTGAACGTGAAGGAGTTACCATGGTATATTCGTGACTCACGAGACTTGGCAGGCATCGCGCCGTCGGCGCCTAGTTCAAGTTCTTTCTCCGGGGGGCATTTACACTGTCTATATGGATTTTTTAAAGGGGCTCAGTCAACTCGGTTTCGTCGTGAGCGCTCAGTGTGTGCTTTGGGGGGGGGGTTTCATTTTTAAAGGTGGTTAGTATTTTTATAATTATTAAAAAAATAACTCTTCCTTTGTTTATATAAAGAGGCCCGAAGAGCCGCGCACTCTAGGTGCGTAGCTTCAAGCGCTCCAGATAGGATACGAGTTTCTTTTCAGTATGTTGAAAAAGGCTTCCGAAGTTCTCTCATTCGGCACGGAACTACCGGTTCCCCGAATTTTTAAAATTTGACTAACAATTAAGTGAACATATAAATTAGCATCAAGACATGGGTTTTTTAAATAATATGTTTTCAGGGTGCTTAACGGGTTTTACTTGCCAATTTCAAAGGAAACAACGCACCTAAAGGTCGGGGTTTATCCCCCCTCATACAAAGTCCTCGACCGGCTGCAACTTGCTTCCAGAAGTCGCAGGTCAAGGTTGTCTGTACTATGGCCGCCGCTGCTGCGGCGACGTCTCGTTTGGCTCAGCTGCTAAAGCTGGTTGCCGAGACTTTCGCAAAAGTCAACGGTGGCGCTGCGGTTGCCGCCGAAGAAATGCAGCCGCTTCGGCTTCTCATGGGCAGCATCTCGAAGCACGACGTGGGTTTCGATGAGCGAGCCGTGCTAAAACGAGAGAACTTCGCGGCGCGCCGCGCTCCGATCAAATACATCTCGATAGCTGACGAGGACAGTTTCTCGGTGGGCATTTTCGTGCTTGGCGGCAATTCCAGCCTGCCGCTGCACGATCATCCGGGGATGTACGGCGTCATTAAAGCCATTCACGGGACGGTCGGCATCGAAAGCTATTCCCGCCGGTTTCGCCGCGTCGAGGGAGGCGGCAGCGACATGCAGCCGCCTGCTACCGGACGTGAGCCATTCGAGGCTGCGCAGCACCCGACCGTCTACCTGAGCGGCAGCGACGGTGGGAGCGCTCTTCTAGAGCCGCTAGCGGCCAACATCCATCGCGTTTTTTCGGTCGCCGGACCTGCCGCCTTTCTAGACATTCTGGCGCCGCCGTACGAACTAGACGGCGCGCGGCCGTGCCACTACTACGAGAGGCTGGCGGCGGGGGCGGACTCGTCCGTCATCTTGAAGGAAGTGGATCAGCCGTGGGACTATTGGACCGAGCAGCTGCCGTACGACGGGCCTCGTCTGCCGCAGGGTCGTTCGGCGAGCAGCTGAGCTCTCGCGCCGACCGTTTTCCCGCGCCGGGAGTCTCGCGCGCCGCACACCGGTGGAGCTTGTAGTCGTAGCGCGCGGTCGTGACTCGGTGCCTGTGACTCGGTGCCCGTAGGAGACGCTCTCGCTCACACACACACACACACACACACACACACACACACACACACACACACACACACTCTCTCTCTCTCTAGGCGATTCTCGCGGGATCTGACTTGTGTCTTCTAGCCGTTGGGCGTTGTCGATGTGACTCTGAACGTAGGCAAGCACTTCTTGCAGCGAAGCTAGCAAGTGCTCAAAGCAGCAGCGACAGCGAGGTTCGGTTTAGTACGAGCGCAGTCGCAGTTTTCAAGCGGCTCCGGTGCCGGCAGAGCCCACATTCGCCGTCCTGCCGGAGCAGTGTCAAGTGTCTCGATCTTGTTGCTGCTCGTGCCTGTCGGTAATACAACGGAAGTGTCAGCAGACGTCCGGGCGTGTTCAGTTCGTTTCAAATACCGGTTTAGGTTCGCCCGACCCACTTCAGGATTCAAGGCAAGTGAGCAGGAGGACCTTTCATGTGAATGAGTATTATGGTTCGAGTAAGCTGATGTTCTGATACGACTAAAGCCGCATTTACACTTCTTGCCTCTATCCTGCTTGTGTTCAGCTTGTATCCTGCTCCAGTTTTGCAGCAAGTTTACACTGTCAGTTTTCCTTAGGTTTTGCTTCCTACTTGCTATACCCCCAGTGCTCCTGGGAATGTTGCTTTTGTTTGGGAGGCAGGAGTCGTCCCGTGCCCTTCTCCCCCGCGATGCATCTTCTGGCGAATTCAAACCTTCCACGGTTGGCTTTATCGCTAGCTCCCTCATTATCTGATTCTTATATAGCAAGCTCACAGTCTCCCTTAAGCAGGGACTGACGTGGAACTATTTAGTGGGATCGCTGGTCAAGTCGTCTGCCATGCTTTTCAAAGCAATGAAGAAGTCGTGCCCTTGACGGCTCCTAGTTGGTCACTTCCTAAGTCTTTCCTCAGTTTCGGGCAAGAAGTATAACCATGCTTAGCTTCTGAGTCCTCATTCAGTTCTCCATTATTCTTGGACTGCCACAGTCTTGGTGACGTATGCACCAAAGACTGAAGCAGAATAAAAAAGCAAGACTCACCCAGTGAACTTGGCTTAAGCAGCCATGGGGTAGTCACGTTTGACGTTGGCTGGCAGGTCTTGCCGCTGGCTGGCGAGCTAGTCAGTCTGGCTGCTTTGAGCCAGCCTCGGAGTGGAATACTAATAAGAATATGAAATGTATTTTGCGCTCTCAAGAGAACTAAATGCTGCAAAGGAATGTTCTCCACTTAGTCGTGCATGAATGGCATGCAGTGCATGACTGCAGTGTCTGAGCTTTTAGCCAACTAGCTTAGCCTGCTGTACCTGTAGCAAAACGTGTGTATGCCAAAGCGGTCAGATTATGACAGCGCTTGAGATTATTACCGTTTCCTGAATTATGCCATATAAAACCCAACGCTAGTAATATTTGGTCATTCGTACTTTGGGCTTCGAATTAGTCCATGGTATTTCGTGCTTCGAATGAGGCACTTATACAGTATGGCGGGTGCTGTATACCCACGCTTCTGCGGTTAGTGAATAGACTGCTCTACATTGTGCAGGTGCCAGGATGTCAAATACGCATGCATTTGAAACAAGCGGGGGGGGGGGGGGGGGGGGGGGGGGGGGGTGGAGGGCTCTCAGCATAATCACGGCCCAGCTCTGCATATGGTTTGCATATTGGCTATAGAGTCTGCCTCCACCTGCCATCTCTATGCTTTGGATGCACTTGAATGCAGGTTCGTTCTTATAAAACTGAACCCATGGTCTTTGTCAACCATAGAAATATATATATATATATATATGTGTGTGTGTGTGTGTGTGTGTGTGTATACGAGCAGCTTGCTGCCTGTGGACTCACTATGCTGAGTCACAGTATTTCCGTCACAGAAGACAATGCTGTGCCATCTTGCCACTTGACGGAAGTGAACAATCTTGCCACGTGACGTAAATGAGCCATTTTTCGGCATGACGGACTTCATCTCTCTAATTAACACACACACTCATCATACACACATATATCGGTGTGCTGGTTCGACCCAGTGGTAAGGTGCTCACTCTTAACGACCGAAGTCAAGGTGAAAGTATTTAATGACCGATGTCATGTGCTTGAGCCCCGTGGCAACTGTGAGTTCTCGTAGACCGCTATACAAATGAATTAGATATATGTATATATATATATTATATAATAGTGCATTACTCGAATTCCTGATCCTCATGCAGCAAGCGGCTAGGTGCGCTTTGCAGCTTGATTCGTGTGATGCCAATGCAATGGCTTGCTGTTTGCCGGCTGAGCACGACTCGGTAGTAGGCGAACAATGCCACACCGCGTTCCTGCTAAGAGGTCAAGGCCGGCATGCAGACCATCGCAGCACTACATAACAATTTGCTTTTTCCTTCGTCAAAAGCAGCACCATTGGCAAACCGACCAAGCAGAACAGAGGCCAATCGGCCATGCCAAACCTGTTAGAGAGCAAGGCTATTTGCAGCACTTGCGACGACGAAAGGCTGCTAATAGCCGGCCACAATGACTAGGCTGGCGTTGGCAAGTTCCTTTATTTTTATTCCATCAATGTCGGGCGACGAATCCAGACATCGGAGGTGGTGCGGCATGCTCCCACGAGAACGGCTGCGTCGACGACGCAGCCGACAAACCGACGGCATTTGGCAGGCCGGCAGTCGCTGCGCCAGACCCTGGCATCCTGGCGAGCATTCCGTGCCGAGCGCTGCCGCCGCTGGCGGAGAAGGGCGGCAGACTTCCTGCGGCCAGTGGCGGAGGAGCTGCGACCGACGGCAAGGCTGCGCTGTGTAGCGAGTCAGACCGGAAGGGCTCGCCGGGAAGAGGAGCGCCGGAGGGCGCTCGCTCGTCCGGCTGCACACTCATAGTGGAGTAGACCTCGCGCACGATCATCAGCGCCGTGTCCTCGGACTCCCTGTGACGGTCGGCAAGCGGTCGGCGTGCTGCAAAGCACCTCTCGAACGGGAGAAGCGGGTGCCGTCAAGTGGCCGAACAAGCGTACTCACCAGTAGCAAACGTGGCTGGCAAGCGAGAACAGGTATTCGTTGAAGCTCTCGAGCGGGCCTTCTTGCAGTACATAGTCGAGCCTTCGGCCGCTATTCAGCAGCCCGACGGGTGGCCCGTCATCGCTGTTGGTGTCAGCTGTACCGGAAAGCAAGGCGGGCACCGCCACGCGTCGAGCATCTCACACCCCAGCTACATGCGAGGGCAGGTGGCAGCCGTGACTGCTGAGTGGCCTGCTTCGACAGTGCACCGGACTGCAGCACTGAGCGCACGAGGCCAGCACATACACCGGCTAGCTACAGTCGTCTGGTGTTATTGAGAAGCAGCAGACTCGGCGACCAAAAGCATGGATCAGACTGGACAGAAATGCAAGCGCTTCAACGGTTTTACAATTATTTAAGGATAACCAAACATGCATGGCAAAACTCGATGGAGGAGAGAAAAGTGAGCAAGAGCAGTATGGCTCACTAGGTAAGGCGGTTGCTTTTCACGACCTCGGCCCCGAGGTCGTGGGCTCGAATCCTGCAGTGGGCGATCCTTTATCACCACTGCAAGCGGTGGTGATAGCCGGAAAGGCTCTTCTGTCGCTATACAAAAGAGGCTGTTAAATCAGCTAGCATTTATTTATTTACTTTTATAAAAGGAAATAATGCTAAATGGAGCTCGAGCAAGCGAGGCACAATCTAAATCTATGCATAACTACCACAGATGAAAGCTGGCAGGAGGCCCACAAAAACACACTGCAAAAAAGCAGGCACGAAGCCCAGACAGACTGCCCACAGCTTAGGCTCGTATCTGACAAACTTCGTGTTCTGTGACACGTGCTAGTGTGCTGCAGGCACGATCTTATAGCCTGAGAGTGCTCAACGAGGATAAAATAGCTATCAACCCCTATGCCTATCTTTGTTTGGAGCTGTTTGGGGTTTTTAGCACACCAAAATAAAGAATTACTAACTAAGCAGGAACTGGTATGGCTATTCTATATGCTGCCGGTCATCTACATCTAACCCGGGATGACAACTGAACATATTGCCCAACAGCAGCAAGCACGGTTCTAGCTCTGAGCATAACTTCGCTTAGCATTTGCTCATGTGGTGATTGCTTAGCCATCCCTCCTACCCACCCCAGCGAATTGCGGTGCAGCTGCCTGCTGTTGCATGCAAGTACTAGGCGGGGCATCCGGACTTTAGCTAGCAAACCAGTGCGAAGCGTCCCGGTTGGTGGCAGACGAGATTTTTGTTAGTGATTAACGACTGCACTGCATGCCAGAAGTTAATACAACGTTAACGGCTACTGCTGAGTAGGCATTCTTGAACGGTGCTTGCTATTTAGCAAGACACAGACTCGCAACATGTAAGATGCCACGAAGATAAAATATAATCATTTTGTATAGCGCCCTAAGAGAACTTTATCTATATTCAGGCGCTTCGAATTTTAGACTGCTCGCCGAGATCGTGCATGCATGGACGTGGGTGCGCTTTCGGTCCTGACGAAAGAGGCTGCTTCGAGCTGGTGGCGTGCATGCAACACGTCGCCGCCGCTCGTAGCTGCCGCCCGACAGCTGCGCTCGCCTACGTGCAAGCTCGGAACAAGGCGACCGCTGGATTGATGCTCGATGTGCGTGCCGATGAGCACAACTCGTTGGACCCGAGAATTGACCGCCTTCATCGTGATCGATAATCGAGAGATATCAAGTTCACGAGCGCTGATGCTCTTGCACTTTCCCGTAGCTTTCGCGAGCCTCGCTCAGCTTCTTTTGCTTCCGAGCTGACAGGCAATCAAATGCGACCTTCAAGGTCGAATTTCCCCGACCAAGAACAAATGTGGCTGCGCTTGAGTGCACAAGTGGTAAGCCTGGACGCCAACGCTGGATGGCCACCATTGCCAGTGAGAATCGACAGAAAAACCGAGTGCACGCACCGGCGAGCTGGAGGCTCTGAGGTAGCAAGCGAAGCATCGATGGCAGTGAAGCACCCCCACGTCCATTGCCACGGCAGCGAATCAGATCACGAGAATTCGCTTAAATGCGACGGTGCGCACTCAACCGGCAGATGGGTAGTAAGCAGTGGGCACATGGATGGCAAGCAGTGGGCACATAGATAGCAAGCAGTGCATCGAGCGCGCAGCGATCAGAACACCACCACACACAGACACGAGCACGCGCGTGCCTTGCCGCAGAGATCTGGCCACTGTTTTCAAAAACGCTCTCACACGCCAAGGCTGAGACGTTTGCCTGAAGTTTGATCGCAGGCTCGACGCTTCTCGAAGACTTTGCATTGCTCATGCACCTCTTTTCTGTCCCCCCCTTTTTTCATCACGCGCATTCGATGGGCAACGAATTAAACTGAGGTGAATTCTCCAACTTGGGATGTAAAAATTCTGGCGGTTGGTAAGAAAAGTCTCCCTATTGCAGACGGCAGGAGCTATGCGGAAGATGGTAGGCAGCACCGTGCATAGCACGGAATAATGCTGACTACACTACGTTCAGTTAAATTCTCTCACTGGCAGCCTTACCGTTGTCTGATTGGCCGAAAAGATTGTGCTGCGAATGTGCAAGCTCGACTCGGCAGGCGTCGGTGCTCCAAGAGCCAAACCCTGTCCGATCATACACGGAGCAACCTTCCCATGATGCCGCTTTAGGGGGACCAGAGTCAAATTACCGTGCAACCCGGCCCACTTCGTCAGCCTTGCAACATTAGGCTTGCTCAGGCAAGGGGCTAGGGTGTGTACAGCTGCATTTACCCGGCAGACTTCTCCCCTGACAGACGCCAACTTTCCTCCTATTTAGGACGTTTACACAACAGATTTAGTCTTGCCGCATAGATTCGATAGCCGACGTAGTCTCGCCCACAGCCCGTGCTCTAATCCGAGAGGCTGGTATGAAAGAGGGTTCGGAGACACCAAGCCAACACAAGCAGAAGTTGAGTTGGCCGCTGCAGTCATCATTGCATAGTAGTATGAGAAGAATATAAATAAAAGGAAGATAAACATTCTAAAAAAAGCTCTTCCGTGAAAGGAAGCAGTAACAAGTTATGTGTACCACTACGGGTGTGTATGTGCATAGTGCTATGTAATGCTTGTTCTCCATTACGGGTTTGTTGGTGGATTCGATAAACAGACGCTCGGCATATGCTATGTAGAAAAGGCTGAAGCATTGGTTACAAAGCATAAGCATCTCATGTTCAAGGACTTGCTCTGAACGCCTCAACAGAACTCGAGCCTACGAACGTCAGCCAGTTATATTTTGGCCGTGGGGTGTATGTAATGAGCCCCGGTGTTTTGATTGGTCGGCTTGACCAACAAGTTGAGACAGATTCTCCTGCTGGTGAGTCTGCAGACTATGCTCCTCACCCAAAATGTTGTGACCTAGGATGATATGATGACGTAGTAGCCCAAATCTGTGGGAAACCTGTCCAAAATCTGTGGGAAAGTCTGACGTGTAAATGCAGCTTAAGAACGGCTCGCAAAACGAACGTCATAAATCGCATGCAACTACCGCACGGACAAAGGTTAAAGGATAAAGGTTGTGTCTAATAAATAAATAAACGATCAAACCATGTAAATGTGGCAGAATCCTTTCCAGATCCTGGCACGGAGATCTGTCGAGCAATCGCTGCGATACCCTCCCCTCTGGCATGCCTGGTGCTGCACCTGTGAGCAACAGCGAACGCCTGGCACGCACGTGCCACACAATCTAAGCATGTTGCCGACAAAGCAAGCAGCTCGGGTTACCAGAATCTTCGACGTCCTTGTTTAGGTTGGCCATGGCTTCCACTAGCTCCGAATCCAGGTCGTCGTGTCCAGACTGCTGATCGCTGATCGGCGTCGTCGCCGTCTGAGACGACGGCGGAGGCATGCCAGTCCGATGAGCCAGCGCAAAATCGTGAATTGTGTTCCAAGTGCTGCGCAGCGACTGCAGGAATTTCTGCTTGAGGTCGCTGCCCACGCGACTGAGGCTCTCTTTCAGCTCTGCGAGCGACGAAACGCCGAAGCCACTTTCAGTGAGGATACATACAACGGTTGCGGCTGCTGCAGCTACAGGCTCTGCACCATGCACCACCCACCAAACGTCAAAGGCCTAAACACTTCCGGAGGAAGGAGCTGCCAAAGAGTCATCCCCATGGTGATGTGACTTGGACGGTCACGCACTATCAGACAAGGGAGTGGCAGGCTGACGCGGCAATTAAAATAATGATAATAACACGGTAACATATTTCAATTTATTTTTTGTTTTTAGATGCACAGCATTCTTATCAATAACTTATACCTTAAATTGAAATAGCCGTTGTTACACACAAATTCAAGCTTGTGGAATGAGAGGATCTGTCAAGAAACTGCAGAGAAACTTTGGAACTATATATCGGGCCCATGTCCTGTTACTAAACAAAATTAGTATCTAGCAGTTGTAATTCACTTGGCACAACAGCTTCATCAAGGATTCGCACGTAGCTGTCTTTTATTCACTATGCCCTCAATGTGGTGAAATCTCCCTACGCTGCCTGCTGCAGTACAGTGCCTCAGTACGCCATCACTGATTCGGACCCAAACTTCACAGCATGGTGCAAGCAGGCATAAGCATATGCCTCTAATCTTCACTCTTTGAGTGTCAGAGCTTCAGCACCTACTCAAGCTTTGTGGGCTTTCCCCAGTAGGTAGGCTTTCTTTGCTCCCCTTGCTATAAGCACGTGCTTGCTGAACTTTTCCCACGCCGCCCGCTCCTCGCTGATGATCATGCTCGAGGTGCTAAGCTCGAGTGTTGACTCGAGCAGGTGCAAAACTGGCCTTCAGGTACTCAATTCTATAATAACAATAATAATAATTCACCTGATAAAGTGCCCTCAGAGAACTCAATCTCTCTCTAGGCGCTTAAAACACTCCTTGGCGGGAAATGAACCCCGGTCTCCCGCATGACAGGCGCGGATACTAACCACTATACTACCAAGGACTTCTAAATTCTAAGGAGCCGATCATCCGGAGGCGCAAGATGCAGGCCAGTTACTCATCGTCACTAGCACGGACATGTCAAGAATGTTGTATCCGACAGCTTTCTTACTTATCACCATCTTCCATGAAATCTCTTGATTGCTAACCTTCCCCGATATGATAGGACCATAGCGGGCTATTCACAATATCCCTAAGGCAGCCTCACTTTGCTACCGCTGCTAGTAGTGCATGCCCGTGCCGATAAGGTCTTCCAGCAAGCAAAAGGGGCCGCGACCATATTTAAAGGTACAAACTACAGATTTGCTCTGCTAGCAGATTTTACTAGCATTACTACCGTGTATTATTACCTGCCAATAGGTGAGCAGAGTAACGCGTCCCACCAATCCAAGCCACCAAAATCCGGAACTGCAACCGGCTATCGATAACGGGTTAGAGGTTCCCCTGATTCGGCTCTCAGGAGTCCTTCGGGGCAAAAAGTTATGGACCAAAACACTGCTTCCTGATAGCCTTTGAACGAAACCATATTTGCTCACATTTACCACCAATTTATAGTAGTTCTAACAGCTACGGGCCGAGATAGAGCGACATTACTAACAGGAGGCCAAGTGCAGCCAAACTAATAGCCACTAGTGTATCTTTCTCGAACTATTTCAGTCACTCTCTCTCTTTCTCTCTATTTATATATATATATATATATACAAATAAATAAATAAATATATACAATTGCTTTAATTAATTTTAATTAAATTAATTAATTATAATTAATTGCTCGCATGAAATACTATAACATATATATATATATATATATCTCACAATTGCATACATGAAATACTATAATCGATCAACAAAATTAAAACGTTGATTGAGGACCAACGGCTGTGCAAACATTACTCCATACCCAAAAAAGATAGCAAAGCACGTGCAATCGGTACTCGGATGCTACGCTTGCGCCCTAGAACTCACCTAGGTGCATTCGCTTCCGACCCTTGTGATGCGGCACGAGCAACGGCTTTGCAATGGGCACATCCGGATGTATGACCAGTGGCTCCATGCGATATGCCACCGGATCATAAGGGTGGAAGATATTGAAGAAGCGTGGGCAAGTTGGCAGGTGGTAACTGGAGCTGAGGCCACCGATGCCGCGAATCGTCAGGAACATGGCGATCGGCGAGCCGAGAGCGAAGAAGCAGGACGGACTGAAGCTGAGCTGCGGAAAGCTACAGGCCGGCCGCCCGACGCCGCCGGCGCTGCCCGGCTCGTACGAAACCGACATATGCCTGCTGCTGCCGCCGCCGCTGCTGCAAAGAGCAACGGATCGTGCAGCCTCGCAACACGACGAGGCCGGCACAAAGCAGGTAGCAGGACCTGAAGCCGGAGCAGTCACGCTCGGCACCGAAGCTGCCTTCCAAAGCTTGCTGGCTCCAGCCTGCCGGAGAAGAACGCCAAGGCTGACCTCGCCTCCTTAGCCGCGAGAGCGAGATCAAGAGGAAGTGCAGCAATGGCATATGGGGGATGAGAGGGCAGAGTGCGCTTAGCCGGGCAGCAAGTCGAGAGAAAGGAAGAGACTTACGCCGTGCTTTTTTTCCTCCTGAAGGAAAGCCTTCAGTTTCTTTCTGGGCCCCAGCGGCAGGCCGAGCTCCTTCCAGTCGTCGTCTTCAAATAGCACCTACAATAGTAGTGGGTCGAGCCGACCTTACATGTCGCGTGGCACCAGGGCAAGAATAAGTATCCCCCCCCCGAACAGAACAGCGTTCAAGCAACAGCCGACGAGCGCGAGACCCAGCTTTGGGATGTGCTCAGCAGCAGTCCCTGCTGGCCACCAACAGGATGCGAGCGGCGGTGCGCCAGACGAGGCACTTCATTCGTCTGCAATGGTGAGCTTATACGCCCCCAAGGATCGAGGCAAACGCAAGTTCATAGAGTGTGCACAGGTCTAGTAGCCACTACATCCCAGGTTTCTCTCCCATCTGTCTCTCGCATGCTCTCTGTCTCCCTCCCTCCCTCTCTCTCTCTCTCAAATTAGGCAAGTTCCTGCTTAGCTGGGAATTTCACTCGATCGGCTTGACAAACTTTTATCCATCGAACTCTTGCTTGCAGGACTAGTTTGGATTGGCCTAACAGAGCTCTTAAGACGACCAAGCACGATGCCGGGCTAAGCCCAAACTCATGGGTAATCTTATTGAAAGTAGACTCTTCACGATTTATACGTGCTATTTCAAGACACCAGTGAGACATGGGTTTTGGAACGCTCAAATTACTTTTGATATAATCGCATGGCTGGACTGCTCTGAGGTTACTGATTTCGGGCAAGTTGGCATGCAGACAAATTTTCCACATAGAGTGCAGCACCTCACTTCAACACGGCCTGACTGGTTTGCTTTGAAAATAGTGCATCTAAATGGTATTCCATAAATGAACTCGTTTGCTCGTCGCCAAAACGATTTCATCCGATCTTTGAGCTACAGGTATACGAATGAGGTACCTAACTACTGCCAGATACGTGAGACAGCTGTTACCAAAGATCATGAATAGATAAACTTCCGTGTTACAAATCAATTGTATCTGTACGTATGCACATACTTATACACATATTTGGCCAAAGGGGACTTGGATTTACTGGGACAGGCTCCTCTTTAAGTACTTGCGCGCGAAATGTTCTGCTGAATAATTGCTGAAATAGCTCCTTGGCACAAGCAGGCACGCACACACAGAAACACAAACACAGACAAAAACGTACACAGCTCCATTTCTGCCACAATGGCCTCTGTGAGCGTGCTTCAACGGATGATAGGCCATTCAGCCAATCAGGATTGGATGGTGAAGACAAGTGACTCTCTTTTTTCAAATTACCATTTCCTTTGTAGGCCATCAAAATAGCTTGCAGACGACTTGTACATATCTTGCAGCCGACTTTACAGCGGTCCTGAGCTTCTACTTCCATGCTACTCACTACCTCAACCGTTCTCCCGACTCAGCTATGCTTCTCACTTTCTCTTTGGTGCGTGATAGGAAGCCTGTTGGCTATCAAATGCATACCCAAAGCTGCTTAGGCTTTGAGTGCACTATGCAAGACTGTCCTGCGTAACATCCAAATAGTCTTTGTCGACTCACAGACGGAAATACAAGACAAGACAATAGCCCAAGTGAATACTGATTGCTTGCAAATTAGCAATAGCCAATCTCAGTAGATGATTATGTTATCGGTGGCAATACCGGGGCATTTCAGTTCTAGAAATCACACACTTTCTCATTTCCTCATCAGCCACCAGCAACATTACGACACATGCTGTAGCATGCATTTAAAGGTCGGCAAGCAAAACTTATTTAATGCTGGTTGTCAAGAAAGAGTCTGACGTCGGACTTGGTCCTAGATCTACGCCTCTAAGTAATGGATGGTCATGTTATACCACAGGCGTTGAAACTAAGGATTGCTGACCACGCATTGCAAATGTGGTTGAAGGTTTCTGCTGATACATTTTTTCTGCGGTCACATCGAGCTTCAGCCTATGCAGTCACGTTCACAGTAAAGGAGCACGCTGGTGCAAGCTGCAGCCAGTCAAAGCATACCAATGAGTCAATATCAATTTGTTCCTGATGGAACTTTAGTGTGAACTCAGATAAGCCAAGCTTTTTAAGCACACTTTCAATGGTCTCAGCACTCGGCAGAGTCTCAGACTCAGCTCCAGAAGCTGCGACAGCCTACAGCGTAAAAAGAGCCACGGCAGGTCAGCGTAAATTAACATATGTCAAGTCACTCCGTACGATCTGAAAAGCAATCAAGTGATCATGCATGGAAGTCCTCTAATCAGGCCAACATTAGAAAAGATATGCCAGCTGAATTCACTTTAGCTAATACCAAATTTAAATATAAAAGAACAGCAGTAGACCAGCTATGCATCCTCTAGAGAGGTTTAAACCGGATTAGCACAGACATTGAAAGAGGACGTCCACTCCAACTATCAACAAATGCTTGCACAGCAGCAACTAGAGCCGGACGTACCAATGAACCAGCAGCCAAGGCACAAGCAGCCAAGACTTTTGCAGGCTACAGCTTCGAACACTACTGCACAAAAACAAAGCAAAGAAACAAAACTTCGGTAGAGGCGAGACTATAGTGTGTAACTAGTTCAAGTTAGGAAGAACTATATACAAATAAGGCTAGATTAACACTGACGATCCAAGTTTGCCGAAGACATGAGTTTTTCAAATACTTCCATCTACCCCCTTCATCGAATGATAGATCACCCAAGTCGATAAAATGGGCAGACTTCAGTAGATACAACTGCGCACAATCTGGGCTTGCTGTTCAAAAACCATTCGAGATTGAATGAATACACTTCTTCCATTGTCAGGTCAGCACACTTTCAGCTGAGAAACATGACCATCATCAGGGCCTGCTTAGACACAGCCGAGCTGGTTTGGTCCAGTGGTTAAGGTGCTTGCCCCGACCAAGGTCTGGCTGAGGTCGTGGGCTCGAGCCCCGAGGCAAATGTGAAGTGCCTGAATAGAGATTAAGTTCTCTTGGGGCGCTATACAAATGAATTGTATTCATTTATGAGTATGACAGCTAAGCTAGTTCACACATTTGTGTAACATCGAGTCTAGATTGCTTAAATTCCCTTTATTCAGGAGCCCCTCCGTTGCCAATGCCTGTTGTAACCAGCTGCAAATGATGCAAAACTCAGCAGCTTGTCTGGTCTTTCGTCAAACGCCCCTTGGTCTCAGCCCGAGGGTTAAGTGCTTGCACCTCGCGAAAACACATCTCGACATTAGTTATGGGTTCGAGTCTGCAGTGGCCAATTCCTTATCGTCCACTGCAAGTGTGAAGCATGATAGACGCTATGGCAATAATTCTGTCCGAAATATAAATGAGGCCGTTGAATCAGCTAACCTTAAACGGCATAGCTGCCACATCACACGACTTCTGTCCGAGTTTCACTGGCTCACAAGCATCGAGTCGAGGATTCACTGTCCGATTCAGGGTTAAGGTCGCTTCACTTGATTGCACCAGCCTGCCTAACCAACTAAAAACAAAATCTTGGCTGATTAAACAGCCTCATTTGCATAGCAGTAGAAGAGCTTTATCGGCTATCATCACTGCTTGCAGTTGGCAATAAAGGATGGCCTAACTGCAGGATTCGAACCCACAACCGAGGTCGTGAAGAGCGAGTACCTTACCTCCTGGGCTATCGCACGGCCCAGTAAACTACTCCAGTGTGCTCTTGCACCACCTGCTAGGCTTTCACCAGTCTTCCAGTGCTATGCACTAAATTGAAATCTTCTGGCGGCCTTCAGTTCCTATACAGCGCACGTCTTTAACTCGCTTCCGGGTACAGTCACTACCTGCAATGACCTTGCATCTTTCACGATTCAGCTAAAGGTGCATCCGTTATGGCCAACTTTCCTTGTGCCCCAGTGACCTCGCCTGCTTTTTTGTTCCGGTGCATTTTTTTTTTACGTAAGTACCTGCGCCTGATTCTGACCCCGTTACTAGTCATCAAAGTTGCAGGCAGAAAAACATATGACGAATAAAACAGGGGGCAAGGACCTAACGTTTAGCAGGCGACCAGCCAGAAAGGCAAAACGATAGGGCAAGGCTAAAAGCAGTGAAAAGCTCAGCACGCTGGAAGCTCTGACTTTCACGAGGAGACTGCGATGGAAACGTGGCCCAGCCACACCCCCTGCACCCCGAAGGGAGTAGGAGACGTGAGTGGCACGTGGCGCTCAAGTAGTTGCTCACGGATGCCTCGCGCCACAGGTCCAAATACTGCAACTGCTGGTGCACGCCCTCCAGCCAGCCACTCACGCCAGAGGTGACATCCGCTGACCCGGATGCTGCCGCTGAAGGCTGCGGAAGAGGAAGCTCCAAGGCGTTTGCACCATGAGCTGCTGCTGCGCCCTGATTCGACAGCACATCGAACAGAATCAATGCGCCGAGGCTGTGCCCTGTCACAGAGACAGGTCCTCGGAAGTTAGGATGCCGCTTTTGAAAGATCTCGTACATCCTGTTCATCTCTCCAGACACCTGATCGACGATTTTCTGCAAAAATGCAAAACGCCAATCAGACTCACGAGAACGAGCGTGGATCCCTGCGATGCAGGGAGGAGGGCCCTCAAAGCGACAGGCAGCCTCCTTCCTGGCAGCCGAAGAAAGAGCTCGGCCTTCACCTGAGAATAAAAGGGACTGGTGTAGAACAGTATGTCGAGGAGAGTCTCATTCGAAAACTGTCGAAGCTTGCGCACGCCCTCGGGCGTGATGGCCTGGAGTCTGCTGTTGACACCGGCATCGATGGCGGCGGCTGGCCCACCGCTGCCGCTGCTGCACGAGCGCAGGGCCTCGTGCCAGCGAACTGGCAAGAACTCGATCCTCCCGAGCACCCTGCCACGCTCAACCTGCGATCTGTAGTGCGTCTCCACCATCTTCTGCGCCGTGGCACGGATATCATCCACTGTAAGCAGGTAGTGGCGTGTATATAGCGACGAGACGTGCAAACGAACTGCAACGAGCTAGCAGCACGGCCAAGCCTCTCGCTGCTGCGGCGGTGGGCACGAGTAGGCAAAATACTCACCGCACTCTGCGAGCGTCCTGAATCGCAAGTCGCAGACGGGCCCTATTCCTTGGACCACAAAGACCAGATGATCCACGCCGGGCGGCTCGCCTACAAATACAGAGTCACGTTTGCATTTGCATCGTTTTCGGCGACCAGTTCATAACCAAGACAAATAAAGTAGGCATAGAATATTTACATTTGAATACATTTTCCTGGGCAAGTGGGGGAGCAGTCGCTGGGTCGGCCACCCTGGCAAGCGTTCAGGCGAGGACCTTGCAATCGCAGCTCCCGTTGCAAATCGTTTGCAACGACACATTCAACAAAGGCAAAATTATTGATAGGATGCACTTACACAGGAGAAGAAGGCACTGCCAATGGTACGAGACAGCTGCACACACCGAGATGACAGCTTAGGTCAACTTAAATGCCACGCTCTCTTTCAACTGCACGTACCCTGCAAGATGGTGTCGACTTCCTCGGCACCACGTTTCACGACGAGAGGTCGAGCCTGGTCACCCTGCTTGTGAACCCAATCAGTGGACAGTGCTCAGGTGGCGGCTGATGCATACCGAGCAGTAGCAGCAGACAGGCAGCATCGGAGGCAGGCAGAATCAGAGGCAGGCAGGCAGCATCAGAGGCAGGCAATATCAGAGGCAGGCAGGCAGCAGCAGCAGACAGCATCAGAGGCAGGCAGCATCAGAGGCAGGCAATATCAGAGGCAGGCAGGCAGCGGCTACCTGAGAGGTGCCCCACTCGTCTGGCTGAGAGCTGGGCCTGAAGTGCACAATCACGTTGGGGTTGTGCATGACTATGGTTTCTTCCCCAGGAAACTCGAGCCGCTTGTGCCAGACATTGTGGTAAATCGCATTTCTGTATTCATCCTGACGACAGAATAACATGCAGACCACACGTAGCTCGGGCAATGATATGCTCGCCCCTCCCCTAAACCTCCCCCTCGGGCAGCTGTCGCCATCGACACGCGATCACCACTCGCCGATAGCGAGCGACGTCTGGCTGCAGTTCTTACCTCGAGCTTGGCGGCAAAATCCTCCTCGTAGGGCACGAATCGATGGTCGAGCTCGTCCTTGTAGAACCACGAGCAGCGCCTGACGGTGGTCGGCTCCTCATCGAGCCAGTAAGCGGCGCAGCGAGTGCGCGCTATGACGTCGACGTCGTATCGCCCACCGTCGGTCGGTACAGTGACGTCCGCAGCGGTGACTACGAACACGAACCGAAGCAAGGCCGGTGGACCACAGAGCAGCCAAAGCGCATCTCCCATCGATGGCCTGCAGGCTCGATTAGCAAGCGCCTCAGCACTTGAGCATATGAGATCGATCGGGGCATGCACCTTTCCAGATCTCTTTCGTTGCTAGGTCAGGCGCAGCAGTATAGGCATGGCCAGCCAAGGTGACACCCAGGCTATGCAGCAGTGACGATTTAAGGTCATGCATGCAAAAGGCCAGCTCAAGGCAAGCCGGTAGACAAGTATTAAGGCCGGCATAACACCCAATAAAACAGCATGGCTTGATAGAGCTTCAGGCAGATCTACATACACATGTACACATTTATACACACATACATACCTATATACATACATATATATATATATATATACATACACACACACACACACACACACACACACACACACACACACACACACACACACACACACACACACACACACATATATGTATGCATATACACACATACATACCTATATCCACACACTCACTCACACACGCACGCACGCACACACACACACACAGACACACACACACGGATTACGTTTTGCAGGCAGCAAGGTACTATGTGAAGCAATGGCCGTTGCCCAGTATAATAGGCCCTTAACCTTCGAATAGCAAGATCCTGCGCAATGGTGGCTGAGATTTAGATCCAGCGCTCATAATTCATCCGGTCATTGAAGGTCGTCTTTGAGCCGGCATGTCACCGATGAGTGCTCGAGTATAACTACAAGAGCTGCCACCAATATTTCTTTAGTGCCGACGGTAGAATATGATATCGACGAGTATTTGAGGTTGTACAGCTGCGCCTTCAAATGTTGGCCGATTTACTCGACCTCCCTCCCGGTGCGATCCTTACGTGATACCAGGTTGTAGTTAGATCCTCATTTGATTTAAAATTGCAATGACATGCATTTTACGAAGTACCTAAAGGCAGCCTCTGCTCAGCTCTAGCTACCAAGGGAGACTTGATCAGCACACCAGGATCGTCGCTTACAGGGCAATGCAACGCTGAAACAACGAGTCCTATTACCACCGCAAAGATCTGCCCAATCAGCTCAGCAGCCTCATAAGGCCACACTGTCTTAATAGCAGAGCGTGCTGGGATGTGCCACGAACTAGAGCAGCTAGAAAGTAAAGCTTATAAGAAGAGCTTCTCTCTCTCTCTCTCCTTCTCTCTTCCTCCTCCTCCTCTCTCTCTCTCTCTCTCTCTCTCTCTCTCTCTCTCTCCCTCTCTCTCTCTCTCTCCCTCTCTCTCTCTCTCTCTCTCTTCCTCCCTCCCTCTCTCCCACCACCATCAATTCATTAGCAGAGTTGTCAAACGGTCAAACAGCCAAGTACACCAAACGATTGGACGCGAGTAACAAAGCTTAGAAAAAGATCACCGAGTTACAAAAACAGTTTCCAAATTTTAAACTCAAGTTCTGCCAGAAGAAAGGACGAGGCGACACCCTAATACCGGCAAACATATCTCGCATATGGCTACTCCCCGTAATGCTGACGAAGCCGATGGAGCCCACTGACCTTGGCAGTGCAGAAATCCTTTCTCGAGGTTCGCTGAATCGATGCGTGAGAAGGGCACCCAAACCACCTTGCCCTCGACCATCTTTCGATAGAACCAATGGTGCTGAACAGGTCGGTACTGGTGACTGAGAGGTGCCAGGGCAGCCGCAATGTTTGGCGATACGGCAGCCGCAATGTTCGGCGACACGACGAGCAACGACGAGCTGCGAAGTGCTGCCGGAGGTGGGGCTAGCTGTGTCTGATAAGATGTCGGCGGCGTGGCTGTCGGCTGAGCTGCCTGACCATGGTCGAATGCTGTCGTCACTGACGTAGAGGGAGCAGCAACAGGAGCCGGGCTCCTGTACAGCGATGATAGTCCAGGGAAAAGGCCAGGGGAGCTGCCGACACTGTAGTCTGCTGCTGCTGCTGCTGAAACATGACCGCAGGGCACTCAGCTGCAATGCATACGAGGCTAGCGCCACCAGCAATGCACATCCACAGGCTGACAGAAGTGGCAAGCATGCACACGGTATTAAAAAAGCACCGTGACCTCAGCGAGCAGAGGTCTTGGAGACCAAGAAGTTTTCGGTGGAGGCAGTCTAAGGAGTCCTGCCGCACCGGCTAAACTGCCAATGACATCGGCTGGGGAGAGGCGGAGAGCAGAGGCAGACGTAGCCGCTGACAGAGACACACCCGGAGACTGGGAAAGAAAGAGAGAGAAATCCACCATGCAGTAGAGCAGTGCAGTGTGCATGTGTGGGGGAGGGTACCTGCATGAGCCTGCAATCAATCGTCTGCACATCTTCCTGGGCCTACCATGGTAGCTATGTGCCATAACTTAATGGGCCCCAAGCAAAAAGCTACGATCTTCTCGATGTTCACCGTGCTTCTCGGCAGCTAGTTTGGCTTTCATTAAATGCAGATCCACCATACTGATTTGTGTGGGCTTTCATACTAGCCGTAGATTCTTGTGCATCCCTGAAGCTATGAGTCACACGAGATAAACCCCTAGCTGCAGAACCGATAAGCTATCCACTCAATAACGATAGTGTACTACACAGCACTAAGGTTATTAGAGTGTGCCGTCCAAACGCCGGTGCATGCAAATTGGCCATCCTCGGCTACAGCATTGGCAAGTTCCGACCTGCCAGATCGACCGGAAGTGGACTGGGCCAATAACTCGGACACACAGTAGCACGACAGCTCGTGAGCGGAATGACACACAATTTGGAAGCAATTCTCTAAGCCCAGCACTGCATGTTAGGCTATAGTCATTGTTGCTTCGGACCTCAACTTGCTTCGTTGGACCGATAGCATCAGAGCCGCTAAAGAAAACACTGCTGCCCTGAAAACGCAGCCACCCAGTATGTCTGACCGAACTTGTAATTTTGACAGCCAAACTAGCTGCGGAGCTGCGCTGTTAACATCTAGACCCGCAAAGAAAACCGTCAAGCATCAGACAAGCCAACGAAGGTAATCGCTAGGGTCTCGGTGCTCCTTCTCTCAACTGCAAGGCCAACCAGACAGTGCTGCCATGTGCGAGTCACGAGACCGCACACCTGCGTTCAGCTGCAGACTCTGCACCAGAGGCTGGCAGTGAGTCTGATTATTTAGTAAGAAATGCAAAGAGGCTCACTCACGGACTTTCTTACTGAGGCAGCAAGTAAGCCCACACGCTTCGATAGCACTGCTGCCGATATGACTGCCGGGAGGCCTACCTACTAATGCTGCAGCTCAAAGAATCTGCCACTCGAACCGTCCCAAACAGTCTGCCGCGAGCCGATAGCTAATCTCAAGGCCGGGACGCTCGGCAGAATGGGGAGGTAAGAGAGAGAGAGAGAGAGAGAGAGAGAGAGAGAGAGAGAGAGAGAGAGAGAGAGAGAGAGAGAGAGAGAGAGAGAGAGAGAGAGAGAGAGAGACCGATGAAGCACATCGTGAGAGGCCGAACAAACCTGCTGTGCCACTGCTCGAACGATTGCCGGCGGCCGCCGAAGCAGCAGCAGCACCCGGTGGAATATGATGCATGGGTGCAGCGAAACTGGCCTGAGGCGTGCCGTGATAGTGCTGCGACTGCTCCGATCTCCTCGCCGGTTCGACCGGTGCGAAGTTCGCAGCAGCGCCCGATGCTGCCGTCTGGCTCTGCGCAAAGGGCTGCGGCGGTGGTTGCGAAACGGCACCGGCGGCCGGTGGGGCGGATCCGAAACCGACGACGAAGTCACCAAAGTGAGACTGATCGAAGAATGACGACGAGGCGGACGTCGGAGGAGCCGGCGTCGACTTGACCTTGGGGAACTGGGCTGGCTGCAGCAGAGGGCTGTCGCGAGCGCCCGTTCCGCCGCCACTGGCAGTGAAGCTCGTCGCAGGCGGCGGCTCCTGACCCATAAAGTGGTCGACTTCATCTGCAAAGCGAGCGCTCCGCCGCGCCGTGGCCGAGCTGAGACGCGGCGGGGATTCACGCGGCGGCGCGAGCAATCGAGCGGGCAGACCGCATCCCCGGCGTGCTCACAAAAAGCGAGGTGCGCGGCCCACTTCGCGCGCTGACCGCGGGCGCAGGCTACGTTCGTGGCTAGGCGATGCCAGCCGGTCTCGAGTGCAGGATGTCGGCTGCGCGAGCGTGCACTCACCAGGAGCCGCTGGCTGTTGTACGGCTGCTGCGAAGGGCATCAGCAGGTTAGGGACGTCAGCCGCGTTGAAAGTCAGCCCCGAAGGCACGGCGGCTGAGCCCCATAGCGATGGTGTACCGCTGCGGCTGGAAGCGTTACTCCTCTCAGCCATTTTTGCGGACACGTAACGGAAGCACCGCTGTGTATCTATGGCAAGGTTACAAGTCAAACCATCAAGGTCAAGGTCAAGGACACTGGTTGGCGCTCTTTTCTGCGTGGTAGCAGCATGTCGGCGGCGGACTCGAGCGAGTCGTGGTTAACTTCGCCGTTGGATATCGTTCGTGACTTGCTAGGTAAGGCTTACTCGCTATTTTAACTTTCGCTGGGCTTCTCGAAGTATTTTTTTCTATTAGGCAGTTTTATTGTGTAAGCGTACGTTTTCGCCGAGTCGATTTTTCAGGCTGTCCCTGAGCGTGTTCCGGGAAATGGTAGCCGCGTATATTCATTATGATATTCTGTCCTGGTATCGTTGAAAGAGGATATTTTCTGGCCACTCATTAGGAAGACGACGCTAGACCAGGAGAGCTTAGCAACTTTCGCCCAATCTCACTGTTACCTTTTTTATCAGGTACTGTAACGTGTCGAGTCTGACCAATTACACAATTATCCCTGCTAGTACCGCTGTTGTAACAGCGGGGTTTTTATTCCTTCGCACTGTATCTCGTCAGCTTTTAAAACAATCGATCAACAAATCCTTTTATAGCATGTTGTTTCGCCTAATCATTACAAGTGCTGTGCTACAATGCAATCGTTCAAGTCCTATCTAGTAGGTGGGAAATTTCGTAGAGTAGGTGTCAGCGATCATCAATGGAGCATTTAAAGAAGTGTTTAGCTTCACTTCTTTTTTACAGTTTATAATCACCCTCTTGCCGACGTAATCGCCAAAAACAATTTTGGCTTTCAGTGTACGCAGATGACTCGGCTGCACTTGTGATTTGTTGTCTTTTCCAGCCTACCAGCATCGCAAACTCTCTCTCTCTCTCTCTCTCTCTCTCTCTCTCTCTCTCTCTCTCTCTCTCTCTCTCTCTCTCTCTCTGTTCCCCTGAGGAGTATGTATTGCTCGCATGCATACTTCGATAGCAGCCAACCGGCTCAAATTGAATGACGATAAAGGTAACCTACTAGTTATTGGCCAACCTCGTTTTACTCAGAAATAGGAAAGCGTGACCGTCAAACTGGGCTCGGCTGGACTAGCTCGAGTAGGCTTTGCATGAAATCTGGGTGTACTGTCGTGAGACCATCACCACGCATCCAAAATGTAAGTGTCGTTTTCGATAGTTACCTAATATAATAATAATAATAATAGTAATGTACTTGATAAAGCGCCCTCAGAGAACTTAATCTCTTTCTAGGCGCTTTACATTTGCTGCAAAGGGAAATGCAATTAAATGGTAAGTAAAATCATGCTTGAAAAACAAACGAAATGAATAACATGGTTAGGGGTGACATGCACAGGGTCAGCATGCAAATGTGGTTAGTGGCAGCATGCACAGTGTCAGCACGCATAAGCACATCAAAGACGAATCACAGGGACCCACTAAATGCTGTCCTAAATAGGCGTGTTTTTAGGTTCCTTTTAAATGTGGTCAGGTCAGGGGATGTTCTGACGCAAGTCGGGAGGGAGTTCCAGGCTTTGGGAGCATATGAACTAAATGCATGGTCTCCAAAGGATTTAAGGTTTGTACGAGGTATTTCTAGACTGTTGGATTCCGAAAAGCGGGTGGTACGATGCTTGGCCTGATGGGGTAGTATATCTGACAGATAGGCATTACATTACATAGGCTGGAGCCATAGAATGAAGGGACCTAGAAGTGAGCGACAAAACCTTGAAGTCAATCCGTTGCTTGACTGGTAGCCAGTGCAGGTTGGCGAGAAGTGGAGTAATGTGGCAACTGCGACGCTCACGACAGACAAGCCTAGCTGCCGAGTTTTGCACCACCTGCAATCGCCTGATCGCACATGCTGGGAGGCCAGTAAGCAGTGAGTTGCAGAAGTCGAGACGGGATGTCACGAATGCATGGACCAACTTAGACGTGGTATCCTTATCTAAACAAGTCCGAATTTTAGCAATATTATGAAGCTGAAAATAGGCAGATTTGACCGTGGAGCTGATATGGTCGTCTAACGAGAGGTCGCTTGGGAATATGACACCTAGATTTCGAGCTGATTCGACAGGAGATATGCTGGCAGAGCCAATTTTGAGCGTCAGCCTTTCCAATTTCTGAATCACACTGGGTTTGCCCATAACTAGTAAGTTAGTTTTGTCATCGTTTAGTTTCAGAAAATTAGCTGCCATCCATGTGCGGATGTCATCAATGCATGCAGCAAGTAAGTTTAGAGAATTTGAGGTGCTCGAAGGCTGGGAGGGATCAAAGCAAAGGTACAACTGAGTGTCATCCGCATAGAAGTGAAAGCCTAGATTGTGCTTGGCAATCACATCAGCAAGAGGGAGAGTATAAATCGTGAAAAGAACCGGACCTAGCACAGAGCCCTGAGGTACTCCATATTTCAGAGGTACTTCATATGATCTTTGTCCATTCACGTCAATACTCTGGAGTCTCCCACTGAGATGCCTAAATTGTAAACGCTTCATTCAGAAAAACTGCTTATACAGCTAGCCATCACGTTCGATCCCTATCTAAGATTAGAAGCTGTCTTCCACAGTGGCTTGCAAAAAATGTAAATAGCTCCCTAGTTCTGTCTCTGCTTGATTATTGTAATTCTCTTTTGGCTGGGCTACCTAAGAAAGCAATTAGGCCACTGCAGCCGGCTTTGAATATGGCTGCAAGGCTAGTTTGCAAATCCCGGAGGTTTGACCACGTGTCTCCTTTGCTAATAGAGCTAGAATGGCTGCCAGTTGATCAACGGATACAGAGCAAAATTCTTATGCTGACCCACAAGGCCCACCGCGGCTTGGCTCCTTCGTACCTAGCTGAACTGCTGCACCAGTTTCAGCCTCTTCGTACCCTCGGGTCCTGTATGGACAATAAATTAGCTGTTCCATTCCCCTGCTTAAAGACCGTTAGTGACAGAAGCTTTAGCTCTACAGTCCTAGACTGTGGAACTCGCTTCTATGATTCTTACGCAACGACAACTCTCCTGCTGCTAGCTATGGCGGTCCTGAGCTGCTACTTCCATGCTACTCACTACCTCAACTGCTCTCCTGACTCAGCTGTGCATGCCACTTTCTTTTTGTTGCGTGAGATAGTGTGTTCGATACCCAATGATTACTGAAAGCTGCTTAGGTTGTGAATGTTCTATATAAAACTCTCTTACGTAACAGCCAGTCTTTGTGGTTTGTGGAGTTACAGATGGAGATACATTATCATTACTTCCTGCTACTCACTACCTCAACTGCTCTTCTTACTCTGTTATGCTTCTCACTTTCTTTTTGTTGCAGGAGATAGTGTGTTGGATACCCAATGCTTACTGAAAGCCGCTTAGGTTGTGTGTGTGCTGTATACAACTCTCCTACGTAACATCCACAGTCTTTGTGGTTCTGTGGAGTTACAGACGGAGATACAATCAATCAAAACAAAACAGTCAGTGAATTTTCACTCGATAGCATCAGCCTCATAATTCGATTGGGAGTATCATCATGTTTAGTTCTTAGCTCTTCGAACTGGCCCTTCCTTGCATCGACTTGGAAAGTGCTGATATTTCTGCCTCCTTGTTCTGAAGAACCCTGCTGAACCTGTGCATATGAACTCACACTAGGCGACACATTTGGAACTAGATGAGCTATCCGAGGCAAGGTTTTCTTTCCTTTGCTAGAATGGGAGGGGGCTGCATGCAAATACGGATCTAATCAGCAACAGTTGCAAAGTCGTTCTCTGCCTTTAATCGTCAAGTGGCGACACTGCCACAAAGTGTGAGGGCATGTGCCTTGTGTGTGGCTCACTACACTTTTTCTTAAAAATCTAGTTCCACCACTAAAAATGCACTAATTGCTTAAATGGAGCCGGATATCCAAGTGCACTTATTGGAATTAGTAAATCATGATTACATCATTGTGACCGACACAATCACTTTGCAATTGTCATCGCTTGTAGATTGTGTATGTTAAAACTGCTTGCTAGTTTTGAGTTTATAAACAGGGCCTTTCAATTGACTAACAAGTTTGCTAGTTTTTAGCATTTTGCTCCATACATTATAATTTCTGCATTTGCACTGCCAGTAAAATAAGCAGGCTGTATATACAAATGCATTCTGCCTTTTGAAAGGTAAAATCGTTTCAGGCTGCATTCTTCTTTTTGTTTCTGACAGTTAACCTCAAGCTGGCCACAGATAGTGAGCTCGTTTGGCAAGTGAACAATCGGATTTATGTAAAAGTCTGCTCACACCAACATGGTAGCTGCAGTGGTGAATAGTTGCTAAGTAAAGGGTGTCTAATGTGCCTCGTAAACACTTTGTTAAGCACTTGTTAGATAAACACTTGTAACGTAAGCACTTGTTAAATAAAAAGCTAGTCAAAGCCTTACCTGAAAGACCTGCGTGGCATGTGCATCTGGCACAATAGGCTCGAAACAAGAACTGGTTGCCTTTATGTTCAAGGCGTGAAGCACAAGTACCTACCTGCTGATCATTGAAAGCCGAAAACCTCTGCTGGAGCTGCTGCCACTTGCTAGCAGTCCTGCAGAAAGTGCTAGTGTGACAGCTCGGAGAACCATGTTCGTGTGCCCGCCGCGCATGTGCGGTGGGCCATCTCCTTGGGTCAATCCATAGGTTTTTTTGATAGCAATACAGCCCCCAGGCAACATGCACAGAGTGCCCGCTGTGTTTGCCGCTGTCAGTTTATCTTTGTTTGCTGCTGTACGGTTTTATGTCGTCAAAATCGGCACTTTGGTTGTTTCGTTGTTTTTATTCAACTTTGGCTTCTGTATCATTGTAACTGTTCACTGTGGCTTCTCCTGAGCCCTTTTTTTCAAGTTTGCCAGTCTTTAGTTTGTGTAATTTGTGTCACTGTTTAGAAAAGCATGGAAATGGATATTTGGCCTATGTCAACTCCTTCTTCACAGAAAGGCTAGCTGAAGGGACTGACACTGTGGCACGGGTAAGTCAGTGCTGTGTTTTGTTCTCGCCTGACATGTTATGTTCATCTTTAGCTGCCTGTAGCATGAGGGGGACATTGTATGCATAGCTGCTGATCATAAACATCCTGAAATGTCCAGGAGGATAGCTGGCACTGCCTAGAACTCACATCTCTTGGCCTGTGTTGACTTTAAGGAGTGATGATTAATCTTCAGGTTTTCTGATAGTTTTACACCATTATAGTATTGAGACAGTGATATTTTGTTGTGCTGGGATTTAACTACAGTTTGTGCTGTGTTGTGTAGTCAAATTAATTTTACCCTCTCCCCTCCATCTATGCAGCCACAGCATTTTGATGAAGTAGTCTAGCTCTTCGATAATAGCTTGATAATAGCTCTTCGATAGTTACCTTGGGCTCTGTATTGTAGCTAAGTCGACCCATTAACATTACTCGACTTAGCTGTGGAGGAGGCACTGCATTCATACAGTTGTCGGCCGTGTCCCACGAGCAGAAGCCCGGCTGCTGGTACTACAGGTCCCGTGTCGGTTTACTGCAGTGCCCATTCCAAACCTGCATCATGCCACTGACATCCAGCCGTGCTAAGACTGTGTTGTTGAATTTGCACAAACTTGAGTACCTTGTATTCCTGCTCCATCAACAGCGGCAGTGTCTATGCCAGACATGCATTGTTGTCCATAATTTTCCAGCATAATTCCGGCCGCGTTGGTTTGGTTCAGTGGTTAAGGTGCTCGCCCCGACCAAGGTCTAGGTGGATGTGTTTGATTATTGAGGTCGTGGGCTCGATCCCCGTGGCATATGTGAAGCGCCTTGAATAGAGATCAGAGTTTGGTTGTTGCTAATGCCCATATTTGATTAAGTCATTATGCTGCACAAATTATTGAATTTTCTGCACATAATCTAGGTGTCCTGTTCTAAAGCAACCTTTCATTAGACGACCACATTAGTTTCACAGTAAAGTCTGCCCACTCTCAGCAACACAACATCGCCATATGTTGGGCTTGTTTAGATAAGGATGCTACATCTATATTGGTCCATGCATTTGTGACATCTCGCCTCGAATTCAGTAACTTATTGCTTGCTGGTCTACCGGCCTGTGCAATCAGGTGCTAGCAGTTGGTGCAAAGCTATGCAGCTAGGTCCATGTGTCTTGAGTGTTGCAATTGCCACATCTCATCACCTCTTGCCGACCTGCACTGGCTCCCAATCAAGCAATACATCAACTTCAAGGTTATGTCCCTTACTTATAGGTCCCTTCATTCTCTGGCTCCAGCCTACTTACTATCATAACTACTCTCCCACCAGGCGAAGAATCACCTGTTGTTCTGACTCGAATCCTTTAGTCATACCTCATACGAACCTCAAAACCGTTGGAAACCGTGCCTTTAGTTCCGATGCTCCCTAAGCCTGGAACTCACTACCGACTCACATCACATTGCCCCTGACGTTTAAAAAGAAGCTTAAAACGCACCTGTTTATTACAGCATTTGGTGGGTTCTTTTGAGTCGTCATTCGTGTGCATGTACCTGCTTATGCCGGCTGCTTTCTCATGTTCCTGCCAAACATTTAGTAATGCTTATAGGCAGCATCTGTAAAGTGCCTTGAAAGAGATTCGCTTCTCGAGAGCACTATACAATGTATTATTATTATTATAATTATTATAACAAACTGTTATTACAATGTTGACCTTATTCGAAGTTAGCCATGTTTTTCTTAGTGAGGAATTCCATTCGCCTTAGTCGAGTCACTATCTCAAATGTAAACAGATAGAAAGGTGTGGTAACTTCACTATTCCACTCCTTATCGAGACCATCCCGAAAAACCCATTTTTGGCCGGTTACGTGGCTATTGATGTCTTGGCAAATGATTAGATAAATTACCCAGATGTCTCATTGACCTGTTGAGGCCGGCCCCTACTATTTTGCCACCTAGTATGCAACCAGAACATGCCACCAGGTGCTCAGCTATCTCGAGGTACAAAAACCGTTTTGATATGACTCCATCGAGATAGCAATTCAGGCCGAGAAATCGCGAGGTGGCTGAAGATCTCGGGGGGGGGCACTGTTAGGAACATTGTTAAGAAACATCTGAACTATGGTAGTACAGAGGAACTGCCCTTCTCGGGTAGCCCTCGACTAACTTTTCCGAGTGATGACCTACTCATGAAAAGCATGGCTGTGAAGCTGATTTGCCACTGCTGAAATGCACTACCAGAGTGTCTGCCCAGCTATCGGAACTGTCGTGAGCCAAAATACGTGAACAAGGATTTAATGCATAGGTGGCTAAGTGCAAGCCACTGTTGACTGTGTAGCAAAAAAAGACCATGCTTAATTGTACTTGCTGATACCAGCAGTAGATAGCTGCACAATGGAGCAGAGTGCTGTGGATCGATGAATCCAAATTAAATCTATGGCTGCGACAAGAGGAGGAAGTACGTTTGCCGGCAAATGGGTGAATCTTACATTGGCAGTTGTCTGAAATAGACTGCACAATTCGGTGGTGGAATTGTAACGGTTTGGGATTGCTTCTCAACTTCAGGTATTGGGCGTCTGCACTTGATTCAAGGAATAATATATCAGAATGTATGTAATCAGAATGTATGTAGAATATATCATAATGTAAATGTAGAATGTATATGGGCATTGTGTGGAATGTATGCTTGCCATCTGCTTACACTTGTCACGGGCTCGATTTCTGTTGGCAGCATCACAACGATCCAAAGCACACTACTGTGGTAGCAAAGCCCTGGCCTAAACCCAATTGAATATATGTGGAACGAAGTCGACTGCACTTCAAAGGTCGAGTTCTCCAGCGCATGAAATCCGATGAGTTCTTTGAGGTTTTGAAGGATTGCTGGGCTCACTTTCTCTAGACATGTGTCTGTAGCTGATGAAGTCAATGCCAAAGCGATTGTGAGACCTTATTAAAAATCGTGATGTCTTAACTAGTCATTGATTTACCCTATAAATTAGATGTAATTATGTAGGTGTTAGATTTTCTGCCTAATTAAAACTTACCGAGTATTCATGCTAACTCCCAAGCATTTTGAGTGAAATGATGTGCTAGCAGCAGGTGTGTAGAAACGTCTGTGCAGCATTGTAAATGTAGATGTTCTTCGAAATGCCAGCACTAGTGCCTTACTGCTCATCCATCGTTCTTTCCAGATACCTTCACTGAATGATTACAAGCCCCACGAACTGAAGCCAAACAGCCTTGCTCGATTCCGGTGCATGGTGCAAGACATGTATGGCCCCGAGTTTTACTTGGATACATACGATGGCACTGTTCGCCACGAGCAGGTTACAGAGACCAGGCGTTGTAGCGGCCGATACCGCGATGTTGTGACCAACCATGATTTTGCCAATGAGCAGGTATAATCGACATTAGAGTTAGATTCTTTGGTGTGCACTTACGTGTCGCTTGCTTGCCTTGAGCTGAGCACATTTCTGGACAGTGTTTGCCATCCGCCTGCCGCATTGAGAGCAGACCGCTGCCGGAGAGGACCACAGGACCATCCATCCATCGGTTGTGCTGTGCGTTCACTGCCTAGGAATGCTAAATAATGCTATAACCAACCAACTGGCATGCTTTCTTTTTTTGTATGTGTACAGTGCCCCGAAAAAATTTGGTTCTGTGGGGGTACTTGATATAAATATTGTAAAGTTATTATTTACGGGCTGTTTCAAGATGGGCTGCACGTTGCCATCTCTCAGCTAGCTTCATCCCATGTGCTGTAAAGCCCCTGTGACACCTACTGACCAACTGTTGGCCTGTTGCCTGACTAGCAGTGGTTTACTTTTGTGTATCTCATACTTTATATGCTTATAGCCGGACACATACGAAAGCAACTCCGAAAGTACTGCCATAACTCTCGAGCGGCAAGTTTACTACTGTGTACCTGTCCCGGGGGAAAACGGCTGGGTGAAAAAGGTAAGACAGCGGGGTTACAAAATAGTCGCATGCCACCTGTAAGGCAAGACATAGCATAATGTGTGCAAAGGTTCCTAGCACCGAGAGTTCACTTGCATGAAATATGATGATGCCTTGTGTTGAAAGTATACTATCTGGGATAGTATACTTTCAAGTATAGTATTCTATAATCTAGTATTGTATAATATAATCTTTAAGTATTCTATAGTTTCAAGACATGTTCAAGCTGTCTTAGAGTGTTCATGCATTCGTGACATTGCCTCTAGATTACTGCTACTCCCTTTATTCAGGGCTCCCTACCTTCCGTCCTTGATCATCTGCAATTATTGTAAAACTCAGTGGCTCGTGTGGTCTGTCGTCGACGGCATAGCTGTCTTATCGCACCATTTCTGTCTGAGCTTTACTGGCTCCATAACAAGTAACGAATCGATTTTAAGATCTTATCTTTGGCTTACAAGTGGCCTCACTCGCACTGGCATACCATTGCGACCTTTTTGCTCCTTCATTGTGCACCCCTACCACTCGCATTAAACTGAAGTCTTCTGATGATCGGGCCTTCAGCTCGAATGCACCAAGTCTGAAACTTGCTTGCGGCTTATCTCACCTTCTGCATTGACTTTGCACCATCGAAGTCATAGCTGAAGACACTTAGTCGCCTATGTTAAGCTTTCAACGAACTGGTCTTTTTTCCTGTGTGCATTGCATGATTATCTGTGCCTGATTCAGTGCATGCTATTAATCAGAGGCCTTCTTAATTACAAGCAGTATCCCCTGGTGTTTTGTATGTAGTTGCATGTTTGTCAAAGTATGTTACTTGTGTATTTTTGCCTGCTTGTCCAAGCTTGGTCCTTGTTTTTCATTAACTCATAAAAATTATTACTACATATGCAGCAAGCTGTAAAGTACTTGAGTAGAGATCTGGTTCGCTCAGGGTATTCCGAAAATTATTCCTATTATTATTATTATACGTGATTGGTCGGTCATACTGAAGGGTTTCCAGGCATTACTATCATGTAACTAGCACAAGGATTTGTTCCACAGTACCTCGACAAAATCCAAATATCTGGCCCGTGCCTCATTGAATCTCGTGGCAGGTGATGTTTTCTAGGGCCAGGTCGTGTTAATGGCCCCTGTTGCTATCTCGAGTTATGCCTGTACATGTTCTCTGCGATATAGTGACCCACAGTTGTGGCTTTATACATTTGAAACACTATTTTCTAAGGTTTTGTTCCTAGTATTGTAATCGCAGACTTTTCAGCTAATAGTCGTTCATGAGGTTTGATCACTGCTGGCCTAGTGATAGGCTATCACACATTATGGAGCTCTAAAACACATGTCGCTTTGCTGTGCATTTTCGTTTATCTCATGCCTGAACTGAAAGACCTATAGTATCATTTAGTTTCTACAGTCTAAACTATAGCGCTGGTTTTTGTCATCGAGGTGGCTATTTTAAGTAATGTATATCAAAACATGGTTTTTCTGAACACATCTAACATCCTGGAGCTTAATTTTCTGCAATAACGTACGTGTAAAATAAAATTAATCGAACCGAAATACGAATTCACGCCATGCACCATCATCTACCCAAGTTCATCAAGTTGGGATACAAGTCAAGTATGAGGCGTGATCATAAATATTTTTATTTGGAGATGTGTTGCTTCCTGTTTACATCTGGGTTAGACATGGTTTGCATAATCATTTTTCTGTTATGCGAAGTCCTCCGAACTTACGACCCCTTATCTTTTGAAATTTACCCTAAACAAACATCGATTGTCAAACCAAATTGTGTAAGTATTTTCTTGACGTTTTCTGTTAAAAGCACGGGCTGGGAGTCTTTAATAAAGACAATTGGGGTAATCTAGTCATGCTTTCACAGTTTCGCAAGCTAGTTTGGCAATCATACTCTTGTCTAAGCAGGCCCTAATTTCGGCTACGGTCCTTAGCTGAAAGTAGGCCGGCTTGACACTGGAGGCAACGGGTTCATCTAATGATTTGGAATAGTACACCTACATTGCAGTCAACGCCACATGAGTGATGCTAGCTTAACTAATCTTGAAGTTTAGGCCTTCCAACTTGTGGGTGACGCAAGGTTTGCCGATAACTATTGGGTTGTTATCATCTTTAAGATTCAGGAATTTAGTAGCCACCCAAAGGGTAATGTCGTCGATGCAGCCGACTTGTAGGTTTTTAGTTTTGCTATAGAGTAGACATAATGTGTCAGGGAATGTCAGGATTTTAATCGGTAGAGCTTTTGGTGACTAGATACAGAAAGAAGTCACGAAAGGATTTAGCTCCAGTGGTTAGAGACGGAGCTAAGCGATTTGAGCTTAAGGAATGGGCTGTGCAAGAAGACACTAGAGAAGTAAGTATTTCTGATCGGTAAAGAGTTGTAAGAGGAGAAAAAATGTACTGGCAGGTATCTTCGTCTGTAACTTTGCGAAGCCACAAAGACCATATGGGTGTTACACAGGAGAGCTTTGTATAGCGCACTCACAGCCTAAGTGGTTTTCGGTACACATTCGGTAGTGAACAGACTTCATCTCACGCGACAATGAGTAAGTGGGAAGCATAGCAAAGTCAAGAGAGCAGTTGAGGTAGTAAGTAACTTGGAAGTAGCAGCTCAGGGCCGCTGGATAGGATATGCCATAGTCGGCAGCAGGAGAGTAGTTAACCTAATGTAAGAATTGTGGAAATTAGTACCACAGTCTAGGACCTGCAGAGCTAAAGCTTTTCTCGCCAAAAGTCTTGAAACCGAGGAATGGAAGAGCTAATTTTGTTTTGTCTATACAGGACCTGAGAGCACCAAGAGGCTGGAACTGGTGCAGCAGTTCAGCTAGGTATGGAAGAGCCATCCACAGTCAGCAGAAGGAGAGTATGTGTCGTTGCGTGAGAGCTTTTCCTGCTAAAGGTCTGCACTCTATCTCTAATCGGTAGGATACACTTGATGGCAGTTAGAATCGACCAACTATTATCTCGGCCCAATTGGAAGACTGCTAGGGCACGAGAATGTTTAAAGGTTAAGGCAGTCCTGATGCAAATCTGACTCGAGATCATTTATTGATATCTAGTTAATCAGTTATAAAGCTATGGTCAATATGCTGCCCTTATCTTTTTTAATCCCCAACAATGCGTACCATCTGCCCTCAACCTATTGCATATCAAAGTTAATAATTATAGCAATTTTTTATAGCACCCTTCGAGAACTAAATCTCCCCAGGCCATTTATAGATCGTTGAAAGAAAAGCAATGACCAAAGGTTATTGACAAGCAACCGATCATGCTTAGACAAGCATGCACAAACACAAGAAGACACTCAAGTTGCTGGTTTATTTGGACCTGTGGTTAGTAGCATGTGATGAATCACCGACAGAGGAAATTTGCTCATGTGAGCAAAGGCTGTGAAAAAAGGTACATCTAGATGCAAACAATCCACTTACATCTTAATTTCCGGTGTTCGGCATGGTGAGAGCATAAACCCGAGCCACAGAGCATCTGATAACTCAGACCAGCCAGGAATGATCGAGGACCCCCTTGGGTTGCTATAGTAGTACTACCTACAGGCCTACTAAAAGTCGGGCCATTTTATGTGACAGCTCTGCCATTTTTAGAGGTAGTGCCGTCTTTATTTGTTTCCCAGTATTATTTTTTTTCTTGATCGGCTACAAATCAGGTCTGGATGTCACGAACAGTGCAGGTGATAGTGCAGCAATTGCCCAGCCCATCCATTATGAATAGACTTAATTAATGCAGTATGCTTCTATTTGCAAATGAAATTATCAGCTGGTTCCGTGATAGTGCATGACTTTTGGAACCATTGATGCATGTCATAAAACTTCTTTTTTGTTGTTGCAGCATTATTATACCAGCATCAAACTCTATGCACACTGATTTGTAGGAGTCGTTTGTATGTATGTGCATATCAGAGACTTGACGACAGAGCAAGTTTTTGCCGAACAGTTAGGTGTCTCGTAGTGTTGTTATTCACAACCATGGATAGCTTAAGCTTGTGCCCCTGGGCATCTTAGCACTGTTTGAAACTCGGACGTCGTAATCCTCATACTAATTTTACAAGTAGTGTCTTTGTCTTTACCTCCAACACTAAGGTAAAAGGGAATTCCTTGGCCTACTTCTGCCTGTCCGTACTTGTATTGTTTTTTTTTCAGGTGTTTACTGAGTTTTTCAGTTTGCAGGAAATGCCATGCCATATTGGCCTTTGCTGCCCACCCTACTTGCTTGATACGATGAAAACATTGGAAGAACCGTCTGGTGGTTGCAAACTAGAGCATCTCGAAAGGAAACTGTAGTGCTAGATAGAAAAAAGGAATCTATGGTGCAATCCTTGAGAGTCGAAGCCACGACCTCTCATAGCAAAGACGAGAATCATACCAGCGCACCCATTTCGACCGACACCGGTGAAAATAACTAACCGTTTTTAGTCGTTTATGCTGCGATTGCTGCCTCTTGTTCTCCGAGCCCGAACTGCCGGTCTGCAACTGCCATACAACGCACTAGCTCTTTTCAACGGCAGGTTGATCCTTTCGTGTCTTTGCCCCTCTTACCGATCGCTTGGCATTATTAGCTTAGCCGGTTCTGTAGCAACCGGCTCAGACAAAGCACGGGAAACTGCTGGCTTCCTTTGCACTACAAAGTATGACACCCATGGTGGAGAGGTGCAACTCTGGGGAAAGCCTTAAATTAACCTTGCTCTTTGGCCCTCAGTTTCAGACTACCGCTCACTACGTAGCATATAAGCTCAGATTTTCTGCAATCAGTAATTTATTTAAAAAATTCTTAGCCGACTTAACAGCCTCATTTATATAGTAGCAGAAAAGCCTTATCGGCTATCACCACTGCTTGCAGTTGGCAATAAAGGATCTCCCGACGGCAGGATTATAACCCTCGACCTCGGTCGTGAAGAGAGAGCCCTTGCATCCTGGCCTATCACGGCCCAGTATATTCGACTAGAACCTGTCGAAATCCGATCGTCATGCCATATAGCCATGATAGCATTTGCTACAGCAGATCAGATTTGCAGAAAGATGACCCAGTGGACGTGTTCTCCTTTTGCTTCATTACGTAGGTCCTGCAGAGTGGTTCTGATGATCAAATCCCCTCCACATCTTTCACATCACTGCGTAATAAGCGGAGCCTTGATGAAGAAGAGGGATCATCGAATCACGACGTTATGGACACGGATGATTCTGCCTGTGCTAAGAAGCAGCGAGTTACCTGCTCTTCTAAAAGTTAGTTTTATGTTGTTATGTCGACTTTAGTATGTAGTTTGGGTTGTTGTATCTTACGCCCATATCGCTTGATTGCATACTCATCAAGTTTTGCATCTCTACAATAAGCTCTGTAAATGTAATTGCTAATAATAGCGTGTTCTGAATTGGCTCGTGCAACGAGTAGGGCTTTTTCTGGCAGCCTCAGAGCACACGGATTTGACCATCTGAATTAGCCAATGAAGTGTGCCGGTCAGGAGGCATGTATACACTGTGCCAGCCCCAGAACTTGCTGAACAGACTGGGGGAGCTTGTGGCCCAGAACATTGTTGCAAGCTTACGGCATTGACCTAGGGTATTGCAGGGTCTTCATGCAGACGAGTATACTTTTGAACACCCGCCAAGTTATGCTGAGGCATACAAATTTTAGTGAACGCCAACTATAGTATTTCAATGCTATGTACAAGTGAGGGTCGTAGAATTGAGGGGTTCTTATGCTTACGATTGCAGTTACTTGCCAACTGCCCTACCCTCCTCTCACTTCTCTCGTGTATTAGCCTGTGTGTGCTATGTGGTTCTGTCGTGTTAATTTTCTTCGAGTTCACCTGGTACTCTGCTACTATAGTAATACTAATAATAATGCACTTAGTATAATGTCCTCAGAGAACTCAATCTCTTTCTGGGCACTTTGCAGTTGCTGCAAATGAAGCACGATTGAATAGTTAGTGGTAGCATGCTGAATATACAACAATAATAACAAGGTTAGGTAGGGGTGACATGCACGGGGTCAGCATGCAAGTATGGTTAGTGGCAGCTTGCAGTGTCAGCATGCATAAGCACATCAAGGACGAATCACAGGGACCCACTAAATGTTGTCAAAAATATGTAAAAGTTAAGTCTCGTCCAATATCGTGTTATATGATTTTTTATATGCCATCCAGTCAATTAGACGATGCAATCCTTGGTTCAGCTTTTTATAAAGCTTACCACTGAGTGGTCTCTCATTACCATCTCACCGAGCTGCACTCACATCGATTTTCAATCGTTTGCTTTTTTTGCTAGAGATCCTTTTGTGGCTAGCTCGCATGTGCTTATGCTCTTGCAGGCTGCGAAGCCATCGGGCTGAACTATGCTACTCAGGATCTTAGCCATCCCAATCTTAAGCACTACATTCGTGGCCACTAAGGGGCCATTTTGCTTCCAGCACAATAGTTAGTTAATAATAGACTTGGCTTATGCTGACGGTATCTGCACACTTCAGAAAATACCATGTGTGCAGGTTGACCAGTATCCATCGTGGTCGAGGGAAGTAGTACACCGAGATTTATTGTCCACTTGAATTTTAGCCACAGCTGTTTTCACTTACGGTGACATTGGTCATAACGGATGAGAAAGGGGACTCTTTATAACCGAGCTGTGTGCACCTATGTATATGTGTTTATGCGGCTGCAAGTGTGTGTATACACACGGGACTGAATTAAGAATTGTTAACTAAATTAAGATTAAGATGAAATATTAGGGCAGGATATTGGTTGTCCTTGCATAAGAATTGTGGAAGTGAGTTCCTCATTCTAGGACCTGCAGAGCATAAGCCCCTGTTGCCGTGGGTCTGGAATCAGATAAATGGAACAGCTTTGTCCATAGAGAACCTGAAGGCACGGGAGTCAGCTGAAATTGGTAAAAATACATCCTGCCTGCACAACTTCTAAAATTGGTTACTTAATGATACTTGGTGCATAACTCTGCAGCTAGGCTTGTCTGTCGTGAGCGTCGCAGTTGCCACGTTACTCCACTTCTCACCGACCTGCACTGGCTACCAGTCAAGCAACGGATTGACTTCAAGGTTTTGTCGTTCACTTTTAGATCACTTCATTCTTTGGCTCCAGCCTATCTCTCAGATCTACTCCCCCATCAGGCCAAGCATCGTACCACCCGCTTTTCGGAATCCATCAGTCTACATATACCCCGTACAAACCTCAAATCCTTTGGAGACCGTGCATTTAGTTCGTATGCTCCGAAAGCCTGGAACCCCCTCCCGACTTGCGTCAGAACATCCCCCGACCTGACCACATTTAAAAAGAACTTAACCTATTTAGGACAGCATTTAGTGGGACCCTATGATTCGTCCTTGATGTGCTTATGCGTGCTGCCGCTGTGCATGCCGCCACTAACAACGTGTGCATGCTGACCCTGTGCATGTCACCCCTAACCATGTTATTCATTTTGTTTGTTTATCAAGCATGATTTTACTCACCATTCAATTGCATCTCCCTTTGCAGCAAATGTAAAGCGCCTAGAGAGAGATTAAGTTCTCTGAGGGCGCTTTATCAAGTGCATTATTATTATTATATTATTGCATTAGTATTACTTGTAACAAAGGCATGCTGTAATGATTGATTCTGGAGGCATACATATATGGTACGATTGTTAGCCTCGACAGTATGTTTTCTTATAATGCCATCGTTTCTTTGCAGTATGTTGTTGGATAAATATGGATTCTAAAAGCTAGTATATTCTGCTAACCTTAGGTTATCACGGGCAGAATTAGTCTTTAAATTCTACCTATTTTTCGGCTGAATACACATTTTTACAAATTATGATTCCATATTATGGAGGCTTTTCGTTTTGCTGAGTAAGAGAGTCGCATAAGCATACAAATTTCAAGCCGAAACTGTTGCTTGTATAGCATCTCGTGTGTTCTTTGCATAGGTAGATCATGCTCACTTGAAATGAGTATTTGGTGATGGATACCGGCCTCGTGATCCACCTGGTGCCTGGAAGTCACGCTAGTCGGCTCCTGCACATTTCTGTGCATAGCTGTAGCAATTGGTTATGTAGCTTCCCTGGTTTTCTTAACGGATTTTGGTTTTACCTAATGTTAATGCAAATCAGGTATATTTTCGTAGTGTTTCTTGTTAAGGGAGTTACCTTTGTCTGTTCACTTTGGTTGAAGTATACACATGATTCTTCGTGGACATTAACACATTTAATGGGCTTCTTTACCTTAACTTTTGCAAATATGCATTCGAAGCCACTCATTTTTGGGATGGTAAGCTGTTATTGAAGTTCTGTATGCTTTACGTGACTTTACACTTAATGTTTGATAAAAGTACATATCATTGAGTAAGTGTCGATGCGTAAGTCATGTTGTGCATATGTGCTGTCTGTCCTTTAAAGATGACACTCTTCAGACTGCTAAAGTGTTCAATAGCAACTTCCCTCTTCCCGGTGAGCAAGGCCAGCCGTGCTTGGTTAAGGTAAGTGGTTTTTGTGTCATAGATGTGTTACTGATTAACCTATCACGTGATGCATTGGCATTGATTGTCTTTGATTTTGTATGCTTATTATAGTATGCATTTCAGATAACAATAATAATAACTATAATGTCTCGTATTACATCCTTAGAGAACCAAATCTCACTCCCCGTGCTTTACAAATGGCTGTACGAGAAGCACTGACCAAGAGTTCTTGACCAGCAAGGTGTCATGCTTCGACCAGCATGCAGAAGCACACAAGAAGACACCTAGGGCCACTGGTTAGTATGTCCCCTGGTTAGTAAGATGCACTGGTGAGATATTCTTGGCACGTCTTATTACCTAAGCACTAAGCCACTTACAGCTGGTGCAAAACTAGGCAGCTAGGTTTGTCTGTCTAAAACGTCACAACTGGCATCTCTCCTACCTGCACTAGCTCCTAAAAGCACGTAAGCACGTAAAACAGATAAACGAGAGACAATGTCGTTGGGGCCTAGAGAAAGTTGATTTGAACAGATGCATCGTTAGCATCAATGATGCCAGATTGATGCTGGTGGTTCCTAAAGCAAGTCCTAGGCTTTTGTTTCATAAGACCTGAAGGCCTAATCATGAGAAGATTTTAATTTAGTTCGAGGAACGTCAAGCCGACTGGAAACAGGGGAGCAGATGAATGGAGAACATTTGAAGTAGTGAGGAAGGTGGATAGGTAATGTAGTTCAAGCAAGTGGAGTTACTTGTAGGCCAGAGAGGGTTTTGAAGGCGATTCGGTCCTTGATAGGGTAGCTGTGATGCTGCAGACAAAATTATTGTGATGTAACCGCTATACCTTTGACTTCAGGCATGCCTATGTTTTACCCAAGTTGCACACAATCGAGAACATCTACGCCCAATGAGAGTATGAAAAGACCTTAAAGTGAGTGACAATACCTCGAAGTCGATCCTTAGCTTGATAGGGAGCTAGTGCAGGTAGGAGAGATGCCAGTTGTGACGTTTTAGACAGACAAACCTAGCTGCCTAGTTTTGCACCAGCTGTAAGTGGCTTAGTGCTTAGGCAATAAGACGTGCCAAGAATGAGTGACATAAGTCGAGATGGGATATTCAAGTGGTTATAATATCGTTATCTAAACTCTCTTAAACATTGGCAATGTTGGCATTGCTGAACTTAACTTTGAAGCTAATGTGGTAAAAATCGAATGCATGTCATTTTAAAAACATGGTACTGCATTTTTCGGATAGGCTATTAGTCGATGTGACTGTGCTGGCTAAGCCAATTTTGAAGAATAGGTTTTCTAGTTTGTTGAGTGACGCTAGGTGTGTCCGTGATTACTGAGTTGGTTTTATCGTCATTCAGTTTGAATTAATTATGTGCCACACTAGTGCAAATGGGTGCATTACATTCGGCAAGAGAGTCAAAGCACAGGTACGGTGGTGAGTCGTATTCATTGATATGGACGGCTAAATTTCCCTTGGCTATTACCTCGGCCTGAGGAAGAGTACTCGTTGTGAAAAGGAGTGGACCCAGAACAGATCCCTTACATCCCGTACTTACTTGATGACCAATAGCCGTTGACGACGGCACTATAAAATATTCTGCAAAGATAGGACCCACACCAGTGTAGTGCAATGCCACTGATGCCCAGGCTAGATGATGAGGCACATAAGGACTGCGTGATCAATGATATGTAGTGCTCCCGAGAAATCTCGAATCCGGCACAACTAGCAGACAGACTCTACTTAAGCCTACATTCCTGCGAAGGTACACCTGCAATTCTCAGTCTGTATGGTGATGCCTCTACGATCGGACTTGGTCTGCTGTTTTAATGTTAAGAGTTTAGAGGGTGTTCTAAAGGAATAGTCGGGTGCTGGTCAGGGAGATCCGGCTTGCACAGCTGTGAGCTGTATTTTTGTCGTGGGCAACTGAGATAGTTTTTTCCTTTTCTGGGCCTCCTTTTGTTATGCACTGGCGTTATATCTTTAGAAATCTCTGTGAGGATTACCACTTTTCCATTACATTGTCTCCTTTTCAGATATATGATGAATCTATTCCGATAAGGCTTAATGATGTCATCGAAGTTGTCGGAGTGCTTTCTGTTGATCCAGCCCTCACTGCTATAATAGCTGAGTAAGTGATGTGTGTTGTGGCAGCTAATAGCAGTGGCGGTGCCTAATTCAAGGTGCTAGCTGCTCTCCATTCAACTCGTTCAATTTATTTGCCGTATTGTTAATATGGGACCACTAATTTTTTTTAGAGAAGCAACTGAAAGTCCATTTGCTGAAGAGTTTCAGGCTCGAAATCCTCCTCCATCGCTTGTACCTCGCCTTCACGTGGTTGCCCTGCACAAACCAGCAACTCTATATCCGCGGATGATGTCATCGGGTGAGAAGAATTAAGCATATTGATAGTGTTGACATGGCTGCTTCAAACAATCTGTGTGAAAGCTGATGTCGAGCATGCTTTGGTTCATTCGAGGTATTTTACTTAGCAATCGAGACCCATTTGCCATGTCGCTCCAGTAGTATCAAATTCCACCCTCAAAGCATTGGAAGGGGATGCTGCTTTAAAGAGTCAGAAATCAGTGAGATGTACTGTGCACGAAGTGCAAACTCTTAACAGTGCCAGTTCACTGCTGCTTCTAGCTTGCTTGTTGCCACTGTGACACTGGTACCAGCACTGCTGATGCTCTGTCGGCTTCTGCTCGTGTGCTTGATAATCTCGGGATGCTTAATTTTTTTACAATAGATGAAAGTTGCCTACATTTTTTAGTCACTGACTGATGAATACGGTTTCTCACAGCAGGTGCCCAGGACGATTTACTCGAATGTCGTGGAGAGTTACTTGCGATTCTCGAGCGAGCTCTTCTCGGCGATAGACTGGCAGCTGAGTATGCTCTTTGCAGCCTTGTTGCAAGCATGTAAGTTCACATTGCCTAACAGCTCATTGCTATTTTTTGCAATTAAACTGGTCTGGGAGCAACTTGATGTATTTGTCATGTAGTTTTTACAGTTTGTAGTTTTTGGTTGCTGCTGTCATTTTTCATATTTCAAAAAGCATTGTTGTTGGTCTTCATGATTCCTATAGGCAATGCTGCTTAACTTTTTTATACAGTGATGTACTTAGGGTATTTTTTCTGATCGAGCTTTCCACTTTGTGAGTAAGCCTTTGCCCCGAATCTGTCATTGAATTTAAATGACTGGAATATTTTTTCTCAGGATCAAGTGCAGGATGTGACTGATCTAATTGTGAGAAGAGTGTACAAGTGAGCACAGCTGTATGGGCTTGTTTTGTTGCACTGGATGTATGTTTGGTACTAGTTAACTGGACTGCTATTTGTTAGTACGCCAACTTGATCGGAACCCAGCTATTGACTGCATTATTATCTATCTTTACAGCCGAGATCTTTTTTAGCTGCCTTCTTAGCTGTCCATTGCAATGCCCCTTTTAATTCGAGCATCCCTTAACTGATCCTTTAACGGATAAACTGAACGCTTGCCTTGCCGACATTCGATCCTGGATGTCGGACAGTTTCTTGAAACTAAATGACGATAAAACTGAATTGTTCATAGGACGCCCTAAGCATGTGGCTGGATTAGAAGGCCTTGCTCTTCTAATAGGTGATGATGTTGTTCATGTGCTCGAAATTTAGGTGTCGTTTTCGACAACTGCCTACATTTTAAAGGTTCATTCAGAAGATTGCTTTTTCAGCTAGCCGTTACGTCAGATCCCTATCTAAGATAAGGAGCCGTCTTTCACGGTGACTTGCAAAAAATGTAACTAGTTCCTTAGTTCTGTCCCGGCTAGATTATTGTAATTCCCTTTTGGCTGGGCTACCAAAAAAGGCAACTAGGCCACTGCAAATGGCTATGAATATGGCTGCAAGGCTAGTTTTCAAGTCCCAGAGATTTGACCATGTGTCTCTTTTGCTAAAAGAGGTAGAGTGGCTGCCGGTTGATCAATGGATACCGAGCTAAGTTCTTATGCTGACCCACAAGACCCGCCACTGCTTGGCTCTTCCATACTTAGCTGAACTGTTGCACCAGTGTCGGCCTCCTCATACCCCCAGCTCATGTATGGACAATAAATAATCTGTTCTATTCCCCTGCTTAAAGACCGTTGGTGGCAGAAGCTTTAGCTCTGCAATCCTAGACTGTGGAACTTGCTTATATGATTCTTACGCAACGACAACTCTCCCGCTGCTGGCAATGGCTCATCCTTTCCAGCGGTCCTGAGCTACTACTTCCATGGTACTCACTACCTCAACTGCTCTCCTGATTCTGCTATGCTTCCCACTTTCTCATTGTTGCGTGAAATGAAGTCTGTTTGCTACCGAATGCATACCGAAAGCCGCTTAGGCTGTGAGTGCGCTATACAAAACTCCCGCGCAACACCTACATAGTCCTTTTGTAGTTACAGAGATAATTTGCATTACATCCTTTAAACTAATTGGTCAGACTAGCGTTCTTCAATCAGTTTAACTGATGACAATGTCCTTACAGGACTCTTGATCTCCCAAGTTAAAATATGGTGGGATCTTGAATTCAAATCTGAAGACTGCAGTCACGGAGGCATAGTTTCCTCTTGGGGAATGCCCAGGATGCTGATCTACTCCACCTCTTGCTTTGCATTCAGCTAGAATCATGCAAGAGGTAGCCTTCATTATGATGATTCTATTGCATGCCTCAATACTTCATCGTTATTCCATGGTGTTAGCATAGAGTCTAGAGGCTATAATCGTGTTGCTCCACCAAGATTATTGTATTCAGAGTGCTCTATCTAGTTCATAGCAGTAATAGTTACTGCCAGGGCTTGCACAATTCCATTGCTATTTAAACATTCTGATAGGTATTCTCTTCTGTAGTCGTCCCTCATTTATCACGGTCAATCAGCTCCACACTCTACAAGTGAATTATTATTACTGTGATGAGTTGATTTTTGCGAAGTAGGATTCTTTATTTGTAAATCGAATATTTTCGTAGTTGTAACATAGAAAACCTATTCACGACCCTCTAAACATTGTTTTTAATATTACTAAAGCCCTCTGGACATTAAATAACTCTTTTAGTCACTATTGCACTAGTACTAGCCAATCGATTAGAAAAAATAGAAAAATAAGACATTAGATGTTACAATTATCTGTTATTATTGTACATTTAATTAAACACACACACACAATTCCTACACACAACCACCGACGTATGAAAATAGTGCAGTTTGTTGGGTGATGAAGATGAAGAGATGTACTTCATAGCAAAGAAGAGATGGGTTAGTGCTCCTCTGAAAGCATGTTAGAAGGAGTCTTCATCTGGTGCTGTATCTTCAGTAGATGCGCTGTCGTCTTCCGCGTTCCATAAATATACAGTAATTTTAATTCTAATTGTAATACATGGGCTTCTAATTGACGTACAACCGAGTGCGCACTGTATCATTTTTGCTATATCGATCAACTTTTAATGACTATACATGCATTTGAAAAACCGCAGTAGAGTGAAGCCGCAAAAGTTCGAAGTGCAAGGTGGTGAGGGACGATTGTACATATGCTTTGCCAAAACTCATTGTAGACATGGCATAGAAATAAGCTACCCAAAACTATCTACGTGGCATGGTATCTTGGCACCCATCGGTATGCTATTGCTTTTTGGTTTGTCTGTGTAGAAAGCTAGTATTGGTAATGACAGCCGATGCTCACAGGATAGGTTTGTTGCAACTTATTGCTTTCCACTAGGGATGTCTTGAAGTCGGCTTGAGATTGATTGGTAAAGGTATTCGATGGATGCATGTGTTGTTCGTGATAGACCAATTCAGCCAATGTCTCGTCAGTCGTGAGTTGATATTGAGTTTTCTAATGAAAAGTATGCACGTTTTAGATATGCCAGGCGTGATCATCTTGCTATTGGGAAATTTTGTGTGAATCTGAGTGGCTGCCCTACTAAAGACAGCGGTGCTTTTGTTTCATCGTTTTACCAGCTCCTTCAACAACTCCGACCTGCGGTAAGTGTAAAGAATAATGTCGTCGGGAGCTGTCTGCTGATAAAAGAGTTGGTTATATAAAGAATTTTAATTTTAGTGGCACTCCCTCGGTCCCACAGCCAGCAACCACCCAAGGACTCAATCCGGTTGGACGTTAATTGCAGTTGCTGCCTCCCTCAAATGTCGTCTCTTGGTGTCGACCCTTCGTGAATCTCATGTGAATGAATGAATGTACGATCATTATGCTTAGGTTTCTAGCCCAGATAAGATTGCCGAGACTGTTCATACACGTAACCGTGGTTTCTATGGTAGACTAACGTGCACTACTGGATCTAAGCCTAGAATCCCCCCCAGTAGCAGCGTTTTCTTCATACCCTGGTGCTACCTCAGTTTTCGGCATGCGATTGTAGTCGTCCTTCTGTCTTCCGTCTTCGCTTTTACTGCCGTGGCCATTCGAAGTAACATCTCATCAAGTGGTAGTCACTATTGAGTTTGCATTACTCGTCTACAGAATAAAGAAGGGCTTCGGTAGTTTTTTCGAAACTTGCCAAAGAGAGTCAGACCCTGGCTTGACACCAAAAGTGAGCATCTTGTCTACTGCCCCGTCCTAGCAGCCTGGATTCTTAGAGGCATGTAAGCAGCAGAACGATTTTCTCGGTATCCAATGAAATTGTAGAGACCTCCTGAGTCGAGGAAATATCTACGCACAAAAAGTCAATCTACAAGGTTGGTTCTTTCAACATAGCCGAGTGTTGTGCTGTGCTGTTTATATATGTTATTCTGCTGTTATCGATAGGTAGTTTGTGCCGAACCTTTCCCCTAGTTGGTTTTTCCGAAATCTTTTGGTCACTCGATGCTGGCTGTTGTTCTCTTACACACGAGTGCATTATTCTCATGATGGTGTTGTCCTACCTATTTTGAGCCATCAATTACGAACGATGGTTTATTTACCCTGGTTTATTTCAATTTAGTTATTTGCTCTATTGCTATTTTTAATTTGCCCTACTGCACCTCTTCTTGTCTCTTAAAAGTGCTGCCTTGTTTGCATTGCACTGCTGGGCGTTAGGCATGTGAATGCTTTGCCTTAAGCCCTGGGATTGTCTTTTAGTCTCACACCTTGGAACTAACAGTTAGTAGCACTAACTCGCTGACCTTTGTCCCAAAGAAGGACTATGTTACGGATCGACTGACGAGCGGCATCCTTCAGCTAGCTGCCGGAACCTTGCTAGTAGTTGACGAGACCCATTTGGAACCAGGCCAGCTGGATCAGAATGGTAAATACAGTGCTGACCAAAAGCTCCCACTCACCTGCTATGCAACACACATTCAGTACAGTTCTATTGAAGTAGTAGTGTTTCTCGTGCAGATTAACTAATACGTGTTTCCTTTACAGTAAATGTCATTTGCCTAGAAAGAGATTTAGTTCTGTGAAGGTGCTATACACTTAATAACTGCACATGATCACCCAGAAGGTAATATGCTTGCTCTTCATTACCAAGGTTATGGGTTCGAATCCTGCAGTTGGGTGATTTCTTTATTGCCAACTGCAAGCAGTAGTAATAGCCGATAGGGCTCTTCTGCTGCTATATGAATGAGGCTTTTTTTTTTTTTTTTTTTGTTAACAGATTTTGTTTTACTTGGTGGTAAGTTTACAGAGTTATTGAGACCCAGCAGTCTTTAAAACCTCGAATAACATATCCTGTTCCATATGCCAGACAACTTTGGCCCGCATAGGTTACCTTCGTCTGCAGCTGCTCAAATAGGTTTAAGTTCAGGGTTTGGTTTTGCTTCAACTGGCTGGTAGTTATAGCCCACCGGCTTCCAAAAATGTTTTAGAAGTCAAAGCAGTATATGTCAGGCAAATCTCTTGCTGCCAAGGTCAAGTCAATCGCGTGAATTGCTCGTAGGCTGATCGAAGGCCCACATTCTTCACATTCGAAGGCTCACAATGTCCAGATAGACTGGTTCATGTGCTCATTAATGCTGTACAGCCGTCTAAGAAGCAGCTCGTAACCACTGTTATCCCTGACTAAAGTGCTCTATCTTTTATAGACAACAATGAAAAGAAACCTAAGCAGCACCTGTTTCTCATAGCACTAGCTTCATCCCTGTGAGTTTTACTTTATGTTCGTACTCCTGCTGAAACTGTACTTTGAGCAATCATCTGAACAGCTGCCATCAGTGGCCAGCTGAGCTGCAAATAATTATGTCGAATTGCTTCCCAGAGGGTCAGCAGTCATGACCATGCCTCCAGTCTGTGTGTGTCAGAACTGCCGACTTGGTCACTTGCAAATGCAGTTATTTACTAAGCCATACTTGTATACTAAGCCATACTAAGTAAGTTGTGCCTTAATTAAAAGTTGCATTGATATATAGTAAAATCTAATTTTCAGGTACTGTACTTTAATGACTTCCTTGTGTAATGGCAGCAGCAGCAACCAAGCTCAGACAAAGGCTCAAGTATGTGTAGAAACATGTGGCCAGCACCACTGAGTGTTATTATTTGCAATGAGCCATAAACACAGCCGTAGAGGAAGGGAGGCGGAGAAGCTAGGTGCAGGTTTGCAGTGGTGCGTGTGCGTATGTGCGCATATCTACAGAGGCTGTTGATCAATCTTGCTCGGTAGCCTCGGTACCCTCGTCAGTCTCCCCACTTCGATGGCCCAGTTAGCACACTCATTCTCATTTGCTTCGACGTCATACTACTTTACTTGATGGCAAGCCGATTCTGTGCCATTGAGGCTGTATTTGTGAAGCAGTAGGAAATTTGATGCTGCTTGTCGGTGTCTTGTTCAGTCGTTCTTTGGCAGATGTGCTGTGGAATGTGTTAGCCATTTTCCAGGTACTCGTGCCTGCAAGCCTTGATGCTGCTAGAACTGAAACCCAATGACTCTCTGGGTTATGTAATCTAGTACATGGTTGGGTTTAGCACATGCGATATGGAGTCATGGCTGCACGTTAAGCGCACAACTGGTGCATTTGGGCATATTGGCGCACGAGGACCAGTCGATTAAGGGTATCTTACTACCCGAATGTACTCACCTTGTGAGCCGGTTGGCCAGCTTGAACTGCTGTGCCCCCTCCCGTCCCATCGATGCTTCTTATCTTAAGGTCTTGCCACTGGGGAAGTTGGATCTGGCACACGCCATGGAGAAATAGGTTGTCAAATATTATTATTCCATGTAATGTTGCTGCTGCCCTGTTACCATGGCAGTTTTACAATTACTTAAGCGTTTTCACCTTATCATTTTGTAGGCACAAAGAACTTGGGTGCACTCAATTCACTAATAACCTGGCAAAGAGTTGCATATGACTTCGGTTATCATTCTCAAGAATTTGAATGTGATGTGTCTGTCATTACCCTCTCCGAAGGGAAGTCTATCCTGCAGGTATGCATGGTGCATGTGCAAACCTACTTTAGACCCTTAACTATTACTGATGAAATGTCCAACTGATTCGTGAGGCGAATTATTTTATTGGGACTATTTGGCTGTGTCCAATAAATCTCACGTGGCCGTGCTCTCATGGCACTTCAAAAAATATCCTTACAAAATGGCTACGTCTAGTAACAATATCTTTTGCAGGGGCATGTCCTAGAATTTGTCTAGAAGGTGCACGAATTTTAACCTTTTGATTGCCATTTAAGTATGATACCTAGTGTGGGAGCTTGAAACACTGAGATGTACCACATCGTGAATTGTTTACCCAATGTTTATATGCACTCAGGTGGAAAAAACCTCTCAGTATGGCCGCCACTGCTCAGACTGTAAATTCGTTCAGATAATAAAGAGGGTTTTCTACAATGCTTGGCATACTAGAGTTATGCGAAGCATGTGTAAGTATTTGTTGACAGCCCAAAAACGAACAAATGCTGCTGGTATGTATGCGTTTAGTGTTACGGTACCCCATCGCCATTCTTAATGACCTCCCTTGTACGGCCAGGCATAAAGGCCACAAGCTTCTGCATTATCTCCTCACCTGTAGCACATTTTGCTGCGGGAGTTTAACTGAAAAGGTCGGCTACTGGTGTTGGCCAAAGACCACACCACACCCGCCTGTCGATATCGCTCTATAGTCGTTCTGTGGAGTTGAAATCATGCGACTGGTTGAGGTACTGCATCAGCACCAGACAAGGATTTGTTACACAAAAATAAGTACTTTGCTGGCTTGGCAATGTGCATAGTTTCGTTATCTTGCTGCCAAATATAACGACCCCGAGCAAGAGTATTTAAGCTTTAACATCCAGCTTGCTTGGCCAACAATAACTTGAGCACTTTTTGACGAATCACCATTTGGTGCTGGTGCAGTTGCACAGCCACTCGCCTGATCTCAACCACATTGTATGATATTGACAGGCTGCTGAAGTAGAATGTTCGGCGTGCACCAGTCTAGAATTTATCTAGCCGACCTTTTTAGTAAAACTCGGGCTCAGTTGATTACAGCAGAAGAGACAATATCGAAGTTTGTGGTCTCTATGCCTGGCCAAACAGTTAAGGTCATAAAAGAATCGTGGTTGGACGATGTCACACTAAACGCATACATACGAGCAGCATATTTTGGGCTGTCAATAAATATTTTCACATGCTTTGCTTAACTTAAGTACTCTTGGCCTCGTAGAAAAGCCACATTACCCGAACGAATTTGCAGTCACACTAGGGGGCATACTGGGAGGATTTTTGAGACGATAATGGGTATCAATTTTTCAAGCGTACGAACTTTTTTGTACTAATAACTGCAAGTTTCAGAGAATTTCTTTGGAATGAAGCTTTAAAGAGTTCCTATACTCGTTGTTGCTTTTCCAACTCAAATTTTGCTTTGTTATGTAGATAATAACTTACGTGAGGATGGCAAGGGTTCGGCTATTATTTTGCTGAGAATAATAATAATACACGATAAAGTGCCCTCAGAGAACTCAATCTCTTTCTAGGGGCTTTACATTTGCAGCAAAGGAATACTGCATCATTCTGGAGAAGTCTGGAGAGTCTTCTGTTTAATAATGCTGATTTCTAATTTGATTATGGGTTCTGTTTTACTGTCGAGGCCCATACAAATTATGTTTAATAATGCTGATCGCCAATTTGATTATTGGTTCTGTTTTACTGCCGAGACCCTATACAAATAAATAGGCCAGACATGAAAATAGCAATTTGTAGTTCACAGAAACCTGTTTAGTCTTCAGAGATAGTCAGAATAATTCTAGACCATAATAATGTGCTTCACAGAATTATGGTCTAGAATTAATTCTAATTCAAAGTAATTCTAGACCCTGGAATGGCAAAATATTTTTTAATTTTTTTTAGAAGCGCATCTGAATGCCAAGAAAATAAAAAAAGAAATATTGCCTGCATGCTAGCACGAGAGATCTTGTCTGTTTGCTGGACAAGCAAGGCTGCTGGGTGTGATGGCACTGATGGAGTCGAACTGCCATCGGAAGGGTGAAGGCGGGTCAGGCTACTGCTGGGTAGGGAAGACCAGCCTGCTGCTGGGGAGCAAGCTTACCTGCAGGTGTTGTCAGCAGGAAGGAGCCTTGCGATAGGCCAGCTGGTACCACGAGGACCTGACTGGTTAACCACCAGATGATGCTGGGAGTAGCTGGTATCTGTCGAGTTCGTACGGTAGACCGTGCATCCATCCCTATGCTCCGGACCATTCATTTCTAACACGGCTAACTCAGGTTAATCCTTCGTGCTGTTTCATTTTGTCGGTCTTCTCTCTCTCTCTCTCTCTCTCTCTCTCTCTCTCTCTCTCTCTCTCTCTCTCTCTCTCTCTCTCTCTCTCTCTCTCTCTCTCTCTCTCCCCTCTCTCTCTCTCTCTCTCTCTCATTTCTCGTGGTTAATCAGTTCCACGCCGTATGTGAATTTCCGCGAAGTATGATTCAATTTATAAATCGAATATTTTCGTAGTTGGAGCATTTAAAACTTGTTCACGACCCTCTAAATACGGTTTTAGCACTATTTGAGCCCTCTGGATATGAAATAAAACTATAATAGTCACCGTTACACTTGTGTTTACCAATATATCGGTCAGAATGAGAGAAAATAAGATATATTAGATGTTAAAAATATCATATTATTACTATCGTACATTTAGGTACATGCGCTCATAAAGTTCTTACACTAGAATAATATATATATATATATATATATATATATATATATATATATATATATATATATATATATATATATTCTTGAGGTGTTAGTACAGTTACACTGGTGGCCAGTTGATCATGCGACTGTTATGTCCAGAGGCCATCGTGCCATTTGCTTGGCTTCTCTAGTATTTTGCATGGCTTTTACTATTCACTTGGCCCTTGGCTTGCTTGATATTTCTGGTTGGTAGTTTTTTATGCCGACGTTCTGGGGACTTACCCTCATTTCTAGATTGTATTTCTACTTTGTTTTGCAGCATGATTGCCAGATTGTACTGCAGTGGCAGAGTGTAGCCAGCGTTGCAGCCAGCTACGATGCCATATGGACTTACCTCACCCCGAAGCTCGTTGAGCGGTTAAGGTGCTACCTAAGTGCAGTACTTCGATCGGTATACGATGTTCCCTCGGCTATGCAAAACGTAAGCATTTGAAAGCGGAATTGTGTCAGCTGCTACTCGGATTTGCATGCGTGTTTTTATAGCGCATGCATGCCACAGGTTTTTGTGGGTGCTCGCAAATAGGCCACCTTTTTCTGTAACGTTTTAATAGCACGTGCAAGAGGACTTCGTATCTTCAAGGCAGCAGAATGCTAAAGCTATGACCGTCGAGGATTTTCAGTTGCTTATAACCCTTGCACGGTGAGCTTTTAGCCAGCACAATGTATAGCCTTGTCATTATCAACGATACGAAGTTTGAAAATTCAAGATCATACGCCTAGAACGCCTAAGGAGAATATCAATGAAGGGGGCTGATTCAACGGCCACGTTTGTGTGGCGGCAGAAGAGCCTTAACGGCTATAATGTAATACAATGTATCTCCGGATATAACTCCATAAAGCCATAAAGATTATGTCGGTGTTGTGCAGCAGAGTTTTGTATAGCGCACTCACAACCTAAGCGGCTTTTGGTACGCATTCGTTCGGTAGCCAACAGACTCCGTCTAATCCCACTTCCAGCCGAAATAAAGGATTGCCTGCCATGGGACTAGAACCTATTGCCTGGTCTTTGAGTGTTAGTACACTAACCCACTGGTTTTAGACGGGGGTGGCAGTCGTGCTCGAAAAATCCATTCAGTAGGTGGATGCATAAGTATGTCTGATTGATGTATCATTTGCTTGCTCAATCAGTGCTTGTATCACTATTTTAACGATCAATCATTGTTAGATTGATAAATATGGCACAGCATTGTAATATTGCCCTAGGATAAATGTCTAGGCACTTTAACAAATAGGCTGGAAAAAGAACTATATAAACTGAAAAGTAATAACCATGGACATGTACCTGTACTATGTACCTGTACCATTTCTGGCAACCGTAAAGCCAGCAGCCCTTATTGCTCCAGGGATGCCCTATAATTAATTTGAAGTTAGTTCTATGAGTTGATACAAGGGTTTTGCATGGATTTAAGCTTAGTGAGTGCATTCATACATTGAAAATTGCAAAATAGTATTCGCATTAATAAAAATAAAATAAGGTATTTGTATAACACCCCGGGAGAGCTAAATCTCTTTTTGGGCACTCACCACATGCTTTCTAATTGGTAGTAGGAGCTCGGTAGTCAGCATCGCAGCAGCTACCTATATGTGTGTGGTGCTACTGCAGGATTCGTTTTCGGGATGCCGTACACTAATCTGCACCTTTTGTGATGCAATTGACTTGTAGATTGTGGTCATCCGAAAATGCACAGGGAGATTTCAATGAGGGCCTGATCTCAGCTGCTACTCTGTGTGTGTGAGTGCTTGATATTACCAGGGAGCTCAGGTCTCCATTGACCGAGAGACACTTGTTCAAATGATCGTAACTCGTTCTTGCAAATGAATTTAGTAAGCTGCAATGAGTAACTGTGCGCTAGGGTAACTACAAGGCCAAAAGGATGGGCGTGGGCATGTTAAGTGGCTTCCGTGCTGATCAGTCGGCAACCTGACATGTTTTTTTCATGACTAAAGAAGTTCTCAGTTCACAAAGACCGCCTTGTATGCACTCATAGGAGATCATAGGCCGTTGTCATTGGCATTATCGTAACTCGATGTAACTATAAATATTACAGCCCTTCAGTTTTTCCTAAACAGGGTAAGCTGTGCTTTTTCATTTCACGCTTGGCTGTGCTACATAAGCCTGCGTATATTTTAAACGAATGTGCCATGAGTATATATTCGTGTTTGTTGGTGGCATGCTTTCTTTAAATAACATGCCGACCCATTGATTTTAGAACTGGTCTCCCCAACCCAGGTTTTCAAGAAACAGTCCTTAAGTCGACTTACGCAAAGCCTTTGCTTGAGTAGTGTACATCGCCAGTGAGCTCTCGTATAAAGCTTTGAGGAGCGCCAGCTGTCTGGTGGTTGACAATTATGTTCGATGACATTGCGATTGTTACCACTAATGACTTGGTCATGCTTTCTTTACAGCATATGTAAAGAGCATAGAAAGAGATTGTGTTCTCCAAGGGCACTATGCAAACGTATTATTATTTGCTTACATTTACCGTAAGGTGGACACAACGTCTACCCTAAATTGGGTCTTGGTCTTGCTCTCCAGCTCGGCGTCCACAGTAATAAACCCACTCGGTCGTGGGTTCAATCCCTGCTGGAGGCAACTCTCTCTTGTCAGCTGCATGCATGCATGTGAAAAGTTGCTACAGCGGTTATTATCACTGTTTGACTTTTAAGAGCCATGTAGCTGCTACGACTGTAGGGCTGTAATGGCTTCTTTTGAAAATCCTCTTACCGTAAATGCAGCAAGGTTTTTGGTCAACGGTCATATTTCAATTGCTTTTGTAGTCTTATTTCTATCAGCTGCGGAATGACTGAATTGACAGAGGCAACGTGGAATAAGGTTCGCCTGATGGAAGAGGAACGAAAGTCAAGGTTTTCTGCCTTGTAGTCGAGCGAGCCTTCGACTGTCAACCTAACTGCTAATTGCCTGCTAAGAAATGGCGGCCAGAGAAAGTTGTAGCAGCTCTTAGATCTTGGAATCGAAGTGCTTGCATCTCCTTTCAATGGTTGCCTGTAATTGCAATGTGCATCTACTATGGCTGCATGCTGCCATCGTGCAGCTCTGACACGATAGAGCATGGTATGGCTGTTTGTGTTTGACAGTGTGTGTTTGACAACGTATGCCTGCATGTGTGAATGCCAGCAATAGAGAAACTATGAGCATGCACTCTGCACTAGCAACGATTTGCTTGAGCTTTCCTACTAGAGACGAGTCTTCCTAGTTATACTATTGCTTGCTATTTCACTTTTGCACAGCATTTTGCCTCTGCTGTTTTTTATATAAATACCTAATGCTATAAATACAGGTATACTGAAAATGTCTGTTTAGACTCTTATTCCTCTCCTGTATAGAAAGCTACTCAGTGTCAGCATCAAAGATACTTTGTGTATCATATGTCCTAGGTATTTTGACGCCGCGATGTATGTAAGTACCGCCGCGATGTATGTAAGTACCGCCGCGATGTATGTAAGTACCGCCGCGATGTATGTAAGTACCGCCGCGATGTATGTAAGTACCGTGTTTATTATAAAGAAGTGTCCAATTATATCTGAAAGTTTTTTGAATTTGCTTACTTGCTCAATATTCCCGTTTTCTTTGCTTTGCTACAAATTGAATGCATTCCTAGTCGCTAAATGAACTCTTGCATCTCTTATATCTTTCCTCGTGTATCATATTATTTTATTTTCTAAATAAACTCTTCCATCTCTTATATCTTATCAACTCTTGCTTGCCGTACCCGGCAAAGAGGGTCTTGGCGAGCATCCTTAGTTAAAATAACAAGGACAGCAACGGTAAACTTGATCGGAAAAGCTCGAATTCTCACGTGCAACATTCTCCCCGGTCGTTCAGCTGCTGCTTAGCAGTTTGCCTCTTCCTTGGCTAGCAAGTTGGGCATTGTAGCAAAACGAAGCATGAGTCGGAACCTAGTTATCCACTGGCACTCTGTAAGACGGCAGCTGATGGCTGGGCTCGGCTTCGGCTAATATTTAAGTGACCTGCAGTTTGGTAGTAGCCAGCAGTCGGCTCTGGTCTGGTGACCGGCTTTGCTTGACGAGGTGTAGCCGGCGATTCGTCAGCTCTTCAATGAAACAGCAACTGCAGCTGGTCAAGTCCCTCGAGGCTGAGAACACCTTACCAAGAGTGCCCCACCCCAACATGGAAGCCTGGTTGCAGCGTCCAGGAGGCTATAATAATAATAATAATGTGCTTGATTAAGCACCCTAAGAGAACTCGATCTCTTTCTAGGCGCTGTACATTGACTAGCAGTTGTATAGTAGTGGGGGAGGGGTCTATTGTTTGCTTCGAGCTGCTCTTGTGGCGGCGAGGTGCCTTTGGCTATGCCAAGTGTGATACCATAACTTGTTCTAATGATGAAGATGGCGCTACTCGTTTTGTTACAGCCGTGGTTACAAATGCTGTCAGCCATGTGCCCTTGGCTTGCATGAGTGGGCTTCCAGAGAGTTTTGTGCCTTTAAAGGGCCACTTTTAGATGCACTAAAGGAGCAATTTCATTCGATATGTCCGAAGAGTCTTTCCTCGAGGTCCGTACAGCTTCAGAGTGGTTCGAGAGAGATTCGTGATTCGAGAGAGAATCCGAGTGATTCGTTAGCTAGTTAGTCTAGTTCTTGTAGATGCACTTGCATGTCATAAAGTTGACCGTCATGACACAATGCAAACCTTCCTAAGAAGGCGAGCGCTTTTATTGTAGAAGGCATCTCTACTAAAATCCGTTTGGATCACCTTCCGTGCACAGATTCAAGTTCTACCAAAGTTTATTACAACAATTTTGGAGTAGCCGAAAAGCCCCGATGGGTGACGTTCTTTCATCACTCAAAATCCGAGTCCTTTAGTTGCCAGGTACCCCATACGAAAGGTTCGAGTGGTGTGTGTGACCAAATCCAGGCACGGCCGGCTCAACAGCTGCCCCACCGCCCAGCTCTTTCACTGCGGCCTGTTGCAGCCGGTTTCCCCCGAAGACCAATGCGTATAAGGAACGTCCTCGACATGTCCACAAAACCCACGAAGCGCCCACCTCGCTTGCAAAGAGTTGGCACTACCACCCCTTGCTCCATCACCGTTTGGATAATTCTTCATAGCTGCTTTCTATGATATTCATTCAATTAAATGCCAAAAATGTGTGATATTTATAGTTATTCAACTCCTTGCCTAAAAATCTAGTTTAAAAAATCACTAGTCAACAAATGTAAAAAAGTTTTGTAGTTTTTTCTGGCGCCGCTCCCTTAGCCCAGCGCCCTAGGCGATTGCCTAGTTTGCCTAATGGAAGTGCTGACCCTGTTCGGGCCCATGGGATTGGCTATCACTTATATGCTGACAATACTCAGCAGCATTCGTCATTTAGACCATCAGAAAAAATCTGCTGCAGCACCTGATAAACTTTATGCTTGCCTTGCTGACATTCGATCCTGGATGTCGTGGCAAATTTCCTGAAAAAACGACGATAAAACTGAGCTGCTACTAATTGGACACCCAAGCTTATGGCTGGACTAGAAGACTTTGCTCTTATAATAGGTGATGCTGCTTGCAATAATCACCGTGTACTTGGAATTTGGGTTTTGTCTTTGACAACTACCGACATTTTCGAAAGTTTCATAAGACTGCCTCCACAGCTAGCGTATCAAGTCTGATCCCTATGTAAGATTAGGGACTGTCTAGGCTTGCGAAAATTCAGCTAGCACCCTGGTTCTATCTTGGCTTGATTATTACAATTCCATTTTGGTTTGGGCTACCGAAAAAAGCCACTAGGCCACTGCAGCTGGTGGTGAATACAGCTGCAGTGGTCCAGTGCAGGAATCCCTGAGGTATCTACTACTGAAGGAGCTTCGGTGGCTTCCGGTTGATCAACCCATACAGAATAGTCTTTGCACTAACCCACAAGGTCCGCCATGGTTTAGCTCCTTCATAGCTTAACTGCAGCACCAGTTTCAGCCTCCTCATGCCTTCAGTTCATCTCTGGGCAACAAATTAGCTGCTCTATTCCTCTGCTTATAGAACATTGGCAGCAAAAGCTTTTGTTCTGCTGGTCGTAGACTGTGGAACTAACTTCTGCGATTCTTACGAAACGACGTGTACTCTCCTGCTGACGATTATGGCACATCTTGTCCAGCCGTCCTGAGCTGCTACTTCATGCTACTCACTACCTCAAACGCCATGCTTCCCACTGACTCTTTTTGTTTGAGAGGAAGTCTGTTGGCTACCGTGTGCGTACCGAAAGCTGCTTGGCTTTGAGTGGACTAGACAAAACTGCCATGCCCTGCGTAATACTCACAGTCTTTGTGGAGTTACAGAGATGCCTTTTATTAGAACTACAAAAAAAGGAAACTTTTAGGGAGACACGAGGGAGAACGAAGTGATAAAAGGAAAGGGGAGAACATGCACATGTAGATAAATAGATAAGGGAGAGAAGAATGCTAGACCAGATAGGTGAAGAGATTTTCTGAGTACCAATGAAAATTGTGCGGCTAGAATACTTATTAACAAGGATAACCAGTCGGTAGGACTCCTTGACGATGGCAAACTGCACCTCTATTTCCCATGCTAGGTTCTGAAAGCAGGGTTAGGCGCAATAGTATATTCGTCAGCATCTCTTGCTCTCTCTCTCTCTCTCTCTCTCTCTCTCTCTCTCTCTCTCTCTCTCTCTCTCTCTCTCTCTCTCTCTTTCTCCCAGGTTCTCTTCCTCAGTTAGAGGTACAGGTTTTATTCTCTTTTTACTTCTGGTTTTATTTACACGCCACGGTGCATGGCTCCTACCCTGCAGCCTCACGACGGCATTTCTTTTCGAGCACCCTTCTGGCTTCCTGTCTTGCACCCTATGCCATTCTAGCAATGTAGCACCCAGATGATGGCTAGCTTCAAGTGATTAGTGAAAAACAATCCTAGCCAGGTAAAGATTCAAAGCCCAAACCGTGGTTTACATCATCATAACGCTAACCAATAGGCTCCGGGGCAGTCTGTTGGTCCAACACTCCCACTTACTCGGTCGCCCTTCCCCCTGATCCTCCTACCAAGCTTTTTGTCTCTGTCTGTCTCTCCCCCCCTCTCTCTCTCTCTCTCTCTCTCTCTCTCTCTCTCTCTCTCTCTCTCTCTCTCTCTCTCTCTCTCTCTCTCTCTCTCTCTCTCTCTTGCTGTCTCTCTCTCTGTCTCTCTCTGTCTCTCTCTGTCTGTCTGTCTCTCTCTCTCTCTCTCCCTCTCTCAATGTATTCCTTAAGACTCGGGCCTTCTTACAGCGACTGCTTGCTCTAAATTCAGCTGTGTGCATACCACTGTGACCTTTCACCTTGTTGCACACTTTATGAACATCACAGCTGCCATTTGTCAGTGTCATGGCTTTCCTACTAGGGCTGTGCTTGCATTCCCCTGTAAAAGAGCATTCTGGATATTAGTCTGCTACATGCTGACTGCCCAATCCTACATTGCAGTGTGTGCGTCTGAGAGTGCGGACATGCTGGGGTTTAATGCATTAATTCCAATGAATAGTGACCCAGAATCTACGGGGCCTAGGGCACGACAGCTCAGCACCTTGATTTTTTCGCACACGACCAAAGCTATTGTGTTCACGGCAGATGCATGACAAGGATTTCTGACTGAAAGTGCATGTGCACCAACACCTGCTCGCATGCCTTTTACTCTGGGTGTCTCATTCAGTGGACCAGAGTAAAGGTGTGTTGTGTTCACTCTGTGAAAAAGCATCCACGCCTTCGAGGCTACCAAACTGCCTATGGTGAGCAGCTGGATGTTGGAGAAAAAAAGAGACTGTTGGGATGAGTTTTGGGTGGAGAATGTTTAGTCTGTGCTCCAGATAAAATCTATTTATTATACCATCGGCTTGAGTAGAGAGTGTGAAGAAAAGTGAGTAAATAGGAGCATCTGCCCAGATAGTGAGAGAGAATTAAGGAGCCGACAGTCAGGTGGTCAGCCAGCCAGACATCGCCAATGGAAGGAGTGAGTGGCTGGCAAGCTGAGGCTGACAATCACATGCGTCAGCAAAGCCTGCTAGTTGATTAATGGGCACCATGTAAGTAGAGGTGCAGTTGAGAGTGCTGGCAGCAGCTTCGGCTGCAAGCTGAGGCTGAAGGCTGAGCTGAGCTGCCAATCGCTGCTACAAACCTAAACAAGGAACCAGGCAGCAGCTGCCACCAGGTGTGCTTGCTGCCTCTCAGTTGAGCATACTGTAGGAGACAGCTACAAACTATGAACCTGCAGGTACAGGCAAGTAAACATGACACACTGGTCAATCTCATGCAGACTGCTGGTCCCAGCCACAGCCATATGAGGATGGATCAGATCACGTCTGCCGGAGGGGACCTGCCATGCCCTATTGTCTACAGTAATGTGATGTCATCGTTGCCGGAATGCAGTCAGTCTAAGAGTGAGTCAGTTCATTCCTAGCTTCACTGAGTATGCCGATGCAGCCCAGCAGCCTCACGAGTTTGCACCAACGAGTCATTCCAGCAGGCAAGGGGTGCTTGCCGCCCCATCTATATAGCCCATAGTGCACGAAAGACAGACGTCGACCAATTTGTGACACCAGAAAGCAATCGACCTAGTGCTAATAACCATGGTTACTGGTGATTCATCAATGCTGCAGGCTTCCCATTAACCCTGCAGAGCCTGCCACTCCTGCCGCCAACTGTGATCCGAATGATGACGACAATGTAATGTGTATCTCCGTCTGTAACTCCACAAAGCCATAAAGACTAAGTGGGTGTTATGCATGAGAGTATTGTATAGCGCACTCACAGCCTAAGTGGCTTTCGCTACACATTCGGTAGCCAACAGACTTCGTCTCACGCAACAAAGAGAAAGTGGGAAGCATAGCAGAGTCAGGAGAGCAGTTGAGATAGTGAGTAGCATGGAAGTAGACGCTCAGGACGCTGAAAAGGATGAGTTATAGTCGGCAGCAGGAGAGTAGTTGTCGTTGCATAAGAATTGTGGAAGGGAGTTCCACAGTTTAGGACCTGCAGAGCCAAAGCTTCTATCGCCAACGGTGTTTAAGCAGAGGAATGGAACAGCTAATTTATTGTCCATACAGGACCCGACAAGTCATCAGTGGCTGCACGGCAGCTGCACTTGCCAATGATTGGCTGCCTACTGACCTCGGCACTGCAGCCAACGTGAAGCATCTACATATACAGCCTCATCACCACCATCGTCCTGGCCGACGGCAGGCAGGGGGCGATTTCATCAACATAAAATGGTGGCATGTCCAAGAATGGTCCGCAAGCAGGGTCTAGTGAGTGTAGCCTGAGCTGCAGGCACAACTGCCACAACACCCTTGCCATTGTAATGTAATGTAATGTATCTCCGTCTGTAACTCCACAAAGTCATAAAGACCATGTGGGTGTTACGCAGGAGAGTTTTGTATAGCGCACTCACAGCCTAAGAGGCTTTCGGTACGCATTCGGTAGCCAACAGACTTCGTCTCACGCAACAAAGAGAAAGTGGGAAGCATAGCAGAGTCAGGAGAGCAGTTGAGGTAGTGAGTAGCATAGAAGTAGCAGCTCAGGACCGCTGAAAAAGATGTGCCATAGTCGGCAGTTGGTGAGTAGATGTCGTTGCGTAAGAATTGTGGAAGCGAGTTCCACAGTCTAGGACCTGCAGAGCTAAAGCTTCTGTCGCCAACTGTCTTTAAGCGGAGGAATGGGACAGCTTATTCATTGTCCACAGAGGACCTGAGGGCGCGAACAGGCTGAAACTGATGCAGCGGTTCAGCTAGGTATGAAGGAGCCAAGCCGTGGCGGGCCTTGTGGGTCAGCGTAAGAACTTTGCTCTGTATCCTTTGCTCAACCGGCAACCATTCTAGTTCTTTCAGCAAAGGAGACACGTGCTCAAACCGCTGGGACTTGAAGACCAGCCTTGCAGCCATATTCATAGTCCGCTGTAGTGGCCTAATAGCTTTCTTTGGCAGCCCAGCCAAAAGGGAATTACAATAATCAAGCCGAGACAGAACTAAAGAGCTAGTTAAATTTTTTACAAGCCACTGTGGGAGACAGCTTCTAATCTTGGATAGGGATCGAATGTGATAGCTAGCTGTAGAGGCAGTCTTTGGGCTCCTCGTTTGGCAGCAGGGCAGTAATAGCGAGAAGTGCCAAAAGATCAGCCTCAGCAACAATAGCGGTAGTTGTGCCTACAGACGAGCTGTAATCACCGGCTGGCCGCAGCACATAGCAGCAGCATACTGGGGCAGCGCATAGCAGCCGACTACACAGCCACAGCTCGCTGACAGTAGAAAAGAGAGCAAGGACTGCGACCGATGCTGCATCTCCGGCAGCAAGCAGTGCCATTCAACGTCAAAGCTCGAAAGCCAGCAGAGCAAGGGCTGAGTTGCAGCTCCGAAATTCGGTCCAACTTCCAGATGGGGGTGGAGCCGATGACCTTTGTTGGTGCCAGCTCACTGGCTGTAGCAGCTAAGAGGAGGCAGCATATCACTTGGGTCGTGTCAACGACGACACGAAAGCGAAGGACCCAGATCGAGCGAGCCGTGCACGACGCCGGAGCAGCGAAAGCAGTCCACGTCGTCAAGGTAGCAGCATAGGTGCAGCCAGTGGGAAGTGCTGCTGCTGGCATTCCAGCTGCAGCTGCCACTACCACGGACAGACACTGTGACCACAGTTCTAATGGCAGCAGCCACCACAGCCATCTTCACGAAGTGATTGCTTCAACCATCTGCATTGGTGGCAGTCGTCGGTTATTTGGAGCACACAGCTCACCCTTCTGCCCGAGCGGGACAGCTCCTAAGCTAGGCAATTTAATGGCCTTAGTGAGGGTGCAGGCATCAGCCGGCAAGGGCAAGCCCTCTCAGTAGTAGCAGAAGAGCTTAAACTTCGTCTACCACCGTGGCTGCTGGTATGCCCATCTCACGTGCTAGCTTGCACTGAGAGTCACAGCTGATGCTGATTCTAAGTTGATTAAGATTAATGTTTTCGTGGCTAGCTATTTAGCTGACTTAGTTCGTGGGCAGTTGTTTCTTCTCTGAGCAGCAGCAGTTATGCCCTAACTCGAGCAACATTTTTCTTGTTGCGATTTTTTAAGCTGATCTAACAGCCTCATTTATATCGAGACAGAGGAGCCTTTCTGGTTGTCACCACTTGCAGAGGACAATATAGGACCACCCACTGCAGGACTCGAACCCAAAACCTGGGTCGTGAAGAGCGAGCACCTTACCTCTGCGGCTGTGATCCCACATGCAAGAAAGAAGTCGGCACACTTCGTGGCCTCCCTGCGCAGTTTAACGCACTCGACTGCATTGAAACGCAAAGACAAGCCCGCAAGTCTTTAACACACGAAGCAAGGGCTGCACTCCACTCGATTCATCGATTCATTCATGCCAGCAGCGGCAGAACTATTAGCTCTTGCTGGTATGTGCAGACAATGTCGCCGACTCGCGGATTGATGGCCAATCTACTGCTCAGATAGCTCTGCAGCTTGCTGAAGTCAGAACTCTTGCTGTGTGCTGCCGATGCTGCCCGCCGCCTTTCTTGCTTCCTTTCTTGCTCCACTGACTCCCTAATCCACAAAGAGACCAACATCTGCCGGGTGGAGCGATCACATAGTGTACCTGAGACTGTGCAGCTAGCCGGCTGTCTTAACACTGGCGTTGTCTTACCACCAATGTGCCCGCCTGACAGACTTTCCCACCTTCACTAGATCCTAACAGACCTTCACGCTGAAGCCACATATCCTACTGTCTAGGTTTTGACTGCTGGCCACGGTGGCTACGGCTAATGTAATAGAAGCGCTTGGCGTTTGCTCATGAGATGATGCTGGCTGTCCAGCTAGGACAAAGTGTACACACCCTGCGGGTCCTGAATTTCAGTCACTTCATGCCGGTCCTTCCCTTTGGTGATGCTTGCTGCCTTGATTGCATAAATTTGCAGAGCCTTCCTTCTCTTCCTTCAGTCGGTTGTCTGAGTCGTGCAGATTGAAGAGTGGTCCGGTATTGTTGTGCTGGCGAACTGAGCACACATTCGATAGTAACCGTGTGAATTTGTATTTGCCTTTGTTCATCTAACCCTAAGCCTTTAGCTCGCAGACACAGCAGCAGTCTGCAGCTGTAGGCAGCACGGTTGGCCAGCAAAAGCTGCCACGTGGCATGATGGCAATGGCAAGCGAGTGAAAGCAGTCTTGGGCATGCAGGCATTTTTCGATGGTGACAAAAAATACTGGCTCTTAATGATGCATCGGCTGTACCACCTACATGAGCCGTGCACGCTGAGAAAGCACAATAGTACCAGTCTGCCAAGAAAGCTAACACATTTGCAACTTAGCATATTCCACAGAACGACGACATATGTATATTCCACACAACGTACGTTCAGCGCCATATTTGAGGCTCCTTACACACTGCAAGAACTGCTGGGTGAAGGGGTACAGCTTCTTGGCAGACATAGGCAGAGTACAATTTTCTAGCTGGTCACTTTGCCATCCGAATAACCGTTAGGATTCAATGTCAACCAGCGCCACATGTCCTGACCTACAAATGAGATAGGAGGACGTGTTCAAGCGACAGCAAACATTTTCCAGTATTAAAAATATTACACCAGCACGGCATGGATCCCCTGTAAATAATAAAAGAAGTTTTCAAGATTATCCACTGAGTACTGCTTCCGGATTGCAGGGCACGACTGGACTTCTATTTACCTTCCGTACCGACCAACATACAAGCGGTGCCCCCCCCCCCCCCCGTTGTGGGCAGGTAGCCTAAATTGTAAATTTCGGTGAGTATAACTTTCGGTGGTGACGGTGGGCTGGCTGACTCAGTCACATAGCTGTCGGTGGCCCGACAGTGCATGCCATAGTTGGGTGCAGGAAACAAAATCGGCTAATAGACAGCCTCGGGTGGGACCATGATATTACTCACCATTCAATTGCATTTGCCTTTGCAGCAAATGTAAAGCGCCTATAAAGAGATTGAGTTCTCTGAGGGCGCTTTATCAAGTGCAATATTGTTATTATTATTATTATCATGTGAATGACATAAGCGGTCTCTGCAGATGCCCCTCGGAGCATGCATTTTCTGGCTGCTGCTGGGCAACCGCATCGGACATCTGCATCACTGCGACCCATCAGACAATAGGTAAATCTTAGGGCACACTGAAACTTTCGTGACAGAGTTTAACTTGGGTTATTCTTCCTGCAGTCCAACCTCGATGAGGGGGTGGGACAGAACCAGAAGCTTGGTAGCCAGTCATCCTATCACTCATGCTGAGTGGTGGTGCTGCAGCAGCAGCTGCTGCTGCTGCTGCTCGATTCCGCCCAGCTTTACCACCCCAACTTCCGCTTGAGACCGGCAGGATGTTAGTGCCACCGTGCGAAGCCTCAGTGCTGTCTGTCTGGTGGGTGGGAGACCTTGCTGAGAAACATGGCATTGCAGGTTTGCAATGCTCAGACGGCAGCCTGGTGCATTAACGATGCATATTACATTATATTATATTTGTCCTGTTGGTGAATTATTATTAACAGACAATGTGTTGTAATTTGCTTACTTTGATCTTACGTTTCTTGCTGCTTCAGGCAGTGATGACTCGTTCAGTATGTGACCTAGCCTCTTTTCCTTTCGCGAAGCAGATGAAAGTCGCACCATACAAAGTCAGTATTATCCGGAGGTCTTTCTGAATCTGAATTTGGCAGTGCAAGTTGCTAGGAAGCTGAGAGAGAGAGAGAGAGAGAGAGAGAGAGAGAGAGAGAGAGAGAGAGAGAGAAGCCCAAGCACTGCAATGATCAGCAAATGAAGTGACTGAGCTCGGCGATCGTATAATAGCGGTCACACCCGATATAACTAAGAAATCTATCAGAAAGCCCTGATGAGAAACGTAAACCAGTTGAATAGTGGCAAGGGGGTTCAGTTACCTCATCAAAATGAAACGCAGTTTGAGTGTGCCGAGCTCCAACTGCATTTATTGAAATAGTGGAATGCTCAACTGACTAGAAACAGAGCAAGCAAGAGATGGAGGGAGAGAGACAATGATAGAGAGAGAGAGAGAGAGAGAGAGAGAGAGAGAGAGAGAGAGAGAGAGAGAGAGAGAGAGAGGAGAGAGAGAGGAAGAGGTGAGGAAGGGAGGAAGAGGGAGGGAAAGAGAAGGAGAGAGAGAGAGAGAGAGAGAGAGAGAGAGAGAGGGGGAGGAGAGAAAGAGGAAGGAGAGAGAGGAAGGGAGAGAGAAAGGGAGGAAGAGAGGGGAGGGGAAGAGTGAGAGAGAGAGGGGAGCAGAGAGTGGGCGATATATATATATATATATATATATATATATATATGTATATATATATATATGTATATATATATATATATATATATATATATATATATATATATATATATATATATATATATATATATATATATATATATATATATATATATATATATATAGGGAAAGGGGAGAAAGAGAGAGACAGACAGAGACAGACAGAGACAGCGAGAGAGAGAGCACTTTGGTACAGAATTCTCTCACGTAAGGTGTCTGTGCAAAACTCTTCAGCTAGGCTTGTCTGTCGTGAGTATCACAGTTGCCACATTACACCACTTCTAGCCGAGCTGCACTGGCTCCCGATCAAGCGTGTATCGTATGGTTATGCCACTTACTTGTAGGTCTCTTTATTATCTGGCCCCGCCCAACCTATTAGAATACTCAGCAACCAGGCCAAGCATTGTACAACCTGCTGTTCCTACTCAAATTGCTTAGCTATAACTCGTACGAACCTCAAAATCTTTTGAGACTATGCATTTAGTTTATAAGCTCCCAAAGCTTTGAACTCACTGCCGACTGACGTAACGACATCGCCTGACATGACGAGCCGTGATGGCACACTAGGTAAGGCGGTTGCTTTCACGACCTTGGTCCCGAGGTCGTGGGTTCGATTCCTGCGGTGAGCGATCCTTTATCGCCACTGCAAGCGGTGGTGATAGCCGTAAAGGCTCTTCTGTCGCTATACAAAAAGAGGCTGTTTAATCAGCTAGGATTTAAAAAGAAGCTCAAATTACACTTTTTATTACAGCATTTAGTGGGCCCCTGTGCGTTGTCCTTTGCCTGCTTACTCATGCTGCCGCTGTTCCTGCTGTTACTAACCATATCTACGCATTGACACTGCACAAATGTCAAATCTAACACTGGCATTGCGAATTTTACTGCTAATCATTTGGTCATGCTTTCTTTACAGCATCTGTAAAGTGCCTTGAAAGATATTCAGCTCTTTGAAGGTGTTATACACCGTATTATTATCATTATTTCTTTGCACTTGGAAAGCAATAAAATGAGTCACTTAATAATAATAACAATAATAATTCACTTGATAAAGCGCCGTCAGAGAACTTAATCTCTCTCTAGGCGCTTTACATTTGCTGCCAAGTGAAATGCAATTGAATGGTAAGTAAAATCATGCTTGAAAAACAAACGAAATGAATAATATGGTTAGGGGTGACATGCACAGGGTCAGCATGCAAATGTGGTTAGTGGCAGCATGCACAGTGTCAGCACGCATAAGCACATCAAGGACGAATCACAGGGACCCACTAACGCATTGGCCATCATGAAAGTACTTTGTTGGCATTTGTCGAGACGACACACATCGAAAGGATACTTAAATCCATGCTAAACAAGAAACACAAATGGTAAATAAGAGACAGTGTGTGTGTGTGTGTGTGTTTGTGCGTGCATGTGTGTGTGTGTGCGCGCACGTGTGTGTGTGTGTGCGCGTGCGTGCGTGCATGTGCATGTGTGTGTGTGTGTGTGTGTGCGTGTGTGTGTGTGTGCGTGCGTGCGTGCGTGTGTGTGTGTGTGTGTGTGTGTGTGTGTGTGGGCAAAACCGAAACTAGGTCGTCGTCGTACTGTAAAATTGAGCAAAAAATCACTAGAGCTTAGGCCGGGAAATGCAGATTAATTACAGCCTAATGCATCATAATTAATACAACCTTCCTCTGTACCTAGCAATACACGGGAAATGTTTAGTAACAAGGTGACATTCATAAAATACACTGCAATCACATGCGCGAGACAGAGGACGTGATGGACGGGCGTGCAAGACTCTGACTCCGAGGGCTGTATATGGCAGGATATAAAAAAGACAGCTTGAAAACGAATGCCGAACCCGCATACCTGCCTCGCCCCCAAAGCATCTGCCCCCAAAGCTCGAGCACCTCGCGCTGGCAAAACCTGAGCCTTAATAGCACCACTCACCAATAGCTCCATGTACACGTGAAGCTGACAACACACAGCACTCAAATCAGAGAGTTTTGCAGTGGGAAATACTTGCAAACTTACAATGGCTCATTACTAGCCTACGGGTTTTAAGCAGGCCGTGGCAGGAAGTAAATACACGTGCCACTGCATAATACCTATCTGCATATCGTATTTAAACTATTTATTATTCATGCAAATACCTTAGGTAGCCTTACACCACTATGCGTGCAGAAACACGAAGCAGCATCGCGGCCGGGCAGTGATTATTGAGGTATAACTGGATTAATAAGGCGTTTCCTTGACAGACTTAAATGATGCCGATATGTTTACATCTTCCATCTAGATTTCCAACGAAGGGGGACGAGGTCAGCCCTAGCTACCAGCTGAAAAACGCCCTGAGGCCATTAATACAGTCATTCCAAGTGCCATCAAAGAGGAAGAAATCGTGCAGCAGCACGAGGCCTCTTTTAAGCTCCTCGCTGCTGGGCAGTGGCCAGCAGCTTATGTGATCCTGGCTGCTATTTGCTATGGCATTGCTGACGTCCACCCAAACGAAACAGGATTGCGGTTGGTTGTTGAGCTGATTTTCTATTGTACAAGAGGCTTATAGCTCATCACCAACAGCTTTTAGCTACACTTCTAGGACAGAAAACCAACTTAACGAACATGTATTAAGAGGGGACAGCTACCGGCACTACATACACTTCCTGGAAAGACTGCATAGATACAAGCATGGCATGTCAGTGCAGGCTGGTTTTTGACTGCATTCTCGTCCTATGCTCAGCAACCTGCATATCCAACTTGCTATGTGTAGAAAATTTTTTTGACAGAACGTTCAAATGCACACAAACACACTCCACTAGCAAACACAAACACAAACTCCACTCGCAAACAGGTAAGCCGGCAGGCCAAGGCCCACTAGCAGTAGTTGGAGGTCAAAGGTCGATAACGGCCCCTCTCTCTCTCTCTCTCTCTCTCTCTCTCTCTCTCTCTCTCTCTCTCTCTCCCCCCCCCCGGTGAAACCGTGGTAGGCAGCTGCACCAGCACCAGAAGGCTTGCGGCTCAGGAGACGCCAGGCAGGTGGGAGGGAGTAGAGAGTGCACTGCACGACGGGAGGGTGCAGACACGCAGGTCACGGTCGTTGCATGGCGATGCCACTCACAGATCTCTTCCATGCTTCTCTTGGCTTTCCAATGGAGCTCTTGCTCGGCCAGGCGAGCTTCGGCCAGCATCGTCGGTACATCACCATGCCGACGACCCATGATCTTGTACGGTACCTGGAATAGACCAGAACTGCATGGTCAGTAACGATGGGGGTGGCTTTGTCGTGAAAACCGTAGTTCTCTCTCTCTCTCTCTCTCTATCTCTCTCTCTCTCTCTCTCTCTCTCTCTCTCTCTCTCTCTCTCTCTCTCTCTCTCTCTCTCTCTCTCTCTCTCGAGCCGTGCTCTATGCGACAATCAGCATTCAAGTGCATAAGTTCATCACCAAGCCAGAGTGCAAGCAGTGTGAATGCATGCCGGCTGCCTTAGGGGATGGATGCTAAACGCAACGTTATAGCTTCAAGGGTTTGACACTTTGCTCAGTCCGGTGGGCCACTGCATGACTGGAGCATGTCGCCTTGCAATGCCCCAGAATTCATTACCGAGCAGGGCCAACAGGCTAACTCCGTCCGGACAAAGTCTACTCACCTTCGGTCCTTACACAAAAATGACCTGGTACAATAATTGCAAACCAGGAACAAAACAAAAGTAGTGCAGCAAAACATGCAGAGCAAAGTTTCAAAGACTGCCTTGGAAATGCTTGCTCGACTTCTTTCTTCCGCTTCGGGCCTAATATTATTTGCGAATGCTAGACTCTCTAGAGACACAGTCATCTACAGTTCCTGTGCCACAGGGCAGCATTTTGGCATGGGGCCAATTCAGATCTAGCCCCAGTTAGTCAGTTGTTAGTGACTGAATGTGAATGCTGAACGATGAAGAGTCGGCCGTGAGTATGCCATCATCCGGTTGTTCTTAGAGGGCTTCATCTACTCATACTTGCTGCCAGTGGCTTTATTCATCGACGCATAAGTTGTCTTTGCCCGACGTCACAAATGTGTCACTGAAATGCTGCCACGTTCCACTCAATGGCGACTTTCTTGGGGCTAGATAACTATGTCAAGCTATCCAGTAAGATAGTGTAAGCTGTGAATTATTCTCCTACAGTCATTCATATTATTTCTGGATACGATTTCTGCATCATGATCGGTCACCAGATAAGTATCCACCAAGAGGCACCGCACCCTACATAGCTAGGCATGGGATAAAGGAGACATTTACAGTATTTCTCATATTTGTTAATAGCCGCTCAACACATTCTCCTGCTAGCATTTCAGTGTATAACTCTAGTTAAGTAGCTAGCTATTGAGCCCAGTTTGATGCCCGCATCTGTTCCTACAGATTGCAGGTAAGAAGAGTAATGCGTGACGTACACTTTACGACATCCTTGACCTGTCCGATTCGACTGGTGATAGCTGGATGAAATCGACTGACTGCCACACTGTTGCTGAAGTCACTCTCACGACTTCTCTTTTTTGCATACCTCGAGGTCGGCGGGGGGGGGGGGGGGGGTAAGGGGTGTAAAGCAGCAGGCACCGTTACTCATTCCACACTCCATTTAAATGATATTGCTTTTCTCTCCAAGCTCAAATGTCTAATGCCGTGTCCTGCAAACTGTGAGTTGCCACACTTGCCAGTAATCTTTCCATCCACCAGTACCAAGACTTGCTTTATTCTAGATTTTCACATTCCATTTCGATTGATTGCTCAAGAATTGACCCTTTTTGTATTACACGACTAGCATTCACAGCGACCGACTCCTGAGCACCGAGTTTCTTCTCGTGGCTCGCGAATCACTCTTCTCTCGTGGCTTGTGTGCACGTCTCTACTCAAAGCAGCTGGTTTGGCCCAGGGGTTACGGTGCTCGCCCCGGGGGACCAAGGTCTGGCCGAGGTCGTGAGCTCGAGCCTCGTGGCACACGTGAAGCGCCTGAATGGAGATTAAGTTCTCTTGGGGCGCTATCCAAATGAATTATTTTTTAACAAATACCACAATCCCGATCAAATTATCTCCAGTTATTATACCCGGTAGAAGCTTCTGCAATCACTTAATTCAGCGTGTCTCAGAGTCGCTGACACCAAGGAAATCTGGTGAAAACTATGGATACCCTCTCTTGAACAATGCTCATAAGAACATGAACATAACTTTGCAACGAATATATTCTAACGAATATTGACTGCCTCCTGCAGTGTACGACATGCTCGCGGTAGGAATAATAATAATAATAATAATAATAATATTGCACTTGATAAAGCGCCCTCAGAGAACTTAATCTCTTTCTAGGCGCTTTACATTTGCTGCAAAGTGATACGCAATAGAATAGTAAGTAAAATCATGCTTGAAAAACAAATAGAGAAAACGTCTCTCACTTTTTTTTATGAAAACGTGGTTGGAGGTTGTTGCTGTCTAGCTTGAATAAGAAGATGCAACTGTGTAGTGTCTACGACAAAGTTATTCGCATTCCGTATTTGAGATCCAATCGATTTTTTTTAGATGTTTCCTTTTATGTAGAAGCCAAGTGCTAAAATTCTGGTTCACCTTTGTAGTGGCCAACGGAAACCGTGTCCATAGTTCGCTTCACCAGATGAGGGTAGGGTCACGAGGTCACGAGGGTAGGCTCGTTTCATCTCAGCTCCCGAGTCCCCCTGGGCTCGTCGATTTGATGTCCAATTGTAATAGTTCCTTTCTACTTAGGTCAACTATGTCATCTTTGGAAAATTTCGACATCACTAATCGGGTCAGTGCTGGCAAAGGCAAGGAAAGGATTACGAAAGCATGTTTCAACTTTAAGGCCATCTGAACAGAAGAAACCAACGAAAGGGTTCTTCAGCGTATCCATAAATCTGCAGAATTCTATCTGGAGAGGAATTGAAAGGGTTTTCTCACTCACAATTCTATCATGCAGTAGCACTTCTTTTAAAATAGGAATGCTTTAGTTGCCGATTCCAATCTCTTCTTACTCAGTGGCAGTTTGGCCAGAACAGCTTGCCGTCTTTCTGCAGTTTCCATGATAATAACTCCTGGGCATTTACTCGCAAGACTCACCTCATTCATAAGACCAAACTAATATTCGCCTAGTAGGATAAGCCATGAATGAATTACCCTCTGTGAAATTGTTATGACAGTAGGCTTTACATTTTTACTCAACGAAGAGAAACCTCTGCTCGAAGTTCAATTAAAAACGTCAAGATTTTTCCTCTGGAAAGCCAGCAAACTTCCAAGCAGTAGTAAGGAGAACTTTATGTTCTGCTCCCGTGTCTTTAGAAAACCTCTCGAAAACGGCGCTGCTTACACCTACGGCTCTGACGAAGTCTCGCCCCCCCCCCCCCAGTGGGCATAACTTCTTTTGGAATTTCTGGCGAATCCTTAGACACCGTTGCGTGCTGATATAGGAAACGAAGGGTCAATGTGATCTGGAGAGCTTCTTGTTTCACCAAAGCAGGAAATTCGAATGTGTTGCCAAACATTGCAGATGCTCCGGCTGTTGAAATAGTACTAAGAGCTTTCTTACTGTCAGTAATTCCGGAGTAAATGACGTCATTTGACAGAGGCGATACTTCGGTTCTCTCTTGACTTTTTGCTTGGATATTTAGTTGCCATTTACAAGACTTGGCTCAGAAGCCCGGCTATCTAGTCCAAAATTTTGCCACGACGTTTATAGGAATAAATTCAAACAGCTATTTACGATGTAGGCATAGTTTACAAAATAGTAATGTTGTGAATTCTTTCTGTCAAAACGTTATTCACCGAAACTTGATATTGCATTTGAAAAAATGGTTTTTAATTGAAATGCACAAAAACTAAACGAAATTAGAGCGGTTTTTAGACATCATGTAATTTCTTTCAATTGGAAGCCCTTTTAGAAATCACAGTTTGACGGCAATGGCTGTGTGTCTGACTATCTGACCGTGTACAATAAAATAACAGCCGACCCTCAAATCTACTGCTTTCTTCAGTAACAAGAAATGCATAATAACACCTAGTATATAGTGAAAGGAATAAATATAAAAATAATTAATATAAATTTCAAATTTATATTTGATTTTCACTGATGCCCTGAAGTCCATCTATGGACCATTGGTGATCCATGGATGCTAGATTAAGAAACCCTTCTTTAAGCATTTGACATTAATTATAATGTTTGAATGTAAATTATATTGGAAGCTCCGTGCATAATTTAGGTGTCCTCTTCTAATGCTTACTCATCAAGCCTCTCCTCGCATCAACTACTGGTCTGAATCTAGCTGCTTAGCCGTGCCTCTAAGCAAGCAAGTCCTTTAGAGGCCGTACCAGTACCAACAGTGCAGAGCTTTCCCTATCAATTAACATCACACAATTTCCCGATTTGTCATTTAAAATTTTCTGTTCCACTCAATATGTGCTTTGTACAAGTGAGTCGTCCATTGGAGTTAATTAATGCTGCAATTGTTTCAGTTCTTATTAAGCCTAATTAGTTTATGCGAATTCTTTCTAAGCTATGCGAAGTGCCTAAAAAGAGACTAGGCTTGTCTACAATCTTATGAAAATTCTCTAGTATTACGACTATTGGTAAATTTAACAGGCCCCTAGGCAACCTTAAAAGAAAAAACCTCCTGCACACCAATCTGCATGCCTCCAAAGTGGGGGAGGGGTAGAAGTCGCTCAAGTTAAACCCTAGTAGAAGAGCAAGCCAAAAACTGCCAAACAAGCCTTACAGTTACTGAGAAGGAATCTGGTCAGAAAATAGCAATGGAATAAGCAGGTAGATAGATGCCTGATAATTGTGACAGAATTTCGTCTCGGTCACTGTGAGACAGTGCAGCCTGGCGGTAGAGATGGCAAACAGAATTGCCTCTCTGAAAACACTTGCAGGCCATGTATTGTGTTAGTTGATTCAAATTGACGGTCAGGAAGAAGACCAATGACAATAACTGGTCAAAAGATGAACTAAAAAGCAGCATGCAGCCACAATTTAAGCTCGTGACTAAAATTCTGAGAGTGACCAAGGTAAGGATAGTACAGACGGAAATATATACACATGAATTATATTTAAGTAGAAATACAGTGATTGCAAGATATCGATAAGATAGAAACAGATAGGGAGATCAAGTATGAGAGATAGCGTAATAGCGACACGTGACTGAGATAGTATCTATAGTGATAATAAAGCCCGTGGGTAAACAGACACAGCTCCATAAAAACAGACAGGGACAGTGAGAGAGATATATATATATATATATATATATATGTATATATATATATATATATACATATATATATATATATATATATATATATGTATATATATATATATATATATATAAGGGAGAGAGAGTGTGAGAGAAAGGGAGAGAGATAGAGAAAGGGAGAGAGAGGAAGAGAGAGAGAGAGAGAGAGAGAGAGAAAGGAAGGAAGAGAGAGTGACAGAAAGAGAGAGAGTGAGAGAGTGAGAGAGAAAGTGATAGAGAGTGGGAGAGAAAGGGAGAGAGAGAGAGAACTTATAAAGATAAAGGCAAAAAAGTGGGAGAGGGAAGTGGGAGGAAGAGAGATACACACAGACGACGAGAGTGGAAGAAAGCACGAGACAAAGGAGAGTTAGAGACGTAAAGACAGGGAGACAAACAAACGAAAAGGCATCGGTGAGATCGGCACGGCATACCAGCACCAGCATCACTGCTCACCTGGCAGCCAGTGGCACCAATGAAGGCTCTGATGATTTCAAGGACCGATCGTGCTCGACCTGATCCCAGATTATATATTTTTAAGCCTGGCTGCTCCTCCATAATTTTTTCGACTGCTGCAACATGACCTTCGGCGAGGTCCATAACGTGAATGTAATCTCTTCGGCCTACAAACACAAGCAGGCTATTGGAACAACATCATATGTAGGCATAGGTGTTGTAGCAATAAAAAAAAACGCCAATACCTTACTTCCAAGCAACTCGGTGTCCTTAGCAAATTTATAATGGCCACCCAATGGGTTACATGAGCCGATCACCAGCCATAACGTACCAATGACTACCCATCACTTCAGATAATCTGCAATGCTGTCTAAACTATAGATTATTGTATCTGGTTAAAAATCAGTACGACCCAAGAGCCACTAAAAAATCTCTGGCACTGGCCTCGGCTAGCTGACTTATTAGAGTGCCAGTGTTTCACTATCAAATTGCAAGTAACAGCAGACAACTTGGAGTACACAACATTCATTCAATGGTGTGGTTCTCTCGACTTTCGGCATGCACTACTCACAAGGTAAAAACCGCGAATGGCCACAGGCTTAGATATCGGCTCTAGTTTGAGACTACCCAATGAAACTACCGAAGTCCGACGGCAAGATTGTCTGTTCCTTTACAGTCAAACGCTAATAGTCGGGTCAGTTAGGTTGAATCTTCAACTGGCTGTTGCAACGACCACGTTCAGCAATTCCATTGAAACAAGTGCAAACACATTGCATGTGCACAGGGTCCGCATGAAACGGCTACTTACCTGTACCATCCGGGGTGTCAAAATCGTCACCATAGACGTTTAGATAAGGACGTTTGCCTACAGCTACTTGTCCAATGTATGGCATCAGATTGTGTGGTATACCGTTTGGGTCTTCTCCAATTCTTCCAGATTCATGTGCACCCACAGGGTTGAAGTACCGTAAAATTATAGCATTCCATGCCTTACAGAAAAAACAGCATTTAGAGAAACGTTACTCCAGCAAATTATGGAGAAGCTGTCTAACTAGTTGTTACTACTATACAGCCGAAGCAGATGCAGGTGGCAGTTGTCCCTCAAGTGACCATCACTAGCCATACACCTCGTTTAGCTGCTGACATGAACGTTTACTTCAAACAAAACACATCCTGAAGCAACTGATTGCAGGTCACAGAGGCAACAGCAGCAAGGCATCACAGTGCACCACAGTGTATCAGAAAAGGAGCACCCGTGTGTAGCCCGTGTATAAGCTGGGAGTGGTACACATAATCGTTGCTTGGTTGCATTTAGCACATACCTTCTCGGCTGCACACTGATCTCGTAGGATCTCCTCGATAAAAAACTTGCTCTTGCCATACGGGCTCGTGCAGTCGCCGACCGGATGCTTCTCGTCCATTGGTATATATTTCGGGTCACCGTACACTGTTGCAGAGCTGGAGAAAACAATGTTTCGCACACCAAAGTCCTCCATCCTCTAAAAGTATTAGTGCTAGGTGCTGGTGAGCATGCAAAGAACACTGAAAATAGGCATCACGATGGCAACGTCATCACCATCTTACTCATATAGCCTTTGAAAGCCTCGTCTCAAGTAAGCCCAGAGAAAATTTCGACCAGCATGCACTAACATCTGAATAACAGCTCGCTAACGTATGCATTTTGCAATAAATAGTTATATACTCATTTTATATTTATCTAGAGACCGAATTCATTTAGCCAGCATCAGCCTGTGTCTTAAGATAGTGTGACCTTAGTCACCTGGTCAGTCCCAAGAAAAATGGTAGGGCAAAAAGGAGAGTACAAGTCACGAAAATGCAGCATACATTAAAAAGTGTCACTGTGGAACCTCGTTGATCCTCTGCATTGTTGCCATTCAGCAAATCAATAGCATACCTTCGCAAGCTTTAAGTGCCAAGTGGCAGAGAAATGAGATTTCTGATCCCTAATTCGAAAGTATATGGGGTCGTGCACATGCGGTGCTGCTCTTGGCAAGCGATGCAGCCAATCACCAGCTACCAATCCAGCTAGTGAGTGCATCCTAGTGCGTACATGCTGCCTCTAGGAAGGAATGATGGTCATTCAATATTGGCAGGTTACATGGAGGTTTTCTTCTCACCCCGACACCAAGGTCTGGCTGAGGTCGTGAACTCGAGCCCATGGCATATGTGAAGCGCCTGAATAGAGATCAAGTTCTCTTATGGCACTATGCAATGAGTTTTATTTTTTTTTATTCTTGCACACAGCGGACCTGTCCGGCATCTCTTTTTCTACCTCGAAATATTCATCGGTTATGCAGGGGCTTTGCATAAAATCTTCAAAAGTCGTCATCTCAGTCGTTTATCCCGTGCAGGCCTCAACATCTGCTCAGCCAAGCCAGAGCATTTTCACTAAAGCTGGCTTTAGTAAAAATGAGAAGCCAGTGAGAGACCAAAATATGGCAAAGGTAAAATTTTCCCGTTAGATAAAGGAGGAAGAGGTTTACAGAAAAATGCAGTTCGGGTGGACGTTGTGACCGGTGTCCTTGGGAAGTTCCTGGCCAATCACGAAACGGCAGTAAGACTTGAAAAACCCTCACTGACATCACATGTGGGTTTATCACAAATGAACTCACCAAAGCTGTGCCTTCAGCAGCATGGCCGCAAGCTTACCTCGAGAAGACTGATCGATCCAGCAACGTTGGCGTGATAATATTTCAAAGGCATTTGACAGGACTCGGCCACAGCTTTGAGTCCCGCAAGGTGAAGGACACATTCAAAGCTATGCTACAAAATCCCATAAGATTTGCTAATTAAGACATGGATGTTTTTCGAAGAATTAACAAAAATAACAAGGATATAGATGCTGGAACACAAACAAGTACGTCATGCTAAATCTAGCATACACTCATTGATAATCATGTTCTAATCGTATAATTATATATGCTGAAAGGAAAACTACTAAAATGAATAGCAGAGGACTCAAGTTACAAACACACATGCAGAGATAAAACCTGGGCACGGGGTCTCAGTTTAATTTTCGAGCAAGAGAAATAAATTCCCACACAGTTCCCAGCAGCATACGATAGCTGCAATAGGGTCCCCTTGTATACCATTCACTAGTGGCAGCAAGTTTATGCAACTGCCTAAGCAGTTCTGCAACTAGAAAATGTGCATGATCCCACACTGAGATTGGCCTTAAATCTGTGCCATTCAGTAGCCTTAATTTGTGGAGCCGCTGTGGTTCCTGGTCAACCGACACAAACGTCAAACGACACAAGACAACTCTGATTCTGATTTTCAGTGCACAACTGGCACAGCAGCAACAGCATCAAGCCTCCAACACCCACGAGTCCAATCGGGTCAAAATAGGATCAAAGCTGTGCATTCCTATTGCTGAAAGATTGACTTTTTTGCTGTTGGGCAGGTCTAAGATATTTGAATGACTTTCTTAAGTATTTCACACACATGCAGCGTTCCACTGCATTCGATTCTGCTCGTTGTCCAACGCAGCCGTTTATCACCTAGTGGCACCGGTTCCTCTTTTCTACTTAACCATACAGTTTCGTCCACATTTCTCTGCTATCTGCATGTGGAATACATCATTGGCAACAAATCTTACAAGGAAAGTCGCAAAGGTTTAGGCGAGCTGCAGAGAGCTCCAGTGGAGCAACCACATTGTTTTCATGCAAAATAGAACTTACAAAATAGACGAAGAGTGCACAATGAGAAAACACTGGACAGAAGCCGAACATTGAAGAGAATACTGCTTGGCCTTTAATCAGAAAGTTGGCAGCCTCATTCTCCTCTTCTCAAACTTGCTCAGCCAGCACCTCTCACGTAGAACAGAAAATAGGGAGTCCTATTCCTAAATGGTTTTACTAGATGACCACTCCAGCTCCACTTTCAGCTTGGTACTGTTACAAAGATTGGAACGTGCTTCGATAAGGGAAACAGAAACGAAAGCTAGTCTGAGCATTTGAAATATGCAGTCTAGATTTCTGCAATCCTCTTCTTGCAGGTCTGCCTGCTCCAAAAGATACAAGCTGTCGACTTTCAGGTCGTGAAAAAAACTCGGTTGCTATGCTTACCTAGTGTTAGCGGTGCAGCTGCTACATCAGCTGCCACTTCTTTCAGATCTGCACTGGCTCCTGATCGAGCAGTGTGCACTGAAGTCGCGGTTCTGTCCCCTCCCCTTTTCTTTGTTTTCTCACTCTGGCTTCCTGGAATACTAGTGGCAGCCATCTGCTTCTCACCTGAACCTCCAGTTTAGTTTCTACAAGGCTTATACAGCTGTAGCTTGCATTCCGGCTAGCCGGTCAAATGGAACAACTAAAGTCAATCCATTATCCATCGGCAGTGCAGTGCACCGAACAGCATCGTGTTTACTCCTGTAACATCTTTTCACCGTTCTTTGTCTTGCTTGGTAACCACTACGAGGTTCAGCCAAGACAGCTACTGAAGCAATTCATATACATATGCCTGTTTAAAAAATCATTTGTAAAGCACCCTAAACTTGCTCTATCCAGGCTGTGCCACGGGGCTCATGCCCACGAACTTGGTCGTCGAAGGCAAGAACCTTAACCCTGGGTCAAACCTGTGCTTTGATTTAAGCACATGTTACGATCGTCACTACGAGCTATGGAGATTCAAAACAGGCCATCCCGAGGCCCTGAACGGCCGAAATCTGCTGCATGTGATGTGCGACATATCAAATCACGTCCTTAGCCTTCGGCCGTGTCCTGCATCCTTCAAAAAGGCTGCTGTTAGGCCACACATTAAGAAGTCTATATTAGACCATGAGAACTGAAGTGGCCTCTGCTCAGTCTAGCTAACGCTGCTCTTATCAAAGACACTGAAACAAGTAGTTGCAGACTAGCTAAAATCATATCTTAATAACTTCACAAAGTCGGCCCTTTTGCTAGCGTGTATTGAATTTTCCGTGAATGCTAACTGCTGAGCTACTACTTTGCTAGTTCAGCAGGATCTCTCGGCTGAGTTTGATACCATTGATCACTGAGTCCTTCTTGAATGCTAATCATTTCACCTGAGAATCACTGCACTGTACAACAACGGTTTAGGTACTATCTCAGTAAGAGATTTAAAGCATCGATGTCAACAGACAGCAGCTTGCCAGGGAGCCTTCAAAATATAGGGTATTCCTGCGATCTGTGCATGATCTACATCTATTGACAATAGATGTGCTCTCCTTCTTGCCGATGTAATGGCAAAGCACAATTTATGCTTTTATTTTGACGAAGATTACATGCGGTTGTAATGCAATGTAAAGCAATGTAATGTCTCTTTTTGTAACTCCACAAAGCCACTAAAACTAACAAGAGAAAAAGGCAGGAGATTTTTTCAATAGCTCAGTCAAAACCTGAGCGGCTTTCTGTTTGTACACGGCAGCCAAATGACTCCATCTCACGAAACAGTGACACATTAACTAGCACACCTGAGTTAGGATGGCAGTCGAGAAAGTGAGTAGCATGGAGGTAGGGACATCAGAAAGGACGTGTGACCGTCAACAGCCGGAACTATGTCGTTGCATGAGCATTGTGGAAGTGAGTTCCACAGTTTATGACCTGTAGCAAAGTGCTAATGTTACCAATCGTCAGAAAGAACTAGAGTGGAACAGCTAAGTTTATTGTTCATAGAGGACCTGGGGGCATAACGATACTGAAACTGGTGCAGCAGTTCAGCTGGATTTGAGGGGGCCAAGCCACTGTTGGCTTAACACTGTAAGTATTGATCAACTAACAGCCATCGCTCCATCTCTTGGATTTGTTAACCAAACTCGTAGCCATATTCATTACCAGCAGTACGGCCTTAATTGCTTTATTAACATCCTGGCAAAAACTGAACTAGAACTACAGTGGTCCATATAGTTCGATTGCATGCGGGTTGGTAGATCTCCTTTCCTAAACAGCTGTTGTAAGCATCGTCGAGAGGGGCCTGTGCACAGCTGTGGTCCGCTTCAAATGAGGCATTGACACAGGCCGATAACCCACTGGTGAACAGATGGTTGATTCACCATCAGGGTCGGCCAAGGCACAGCCGGATCGAGGAGAGGAGACTCGAGTGTGAGAAGAGGCGAAGGGAGTCGTGCATCTTTCGGTTCCGTGCGTCTTACAATAAACTGTTGGTGTTGGGCATCGGCTGGCTCTCTACTGTGCGAAACAAACGACAGTCCAGTCTAGACAAAACCAATGAGCAAGGAAGATCTTTACCTAACCTCTGTGGTACGCAGTCCTTCATCTTAAATAGCGATCAGACGTGATGACTTTCTGTGCAAGCGGTCTTCTGGATCAAGCAGCTATCAAAGGCACCTAGTCCCGAGACCACCATTTAGACCAGCAAAGTCATCTATTCCAGCCGTAAGGTTAGGGTGTCCTATGAGAAAGAATTTGGTTTTATTATCGCGAAACTTAATAAAACATGTTACGTCTGCAATGCTAGCACTCAGTTAATCAGTCACTCCAGCTGGCTCTGGTGGTTTAAATGACGGAAGTACAGCACAGCATTTAATCGTCAGCATATAAGTGAAAGCCGATGCAATAGGCATGCTCTGGCATCACTTTTTAACGAGGCTTGTTATAAATAGAGAACAGCTAAGGACCATGAATGTGAACGAGCCCTTGTGGAACCTGTGGCTGACTATTCTCCCGGATGAGAGGATAGTCAGCCACGTGACATGGACTGAAAACAATCGGACCTGAGTCTGATTCGAACCACGCCAGCACCTCACCTGCCAGAATCAGCACTGCTATACACCGTTCAAGTAGGATATCGTGATCAACAGTTTCAAAAGCAGCTGTTAGATCGAGCAGTGAATGTGCTTTGATACCCGGCCTAACAGTCAGGCCGAACTCTTAAATCTCTTGCAATATGTAAAGCAGAAATTTGCGTTCAGCTTAGATGGCAGCAAACTTTCTCAAATTGAGTGGCAATAAAGACAACTTACTAGTTATGGGAAAACTTGGTTTCATTCAGAAATTGGAAACCTAGCCCTCAATATGAGCCCGGCCAGAATATTTCTTGTAGCGTCTACATGTAATCTGACTGTCCTGCTTCAAAGTCACCTTTCACTAAATGACCATATCAGTTCCACATTCAAGCCTGTTGCCTTCACCTAGGTGCCATTTGAAAATGTGGGCTTTCTTAAACGAGGACACAACAGTTAAGCTGATCCCTACATTTTTTATATTAAGACTAGAATCCTGTAAATCACCACTTACTCGTTTTCCTGCATGTGCAACAAGATGCTTACAGATGGTGCTAAACTCGGCAGATAGGCTTGTCTGTCGCGAGCGTTGCAGTTACCATATTATATTTTTCTCACCGACCTGTTCCGGCTCCCCATCAAGCAGCATATCGAACGACCTGTCACTGACTTTTAGGTCCCTCCATTCTCTTGCCTCTGGTGTGCCTATCCAACATATTTCTTAATCAGGCCAGGCACAGTGCCACCCAGTCGTCTGACTTAAGTCGTGAAGAAAGAAGAAGCTTTGAAATCGTGACTTCAGTTTGTATGCTTCTACAGCCTGGCATTCACGCTCGACTGAAGTCATCCCTAGAGTACACGACATTTAAAATGAAGCTAAAAACCAAGCCGTTCCTCACAGCATTTGCTTCATCCCTTCGAATGGTCTTTTGCGTGCGTATACATGTAGACACTGCGCATGCTATCTCCAACCGATGGAAATTCTTTTTTTCCAGTGTGTATAAAGTACCTAGAGCGATTTTACTTCTCCAGTGCTGTATGCTCTTATGACTACTATTATCATTTATTATTATTATTATTATTGCAGATAAAGACTTCTTAAACCACTGTTAAAGCTAAAATGTAGTACAAAAAACAGGCAGCATAAAATTTGGAAGTCAGTACCAGGTGTACAACCTGTAAGCTGCGATGAAACGTTAAGCAGAGATCATTTACAGCTCACCTGCTGGAAAACGGCCTCCAGACCAGCCCTGTCGTTCAGGTCCACACAATGGACTGGCACTTTCTTTCCGACGAGGCTCTCCACACGTTTGATGCTTTCTGAAGCAATCAAGAGGTAAGCCTCAGAGTCGCAATCGAACCCGAGTCTGCACTACTCCTGGCACAAGACCCAGAAGAAGTTCTCTCCTGTCTAGCTGTTCATTATTGCGTATTCGCTTGTAAGTCCCCCTGACAGGACACCGCAGCAATGTTTGGATCTGCACATCTACGAAGATCGCAGCCTAAGCCAGGTCACACCCTTTGATATCCACTTCAGCAATAAAGTTGTGTCGCGGTTATGTAATACGGGGAGAGATTGATTCGAGAACGATCTTGCAGTAGCAGTATACCTAATGAAACCTTAGTCTGTTCTAACGAGCAAAGACTTCCTTCGAGCCTACACCCGGAAGCTTAAAAAAGCCAGAACAAAACAGACAGACGGTAAACAATTTACTGGCCAATGCTGAGAGGTCTGACTTCCCAGATATTAAAACGACTCAGCCAAAAATTTTCAAGCCTTCTTTACTGAAACGATTGGCACATTCGTGCCTCAATGAAGTCCCCTCCGACTAAAGCGATTTCGGAATCACAACCTGTGACCTTCTTTAAAAGATTTTCCGACGTTTCGGCATGCGGTGTAGCTACCTTAATGGTCGCCCCGATCAAGGTCTGTCCGAGATCGTGGGCTCGAGCCCCGTGGCATATGTAAAGCGCCTGTATATTATTCCCTACTTGCATCACAACATCCCCTGACTTGACCACATTTAAAAAGAACTTAAAAACGCCTATTTAGGACAGCATTTAGTGGGTCCCTGTGATTCAACCTGTATGTGCTTATGCGTGGTGACACTGTGCATGCTACCACTAACCAAGGTTGCATGCTGACCCTTTACATGTCATCCCTAACCATGTTATTCATATTGTTTATAAAGCACGATATTACTCACTATTTAATCGTGTTTCCCTTTGCAGCAAATGTAAAGCACCTAGAAAGAAATTGAATTCTCTGAGGGCGCTTTATCATGTGCATTATTATTATTATTATAGATTAAGTCCTCTTAGGGTGCTATGCAAATGAATTACATTTTATATATTGTATCTAGTAAAATTATCTCATCTCCTGAAGACCCTATACCATTATCTCTGTGGTCTTCACTGGCAGACCAACTTAGCCCAGCCATAACCGAGTTTTGTAATGCTTCTCTGGAAAAAGGGGTCGTGCTCAAGTCCTTCAAATCGGCAATCGTTAGACCGATACTTAAAAAGCCTGGATTATACAAGAGGTCTTTGCAAACTATTGTCCAGTTTCCCTTCTTCCTTTTTTCCAGATTCTTAAAAACATTATTGCTAAGCAGCTGGTATCACACATTGAAAACAATGAAAAATCAGAAAAAATTCAATTGGAGTTCAAGAGGCAGCACTCCACTGAAACTGCTCTCTTGCGTGTTACCGATGACACACTATGCAGCAACGATGACGGGAATGTCACTGCCCTAGCTCTGCTAGATCTATCAGCTGCCTTCTACACCATTGAAACCGATGTCCTGTTTGAACGATTGAGAACAACGACCGGTCTGGCAGACGAGGCACTGACATGGTTTCAATCGTACTTGTCAGATCCTGTTCAATCCGTGTCAATGTGGGGGTCAGGTCTCACCCACGAGACCGGTCACCTGTGAGTTCCTCAAGGGTCTGTACTCGGTCCCTTGCTGTTCTCCATTTATACACAACCTCTGGGTAAAGTGATTAAGGCCCACGGAATACGATATCACTTTTATGCTGACAATACTCAGATGCAGTTGTCATTCAAACCGTCGGAATATGCGGCAGAAACTGATCAACTGAATGCTTGCCTTTCCAATATTCAATCCTGGATAGAAAATTTCTTGAAATTAAACGACGATAAAACTGAACTGCTGCTCATAGGACACCCTAAGCATGTGGCTGGAAGGCTTTGCTCTTCTAATAGGTGATGCTGTTGTGCGACTCATCACCACGTGCTCGAAATTTATGTCATTTTCGACAACTGCCTTAATTTTAAAAGCTTCATTCAGAAGACTGCTTCTACAGCTAGCCATCACGTCCGATCCATATCTAAGATTAGATGTCTTCCACGGTGACTTGCAAAAAATTAACTAGCTCCTTAGTTCTGTCTCGGCTAGATTATTGTAATTCCCTCTTGGCTGGGCTACCAAAAAAGCAACTAGGCCACTGCAGATGGCTATGAATATGATTGCAAGGCTAGTTTGCAAATCTCAGAGGTTTGACCACGTGTCTCCTTTACTAAAAGAGCTAGGATGGGTGCCGGTTGATCAACAGATACAGAGCAAAGTTCTTACGCTGACCCACAAGGCCCGCCACGGCTTGGCTCCTTCGTACCTAGCTGAACTGCTGCATCAGTTTCAGCCTCCTCGTGCCCCCAGGTCCTGTGTGGACGATAAATTAGCTGTTCCATTCATTCCTCCGCTTAAAGACCGTTGGCGATAGAAGCTTTAGCTCTGCAGGTCCTAGACTTTGGAACTCACTTTTACAATTCTGACGCAACGACATCTACTCTCCAACTGCCGACTATTGCACATCTTTTTCAGCGGTCCTGAACTGCTACTTCTATGCTACTCACTACCTCAACGGCTCTCCTGACTCTGCTATGCTTCCCACTTTCTCTTTGTCGCTTGAGATGAAGTATGTTGGCCAGCGAATGCGTACCGAAAGCTGCTTATGCTGTGAGTGCGCTGTGCAAAGCTCTCCTGTGTAACACCCACATAGTCTTTGTGGCTTTGTGGAGCTACAGACGGAGATACAAGATGATTGGGCAATTATGCAAAAGCTTGTTGAGTAACAAATGCATAGGTCTTCGGTCCTGGAAGACCTGGGCTTCTGAGGCCAGCCAGATATGCAGATATAGATTCCAAGCACAGGACTTACAAGCAGTATGTATGGTTGTATGCAGACTGAAAGGATAGTTTAACTTACTGCGAACTCCTTTTGTGACATTCAAGGGTAGCTGTTGGATCATCATAGCTCTGCATCAAAGCCTAAACGTCATAGCCAGTAGCAGCCAGGCTGTGCATCGAGTTGCCTAGGCAACTAATTCATCCATTATAGAGTTGCCTCCTCATTATAGAACAGTCAGCTAATACTGGCTTTCACTCGCAAAAGAGCAACAGTCTTAACAATGGCTGGCCGACACCACATCGATTTGCAAGTCTGTTACCTTAGTCCCAAAGTCTCAAAAAATACTTGCTGATTTAACAGCCTCTTTTGTATAGCGACAGAAGAGCCTTTACGGCTATCACCGATGCTTGCAGCAGCCATAAAGGTTCGCCCACTGCAGGATTCGAACCCACGACCTCGGGGCCGAGGTTTGTGAAAAGCAACCACCTTACCTAGTGTCACATAACGTGTTTAGCACCAATCACGCAATTCAAAAGGGTTGTACGATTCTCTTTTCTTCTATGCGATGAGAAAACTATTAATTCCTAATTACGATGCCACTGAATCAGGTACTTTTTTCAAAAGTGCTTTATAATCACTTTTTTATAAGCTCTTAACAGAAATCTTTTGCAGCTTAGTCCAGATATGGCAGTACTGTGATTAGGCTGTATGTTAAGATCCCTGTGCGACTGGCTGCTATTATTACTGGTAGGTCGCAATTATGGAACAGGATATAGTTAGTATAGTTTAGTTATAGATCTTGTTTTTAAAAGGCATACGTAACGACACGTATGAAGGGGGCTGAGGAAAGCACAAACACACACACACATACATACATACAGATACAGACAGTCACACAGAGACAGCAAGAGAAAGAGCAAGGGACAGACTCATAAGAGAGGAGAGAGAGGGGAGAGAGAGAGAGAGATGTGTCCGATTCGGAAACAGAAGGAGCACTCATGGATATTTCCAGGTGTGCCTCTTTAGCATCCCCTAGCCTGGTCGCCTCATTTGGCCCTGATGCTGAAAAGGTTCACTGACCTGCAGGCTTCTTAGTCCCCACACAATGAAAACATGCTGGCGTCTCTAAAAGCAACGGTAGCTCCTTCAGGAAGCAAACAGCGAACCTTCACACTGAAGGATAGCCACTAAAAAGTCCCCTAACTCCTCCCCTAACGAAATGGGTACACCCCATTTTAGTAAATACCGAAGTTCGATTGCAGCGAAGGCGCAGCCGCGATTCTCTTTTGACCCTTTTTAAAATGAGAGTAGGAGCTCACATTTTTGGAGAGTGCAGCTTCGTGCACACGGCTTGCTGCCGGATAAGAGAAACACGCGGAGCTTCCAGCCACAGGCTCTACAGTCTTCTCCAAAAACTAGTGGGTATATTTTTGGACAGCCCGAAGCCGTGTAACTTAAGGCTGTCGAGAAATGCCTCGACACACATCTTCTGCCTTGTGACATCGTTAAACTGGTACCAGCATCGTGAGAGCCTGTTGCAACTCACCCCAGGGATGGACACCAAACCAGCAGGCCTATGGACTGATTAAAAAAAGTCTTCTCTCCTCAGCCGATCTAGAAAATCATGCCATGTGCTGCCCCAGTAGCCTTTCAGCTCCACCTGAAGAAAAAGGCAGTAGCCCCATTGCAGAATCAAGCTGAAGCTTTGCTGCTGCATGGTCGACGGTGTATCATCCGACACGCCTGCCGAGCAGCTCTGCTGCTTCTGTCAGGGCCCCTTCCCGGAAGCCTGGAGACCACAAGCGAGGGGTGGCAGTCTTTTCGGGGATGTCTATGGGTGATTATTGCAACACCGCCCGGTCTCCAGGTCACTTAGGCTATATGAGGCTAAAGCCCCTCCCCCAGCCCAACCAGAAGCAGCCAATCATTGGCAAGCTCGTTCCCGGCTGCCCACTGAGCATGGAAGCTTCGATGAGGGTATAACTTAGGGTCTAACTGTCGCCCAGTCCTCGTGGCTCTGTGCTGTGACATTACCTCTTGCCAACAAAGAGTTCGTTGGGCTAGGGTCTAACTGTCGCCCAGTCCTCGTGGCTCTGTGCTGTGACATTACCTCTTGCCAACAAAGAGTTCGTTGGGCTAATGCAATAGCGTCGGCATCGACTAAGTCAGCAAGGCACGCTATGCACACTATTTTTAGCCTAGCAATCGTCCATGGAGAGCAATGACGGTATCTTTAACACGGCAGTCGTGCTAATGAATGTTGAGCGAACCGCGAACCATAACAGATCATTGCATGGACACGGTCAATTGCCAAGAGACTAGCCAACAGCAGCTGATTACCAGCCATCTCCTCTCTCTCTCTCTCTCTCTCTCTCTCTCTCTCTCTCTCTCTCCATCTTTCTTGCGAGGGTGGTCGAAATGGGTGAGATGGTACGATTCTTGCCTCTGGTTTTGTAAGTGGCTGATTCTATTTCGGACTCAATCAATTTTGACAGCAGCGGGATCTCAATTCAAATAGGGTCCGTCACCATGCAAACAGCGATTAGCCTTACTCTTCGTAGCAGCAATAGACGCCGTTATGCCGGAGCACGACTCAATGATGACATAAGGCTATCTACGATCAAAGGGTCAACAGCAGCATTGCCTCTCCTTTCCGACAACTGGCGCCTTGGTCTAGTGAATCGTCATCTCCTGAACAGTGGCTTCTAGTTTCCAAGCTGGCACTGTTGCAAGTTTACCAACTCCCGTGGCGTGGCGGCAAAATAAAATAAAAGCAGGTGTTGGTCGATTCAGTCAGCGGCTATCACCTCACCCCCATTTCGATGGAAAATGGAGGGTTGCCTTCTGCAGGCCTTGAAAACGAGGCTTGGTTCGTTAAGTGGCAAAGACCTTACCCCCAAGCTAAAGATTGGGAGAGTCACGGATGTGATGCATCAATAGCTACCAGCTGTTCACTGTGCTGGTCAGGGCTATCTGCAATTGGCAGAGCTGTGTCAGCCTACGCGAACCTCGCCTGCTCTGTTTAGTTCTGTACAGACGATGCTGGGTAGTCGCAGACGCTATCTCAGTAGTCAGCGCAGGTCTTGCAAAGCTGCACTGACGTTTCGAACCGCAAGTAGGAGCTGTGGTGCAAAGGCCTACTTTGAATAATTGAACTCTCAAATGGATCCCAACTCGGTGGCTCTCTGTCAGATAAAGCTCGGGACAGACAGTTGCAGAGACAAGAGTGAGAGGCTGCTCTGCTACTGCATGAGCCAATAGCACTGTGGCTACATGAATAAGCCAGCATGCAGATTTTTGTACTACTCAAGACAAACTATACCACGATTAATTCACCTCTATCTATAAATGCGCCTCCTGCTACATCAGTTTTCTCAACTCCTTTTCACCGTTTATCTCGTGATCACCGATGCCTCAACCTAGTTGCTGATAATCACACGCCTTGCCAGTGCAACATCAAAGCATACACGATAAACGTGTGAGCTTAGCTTGCCTGCTCGACTGTTAAAAGAGGAGAAATAGATACCCTATGCTTAGCTTAGAAACCTTTCCTCTAAATAAAAAAACGGGAAGAGGAAAAAGAAAGAAAGATTCAGTGAGGGAAGGTAATAGAAAGAGAAGGCGAGAGAGGGAGAGGGGGGAGTAGGGGGCGAGAGCGAGAGAGAGAGAGAGAGAGAGAGAGAGAGAGAGAGAGAGAGAGAGAGAGAGGGAGAAGACGATATGGAGAGAGAAGACCAGATAGAAAGGACGTGAGGCAGAGGGCGAGAGGGAATTCGAAAGAGAGGGTTCGAGAAAAAGAGAGGAGAGTGGAGAAGGGAGAGGGAGTGCAGGAGAGTTTGAGAAGGAGAGAGGGTGTGAGTGTGAAAGAAGGCGAGGGAGGGGGCGAGAAAGATAAGGCAAGAAAGAGAGGGTGAGAAAGCAGGGGGAGAGAGAATGACAGAGAGAGAGAGAGAGAGAGAGACGGGTGAGAGAAATGAGAATAGGGCGTGAAAGAGAGGGGATGAGAAAGGTCGTGAGAGAGAGAGAGAGAGAGAGGGGGGGAGAGAGAGCAGAGAGGGAGAATAGAAAAATATTTCGCCAGGCCTAAATCGCTAGATTATCTCGAAGTTCTCCCGGTCATTGATCAGGAGTATCGAACGCCTGGGTCAGACGGAACCGACTAGAGTCAACTGCCTGGGCATTACAGTAGAGAGCTTGTGCAGTAACTGATTAATGCACTTAGCAGCGGTATATCTAGCACCAGTCAACCTGATAGTTTTAAGGCCTCTTTGCTGGGCTTCTCAGTCGTAAGAGTAACTATGAGACCGTGCAGTGTGCGTAGGACATCACTGCTAAACATTGTCGTGCAATAATAACAGATAAGTCGGTTTGTGCATGTCACCCCTAACCATGTTATTCATTTCGTTTGTTTTTCAAGCATGATTTTACTTACCATTCAATTGCATTTCCCTTTGCAGCAAATGTAAAGCGCCTAGAAAGAGATTAAGTTCTCTGGGGGCGCTTTATCAAGTGCATTATTATTATTTATTCGACAAGTCGAGCGGAGCTCTCTCAATGAAACGACCGGCTCCCCGTCCCGAAGCCCACTGTCCTATTGCTCTGATAGCACCTCTCAGGCCTCGCGATAAATTGGTCTCAAACAGCAGCATAGCCGGCTCGCATGCCGGCCGGTGAAAGAGCATGCGAGCCGGCCACATCGCTTGACGCGTGAGGGCTGCTGGCATGCCGTAACGATCGAGGAGCGGCACGGCCAGTCCGCCCACGATGCTACGGTAGTGAGCCGCTCAGCCAGCGCATCTCCGAAACTATAACTGCAACGAGCTCTTCACAAAGAACATCGGCAGGATGTGCAAAAGCAGCAGCAGCAGCAGCAGCTAGTGCGACCACGTGTGCTGCTGAACCATCGAGCTGCAGCTGCTGCCGATCAGATTCAATGAGGTCGCAGACAGATGGAAACCCTATGAGCTGACTAGTTACGAGACCCGATATTTGGCAGGCACGGCCACAATAGGTCGCATTGGATGGCGGCCCATTGGTGCCTCTGCAAGGCTTTCTAATGCTTTAACTCAACAAGCAACTCATTCACATTGGTTTTCTTAGTGGACTTGATGAAAATGAAAGAGAGAATATGGAATCATTTTCACAGCCTTTTGACGACCATCGAGTTCCTTGCGATTTAATTGTATCACCCCTTCTCCACCCGACTCGGCTGGCTAACCAATGACAATAGATCGCACGTGCTCCTCACATGCTTTTACTGCCTGATAAGAATATACTCGGTAAGGCCGCATCGAAAGCCATGCAAACTGAAAGACAGCCCGCGAGTTTAGAAAGGTCGAGTCACGACGGTGACGGAAACAAATTCTCAACTTCCTACCGATAATGCACGAGTTAGTGCTGCCAAAAATTGCAGTGCAAAGCTATCAACATTTGAAATATCGAAACATGTCTGTGTTTCCTGCTCTTGAAAACGTCCATCGCTCAAGAGACTCCAAAGATTGCAAGTTCCCGGTGCTTCTCCTGCTTCCACACCGGCAGGAAGTCTCTGTTTCATTGCCCTTTTGGCTTAGGAGGTAAGGAAACCTCCAGGAGGCCAGTGGACGATGAAAAGACGCAGCAATACCAGCAGGCTGGCCGCCAGGGAAACCGCTGGAGCTCTCGTTACTCTCTCTTTAGACCGCTGTTGCAGTTGCATACATAGCAGAATGAGAAAAAATTAATTAAATAAACAATAGCCGATTTATTTAACAGCCTTATTTATATAGCGGCAGAAGGGCATCAACGGCTATCCCCAGTGCTTGCAGTGGATTCGAACCCGCCACGTCGACCGTGAAGAGCGAGCACCTTACCTCGTGGGCTATCGCGGCCCTTAATCCTGCCCTCTCTCACGCAAGATGAGTACTGTGTCGGCTACAGAGATTGCGGTGGCCGTACTCATTACCAGCTACCGCAGTGCCATACAGACAGCCTTCGGCTGCTCAGTATTTTATGAAGGGAAGCCATCGGGTCCTGGCCCCCTCCCTGCCCGCCGCTGGATCGGCAGCAAAAGCGGTACGTCAGGATGGCCAAGCCGCTCGACGCGTCCTCTTAGCCTACCCACGACTGGGCGCCTCTGGCAAGGACAGGGTCCCTCCTCCTCGGCCGAATGCCGGACGGCGGTAAGTTCGACGGTCCGTTCGCGGCGTCATCTTCGCGGCCGCGACGAGCGCGGCCAGCGCAGCCATCCGACGAACTCGGCGGCGAACGCTCGCGCTCGTTAGTTGCTTTCGGCCACCCTGTACGCCGCCGCGCCATCGCCGTCGCGCGCTGCGGCTGGGCGCGGGACGACCGCGGGAGCAGGGCGGCGCTCCTCACCTGTGGAAGAGTTCGCCATGTTGTCGACTATAACTGGCGAGTAGTTGGCTTGCGCGAGCGCTACGGCGCAGTGGCTGCCGACGTAGCCGGCGCCGCCGGTTATGAGCACCTCGCCTCCGCCGCCGCGAGACTTGCTCGGCTCACGCGCGTACGCTATGGAGCGCATGTGCCCGTCGGTCGCCAGGACTCTGCGGGTGCGAGCGGAGAGGTGCCCCGTTGAAATCTGCAAAGATCGCGGACGTCATTATCAGTCGACCCGCCTCAGGCGCGCTAGCGAACTCGTCCCCGGGCGCCGCCGCAGAGAACTAACGACATTTCTACGGCCTCGCGGCAGCGGCGGCGGCGGCAGCCGCGTAAGGCGACGCTGAACGTCGCCTCCGGGCGTGTGCGCGGCTGGTCGGAGAGCTCGCCGTCGCCCCAGAGCACGATTCCGGCGCGGGCTCGCAAGCGTCGTTTCAGTATACTGCGCTGCAATGGCTGGCGACTACGGAGAGAATAGCGGGAGACTGCGCAGACAGCAGCCACTGACTTATGCCGCGTCCGTCCGACTGGCGCAGGGCACTCGCTGCGGTCCTGAGCGGCTTCTCCACCCGGCAGCGGCGGCGGCACTGACGCACGAAGGCCGACCGCGGCGCGCCCGCCAACCCACACCTGCTAGCTTTGCCGCCGCGTCTGGGCGTGAACGTCGCCGACGCGGTTGAGCGGGCGCGATAGTTAACTACGTGGCGGCGGCCGCCGCCGCCGCCGCCGCCGCCGCCGCCGCCGCCGCCGCCGCCGCCGCCGCCGCCGCCGCCGCCGCCGCCGCCGCCGCCGCCGCCGCCGCCGCCGCCGCCGCCGCCGCCGCCGCCGCCGCCGCCGCCGCCAGTCTCCAGCAGTGGCGAAGGCGGGGAATCGCCCCGCCCCTTCAGAAAAAACCCCGGCGTGCGGAGTGGACGGCAGGGAGCCTGCTAAGGTCTGCGCCGGGAGGTGGCCAGCGACAATCTGACTCCAAAAAAGCTAGCGGGCGTGCCTCGCGCGAGACGGATCGAAGCACTTTCGAGTGGATGTATACATTTCTTGAGCCGAAGGAGCAGCGAGACTATGCGCGCGCGGACGTTAGCGGATAGAATTCACGCTGCTCTTGAATAGATAAGCGAGCGGGTTCAACGGCGGTCGAGTGGGAAGCTCCGGCGCGGCCGAGCGGAGAGGGCGGCCTCTGGGCACGTACGGGCAGCCGACGGTCGCAGGACCAGCGCTGCCATTGGGCGGTCAGTCTTGGCAGCTAGCCGAAGTGGGCTGCAGGCCCGGCGGGCTAGGCAGCTCTGCCGCTGGTCGCGAATGAGTTGAGGGGGAGCCGCGTGCGCCGCGGCGGAGGCGGGCCGCGGCGGCGGCGGCAGGCAATAGCCGCCGTAGGCCATATACGCGGAAGGAGCCGAAGGCAAGGCGCCCGGTGCAGTATATTGCCTGCGAGGCTACGCTTTGACAGACGCTGCCTCAGGCTGTGGGGGGCGGGGCAGTCTGACGAAGTAGACTTTTGCGATGCCTTTGCCGAAGCAACTCCGCCACTCGACGCCTTTTCACAGGCTGCGTGGGAGATTGGTGCGGCCAATGACACGATTTAAGGGCCGCCGCTGAATTGGCAGCTCTCGCGCCGCCGCAGAGAGCTCGTGCGACGATCCAATCAAGCGAGGTTGACGAGGTCGCCGCGTTAGCTAGAAATTACCGCAGCTCACGCTCATTCTGTCTAGCGCAGATAAAACGCCGACCGACCCGCCGCCAAATGCAACGTCGCCTGCCGCGAACGCATTGTAAATATGGGCTCAAATGCAACGCCTCCAAAGCAGGATTAACAAACGGGGTATTTCGGCACTCGTTCTTGAAGTCCTGCGGCCGATGTGGAACAATTTGCTCGAACGAATAGGGGGTGACTTTCAAATAGCAAGATGCCGAATCCAGATGAGCTAGAGGCTAGGGCTTTAAACGCTCCCTCCAACGAGACCTGCCGTGCCGCCACCGCCGCCGGCGAGTGTCGCTGGGCGCAGCGCTAGCGATCTGTCATTCCGCCGTTTACCCATAGACCGAAGTTGGAAGAGAAAAGTTCTATAACCAAAACATGAAAAGCATGCTGGCTTAGAATTGCTCGGGGGCAAAAACTGTCTGGAGAGCGCAATCCTTGCAATGGCTGACCGTCAGAACTAGCACGAGTCTAGAGCACCAGGAGAGAGAGAGTGCTAAGAAGATGGGCCGCACCGTTTGGGCAGGTTCCCGACGCAGGTTCGCCTCCATTTTACCCAAAATTCCGCGGCGCCGCCGCGCGGCGCTGCTGGTCGCGGTTACCAAGCGCGCTCCCACGAAGGCTCGTTGTGGGGCGAGCTAGGCCGGAGGAATGAGAGACAGGAGCGTCTAAATAGGAGAGCACGCTCGCTACAGCGAGAAGCGGAAGGGAAGAAGGTCGCGCAGGAAAAGGTCTTCGTTTAGAGGTCATCTGGAGAGCAGCTGTCAGAAATGAGCTTTGCAGACTCGACGGCTGTAGAAACCTTTAGCCCGAGCTGCCCCCAGGCAACAGACCGGGGTTCTTAGAAAGCGGACGACACTTCGTCATTTCATGTGCTTTCCGTGTGGCACATGGGTAATGAATGATCTGCCAAGTGACAGCAACAAATTGAGCAAAAGCTCTTCCACTTATGGAAACGAGCACAGTCATTGCTTAGGATGCGCTGACGTTCTGGCTACAGCGAAAGTCAACCTACGCCATTTTCGCATGCATAGTCCAAGCCAATTTTGTGGTTTCTTAATGAAGGAAAACCTAACACGTCAGCAACGAGCTTCGATTATTATGCAAATAGTAGTAGGTTACAAGCACGAGCACTTCATCTGCCTCTCGGTCTTAATCCAGGGGTAAAGTGTTCACACTTCACTAACCAGTCATTGGTTCGAGTCTTTCAGCAGAGAAGTCTTTATCGCTCACGTCAAGAGTTAGCGGTAGCTATTAAGGCATTTCTATCCCATTAAAATTGAGGCTGTTTAATCAGGCGACCTTTATTTGCTTTTATCTTGCAATGAGGAAGCATAAGAGACAGACAGATGCTTCAAAACAAATGCGTTGAAAAGCGGCACTGCAGGGTTGGGCATTGCTAAGCTGCGAAAGATGTATTGTAGGTCGCAAGTGTGGTCTAATTGATGAACGCTTAGAAAAAAAGCATTGCACCCCAGAACAGACTTGAGAATTAAACACTCTTTTTTGAGCGGCTGCAACATCCGTCAGCTGCAAGTCCCATTGCACAAACTGAAATTACCTGATGTCAAGATTCTGAGTACAACAAGTCAGCCACGTGGTCGACCTTGAATTGTGATCTGGACCTCACGAAATAAACACTCAGCAAGTATGTTGTTTCCACGTTCCAAACTGACCACATCAGCTATGCAGAGAGTCTGCCGACTTTCAGTTAAACAACGCAGCTAAAATTCGGGCGAATTTCAATAAGGCTATTGCAAGAAAGTTAGACAAACATGCATCCTATACACACACACACACACACACACACACACACATATATATATATATATATATATATATATATATATATATACATACACACACACACACACACACACACACACACACACACATATATATATACACATGGATGCATGTGTTGGTTTGTGACTATGTGTTTGTGTATGCACCAATATACATCAGCTACATATAAAAATGTACCTGGATATAAAATATATATATATTATACATTATAAATATATATGTGCATTTATAGTAAATATGTGTGTCTATTCGTGCACACTTATCTGCCTCAGTCTGTAACTATGACTCCATAAACCATAAAGCCATCCAATAACGCTGTGGTAGAGAGTTTTCTCTAGAGCACTAAAAGCCTGAGTGGCTTTTGGTGCGCTTATGGACAAACGGACTTCATCGCATTCAAAAATGTAAAGGAGGTGCAACAGATTCAGGAGGAGAGTAAAACAAGTAAGTAGCACAGAATTATTGCTTAGGACAACCGGGAAGTCAATAAAGGCTAGTGTTGGCATCAAGAATGAGGATATCATCGATGCACCCGAATTTCGGAAGTGAGTTATAAAGTTTGAGACCGGAAGAGCAAAATATTCTGGTGCCAACATGATTAGGTGAAAGCAAGTTATAGCGAATAAATTGTCCTGAGAGGACCCGAGGGCGGGAGGGGCTGAGATTGGTACACAGCTCTCAGCTAGGCGTGGACAATTCAAACCGATGTGGGTCGTCGTGCACCGGACTAGAAGTGTCAACACGTGCCCACAAATTATATGCACTTTAATTAATCAGGATTCTTGATTTTATTGTTTCTGTCATTTTTATGATGGTGATCGCCGCTTTTTTCGAAGCTATGACGAATTTCACACTTAACAGAAGATGCAACCGAAGTCTCTTATTTGCAGATTGCAGATTACCAAGCCGGGAATTTACACTAGACAGCCATGCTGAGCCCCCCTGCACAGAATTGTGAGTGACAATTAGTTTGGAATGCCAAACTTTGCTCATTTAATCATGAACGCGTTCACGATCACGCCCGGGCCTGGGTTGTTAAGGTCGAAGCACGGAGGGGGTGTGTTTGCATACAGGGTAATACAAATAATAATAATACTAAGTAATCATATCGCGTCCTAAAATAATTAAATATCCATCCAGGCGCTTTTTTAAATCACTACAATAAAATATATAAATGAGATTTAGCACATTACTATGCTTAGAAAAATATGCAAAAGTTGTGTTTAGGTCAAAACACACAGGAAGAAAAGAGACCAAGTTCAATGGGACGCTGGGAAAGCACAGTGGAACAGAGGCATCATTAGCTGAGGCTTAAATGATGCAAAGTAATTGAAATTTGGTTTCAGAAGCGAGTTAAGTACTTTCAGTGCAACGAGCTGAAAGCCCGATTACCATAAGATTTCATTATTCAAAGAGCTTGCTCATTTTACTCGCTCATCTCGAGCTGTTGAGCCCACGGCGTTTGTGCTGTCACCGTTGCTACCGCCGCCACAGGGAGGCGCATGGAAATCACCTATAGAATCTGCACGAAATTTATGCGGCCTTTTTGAAAGAGACTTTTTGCTACAAAACCACTCAGCTCCGGAGTAAAAAATGCCTACTTTCATAAAAATAGCACAGCAAAAATTCGGGCCTGCTTAGACAGTGACAATTGTTTATTGAGCATGCTACCACTAACCATTCGATCGTGCTTCCCTTGCAGCAATCGTAAATCGCCTAGACAGAGATTGAGTTCTTTGAGGCCACTTTATCAAATCTATTATTATTATTATACTGCGTCTTTGATCGATAAGCTGTTGTATACCAAGTTTTGGAAATCCTCTCCCAAGGTTAGACCCACTGGCTGCATCCACAGACCGGCACATAGGCAGCTTATTTCCTTCAGGGACGATACCTCATGAAAGCCAATCGTACAGTACTTCCTCTCTGCCTATCGTGGAAGCCCTGCGCTGCCGGGCTCCACAGAGCCCAATAACCGAGGCGTTGAACCGGAAGCATTTGAGCAACGGATGTGACATACAAACATGGCGGCCTCCATGAGTAAAGCAGATTATTTGAAGAAATACATGTCGAATGAATCTTCAGAGAAAAAGAAGAGGCGAAAGAAAAAAGCCCAAGAATCCATTGGGAAGATAAGTCAAGGGTATTAATTTGCCAGAACTTGCGCGTTTTTCATACCGTTGCATTTCTCATAAACGCCGAAGTTGGGCTTCGCCGATTAACCCGTCGATTAGCGGAGCACAGCCGGCTGCTTATCGCAACGGGCCTGTGCGACTTGGCATCACTCGCGCAACCCGCTCCCTCAATTTCGTCTCGGATCATGTGGCAACAATATGCGAAGACTGCACGGGCGGTCCTACTTATAAAGCCGTTCGCTGCTTGTCTCCTGCATCCGATTAACCGTGTTCACTCAGAGCTTGTTTCGGTGTGATCAATTGAGCGTACTTTTCTCTCGCTTAAAATTCAATTTGCAACGGTTGTCTTTGCTCAAGGTTCTCTTCTTGGAAACTCGCGGTCAACGTGATGACCCGAGGGGCACCCGCCGTGGTGCTGTGTACCTGCCGTTGCAGGCGCCGCCGCCGCATGTCGCTGAGGCTCATTGGTGCTTCTGCCGCAGCGCTCGTTCTGCTGCTTCGATGTGCTGTGCCGTTCTCATTCTCCTGCTTTGATGCGCTTTGGCGGAGCTCTCCAGTGCGGCGCCCATTCGCCATTCTCGGCTCTTTGGAGCCAGGAACATTTAGCTCGGTGTAGAAAGACTGTTCATCTGTCCACGGGTAGGGGAGGCCGCCGACTCACTCACACCGTCAGCCAGTGCATAGACATAGGAGAACTCTTATGAAGCCCGCGGTCAAAGCGTTGCGAATTTGCTAGTCCCCAGGGTCGCCAAGTTTAAATGTTGGAGTGCCGCTTCGACCCACCCACGCATTTTTTGAAGTTTCAAAACAAGCAGCGCATTAGCTACGATTAATGTAGCTGCTCTTTGCAACTGCAGCATTCTCTAGTTTTCTGGAGCTGAATCGCCGGCTCCATCTGACCTCGTTTTAGACCAGGGAACCGAACATTAATGTGAAAGGAGTGCATAAATCAAGTAGTGTCACACAACCAATCCTCATGCCCTGTAATGCTCCTTATGCAAACTATACAACTGGAAAGACGATAGAGCTGCATAGGAGACGCCTGCATATGCATATGCAGGCGTCTGTTATGCAGCTCTCTTATGCACATCCCGCTTCAAGCATGAATGCACATCAGTGCAGTAGTGTGTTATTTTTGCTTGCCCACCAGCATGCCACGATGCTTGTTGTTGACTTTCTATAAGTGTGCCGATGTTTGATCATTAATGGCCAAGGGTCGGCATGCTTCTCGTGATATCTTCTTGATGCAAATACGCACTAAGAAAGTGTAAGAGTTGTTTTAGACTGTGCCGCCGTTAACACGTGCTTGTCGCCAGCGCTCCGAGTCTAGGAATAGCTCTCACTTGTTGCAGCATGTTCCTTAACTTTGTTGGGACTCACTAATTTCATTCAGTCGAGCTTGGCTGTATAATCTTGTTTCCTGACATGCAACCCTGTCGTTGATTCGCATCAGTTACCAATCTTGCAGCCATTAAGCACAAAGCTGATTGTAAAGCACAGCAAGAGCTTGCAGAATGTTGAGTTGTGCTGCAAATCGGCTTTGACGGATTGCATGCTATTATGTTCCTTTCCCCTCTTCACCGTTCAGCTACCCCCTCTCTTTATGGAGTGAGTAGGTGTTCATGGTGCCAATTCATTAGCTGAATAGTAGAAGCAGATCTAAGACTACCCGCAGGTCTGCAGTGAGATCAGGCAGCAGTCGGAAATAATCTGGGGGACGGAGGCTTAAGACAAGAATCAGGTTCAGCTTCAGGGCCTGCAGCCCCTGTCACCTCTGATTGGTTAATCTGGGCCAGGGTATTGCAGTCAGTCCACTTCAGCCTCCAAAAGATTAGTTGGCTCGGTGAAGGTCAGTTCAGCCCCTTAAAATTTGTTTTGGCTATATTAATATATAATACATAATTCATTTGTATACAGACCTAAGAGAACTTAATCTCTAATCAGGCGCTTCACATATGGCACGGGAATCGAGCCCACAACCTTGGCCAGGTCTTGGTCGGGGCGAGCACCTTAACCACCGCGCCAAACCAGCTCGACAATGATTCTGGACTCACACAGTCGAAGCATTATATCAAAACTATGGTGTATGCATCTACTCTGGTTTACATTTCTATGCCTGCATGTTCACGTGGATTTATGATCGTTAAGTATGATCACGATAAGGATTGTATTTGTGAAGATGGCCTTTGCATACCGGTTTTTGTTAGGAAGTCAGTTTTCAGCTTTTGACATGGGCCAGCAACCGCGTGATTACTAATTTTTAGCAGCTCTGTACTCACTGGTTTAGTAGCTCCAGCAGGCTAATAAACCCAAGAGCAACTGACTTACTACAGATGTGTAGAAAGGTAGGCTGTATGTTCTAGCCAATGCTCCGGAATGCATAAGATGGTGCACAAGACAGCTCGTATGACAATACATTGCCCGTTTCACAAAAAGTTTAAAATTAAAGCCCTGGCTAAGTAACTTAGTTAGGAGTGTGGAATAGGCTTCTGTCTGGAGAACTGATTGAGTTTAGTGTCAGCATGATCAGTCCTGCTCTAGGAGTTCCGAGGTGCTTACGTAATGTGTCTTTATCTGTAATTCCACAAAGCCACAAAGACTATGGGGGTATTACGCAGGAGACTTTTCTCTAATGTACTAAAGCCTAAATGGCTTTCTATACACATTCGGTAGCCAACAGACTTCATCGCACGCAACAAAGAGAAACTGAAAAGCACAGCTGAGTCAGGAAAGCAGTTGAAGTAGTGAGTAGCACGGAAGTCGAAGCTCAGGACCATGGAAAAGGATATGCCACAGTCACCAGCAGAAGAGTAGATGTAGTTGCATAAAAACTGTGCTTAGGTGATGAACCAATGCCATTAGTAATAGCCATACCCTGCCGGCAATCATTGATTCAGTAACCTCGGATCATTTTATGGCAGTCCTGGGAGGTCACTCAGACCTAAGCATCGCGTTGTCAAATAAGTAGGCTTAGTAATTCCTTAAATGCTCTGGTATGAAGGTAGGCATTTCTGCTGTGTTGCTTAAGGGTAGATGTCAAGAAAATACTGAAAAATGTGTCCAGCAATCGAATGTCTGTTTAGGGTTCCTTTCAATAGACAAACATGTTAAAAATGGGCTCGGGAGCTTTGACCATTCCAATTAAAAAGAAAAATGATTATACAAGCTGTGTCTAATCTGGAAGTAAACCGGAAGCAACATATCCACAAATAAAAAATTAGCGATCCCAGCATCTTATGTGACTTGTGTCCCAACTTGTTGAACCTGGGTACATTGAGGTACATTTGCAGCTTGTTGAGGTGCTTGCTTGCGACTATTAAACAGCTCCATTTTGCAGTAGCTTTGTGCCTTGTGAAATCCATAACTCGGCCAATACTTTACTGATCAACATGAAATTTAAAATGTGAAAATCTGAGTTCATGCCTGCTTGTAAATCACTGCAGTAGTTGAACAGTGTCTGACTGTTGAAAGGTATCCTAACCAGATATTCGACTGCAGAACAAACGTTTTCCAGATTTTCTCAACTTTTACCCCTATGTGTGGCCAAATGATCCTATTCTTTATTATCAATAAGATATTTCCGTAGTACTTCAAGAGAACCAAATCTCTTTCGTAGCACTTCTCAGAGGCTGGAAAATGAAGCCCATCAATCGATGAGTGATATGCACAATTTCAGCACGAATGAGCACATAAATAATATTCTAGATGGACTGAGATGATGGACTAGCTGGACCACTGCATCAGCACTAAGCGAGGATTTTCCAAAAAATACTTCACTCGCCTGGCAGTTTGCCGAGGGTTATTATCTTGCTGCCAAATGTAGCGACTCTCGGGCAGAGTATCTGAGCTTTGAAATCCAACTTACTTGACCGTCAGTAGCTTGAATAGAGTACTTCTTGACGAATCCTTGCTGAGTGATGGTGCAATAGCACAGTCACTGACCTGATTTTAACTCCATAGAACTACTATGGAGCAATCTCGTCTGGTGGCTAGTGAGGTGGGGTCTTTAGCCTACACCAGTAGACTACCTTTCCAGTAAAATGCAGACTCGGTATAATATGCTCCAGGAGAAGAGACAATGCAGAATCTTGCGACCTTAATGCCTGGCCTGCAGACAAGGGCAGTCGTAAAGAATCGCGAAGGAAGGGACGCCTTCACACCAAACGAAAACAGACCAGCAGCATATGTGTTCGTTTTGGGATGTCGATAAATATTTTAACATGCTCCGCATAGCTTTACAATGCCTCGAATCTTATAACACCCTCTTATTAGACCAACGATACTGCAAGGATTTGTTGCACCTGAATATATTTGATCGTTCTTATCATCATTTCAATTTGAAAAATTGTTCTTGTGATGGAACCGACATTTGTGAAAAAAGTACATCGTATAGGGAAACCACCTTCCACAGTCTCCAGAATGGTTGTTTTTTCACTTAGCTGTTCAGGTTCGTGATTTGGAGAAGCCCACAATATTTTCTTTAACAGGGTGAGCTTGAGGCTGCTAAATATGCTGGTATCGGTGCCCCGTGGAGCACGTGGTGTTATGCAGGGAGAAAAGATCTGAAGATAGATTTGGATTTTTGACGGATCCTGGTTCTGCATACACTAGGCAACCCCGTGATTTGTTTCTGGATCCAGAGCTCCTATGTTAGCTTTTAGCACATTATTGTCAGCATTCTCACCATTGTATGGGTAGATTATTGTACCCATCTAGAATATTAGACCATCTAGAATATTGTACCCATCTAGAATATTATTGTACCCATCTAGAATATCTCAATGTACCCATCTAGAATATTACGAAAGAGACCATGGGTAGAGTGTCTCTGCTTGTTTTGCTTGATCTTTCGGCAGCTTTTGATACCATCGATCACGAAGTTCTTCTAGAGCACCTCTCATCTCGCCTGGGCATCACTGGCACTGCTCTGCAGTGGTTCAGGTCCTATCTCAGTGGGAGACTCCAGAGTATTGACGTGAATGGACAAAGATCATCTGAAGTACCTCTGAAATATGGAGTACCTCAGGGCTCAGTGCTAGGTCCGGTTCTTTTCACGGTCTATACTCTGCCTCTTGCTGATGTGATTGCCAAGCACAATCTAGGCTTTCACTTCTATGCGGATGACACTCAGTTGTACCTTTGCTTTGATCCCTTCCAGCCTTCGAGCACCTCAAATTCTCTAAACTCACTAGCTGCATGCATTGATGACATCCGCACATGGATGGCAGCAAATTTTCTAAAACTTAACGATGATAAAACTAACTTACTAGTTATGGGCAAACCCAGTGTGATCCAGAGATTGGAAAGGCTGACTCTCAAAATTGGCTCTGCCAGCATATCTCCATTTGAATCAGCTCGAAATCTAGGTGTCATATTCCAAAGCGACCTCTCGTTAGACGACCATATCAGCTCCACAGTCAAATCCGCCTATTTTCAGCTTCATAACATTGCTAAAATTCGGGCTTGTTTAGATAAAGATACCACGTCCAAGTTAGTTCATGCATTCGTGACATCCCGTCTCGACTTCTGCAACTCACTGCTTACTGGCCTACCAGCATGTGCGATCAGGCGATTGCAGCTTGTGCAAAACTCTGCAGCTAGGCTTGTCTGTCGTGACCTTCGCAGTTGCCACATTACTCCACTTCTCGCCGACCTGCACTGGCTACCAGTCAAGCAAGGGATTGACTTAAAGGTTTTGTCGCTCACTTTTAGGTCCCTTCATTCTATGGCTCCAGCCTATCTGTCAGATATACTACCCCATCAGGCCAAGCATCGTACCACCCGCTTTTCGGAATCCAACAGTCTAGAAATACCTCATACAAACCTTAAATCCTTTGGAGACCGTGCATTTAGTTCATATGCTCCCAAAGCCTGGAACTGCCTCCCGACCTGCGTCAAAACATCCCCTGACCTGACCACATTTAAAAGGAACCTAAAAACACGCCTATTTAGGACAGCATTTAGTGGGTCCCTGTGATTCGTCTTTGATGTGCTTATGCGTGCTGACACTGCATGCTGCCACTAACCACATTTGCATGCTGACCCTGTGCATGTCACCCCTAACCATATTATTCATTTCGTTTGTTTTTCAAGCATGATTTTGCTTACCATTCAATTGCATTTCACTTTGCAGCAAATGTAAAGCGCCTTGATAGAGATTAAGTTCTCTGAGGGCGCTTTATCAAGTGAATTATTATTATTATTATTATTGTCAATGGAGTAGGAATTTGATAGAACTGCGTGTATGCACGGCCGGACTCGAAACAAGGATCAGCTGGTTTGACTGAAGTGCACATGCATAAACACTGCCATGACTTTATCAATGGCATACATGCGAGGCAATTTTCCAAGTTTGTAATTTTTTTATTTGCATTTAGTTCTTAAGCTACATCTCTCTGCAGCCGACTCTGGCAAATCCTAGCCAGCCGTGCAGCACTGCTGTTACCTTGTGTACCACTTCCTCGGCTGACCTGACCCACCTATGCTTTGTATCTTCTCTTGGTTTAGTGAGTTGAATTCTGTTAGCTACCGTATGTGCCCCGAAAGCTGAGTTGGTTTTGAGTACAGTATAGAAAACTCTCAAGCTTCATAAAACTCTGTCTTTGTGGCTTTGTGGAATTACAGATATACATAAAAGGCCAGAGCCTGCTTGAATCTCTAAGCCAGTCCAGATAGAGAGCATAATATATCATTACTTTTAAGATTTCCTTATAGTTTACCTACTTTTGTATTATAAAGGGAGTAAAAATAATGGTCTTCTTATTATCCAGCCTCATTTATGTAGCAGCAGAAGAGCCTTAGCAACTGTTACCCTGCTTGCAGTGGGCAATAAAGGATTGTCTGCTGCAGGACTCGAACTTACAACTTAGGTCGTCTGACAACTGAGTGAGATGGCAGATGAATTAGCTGGTTTTGGAAATGTCTTCTGGTTAAGGATTGCACCGACAATGTTATCAGATTGAATCTTGTTCCATTATTTTAGCCTCATAATTGTCGATGAAGACATTGGTATCCGTCCAGCTACTTCTCCGACACATACTTCAGCCGTCGTAGCTGTTGATGATGACGATGAAGAAGCGCCGCTGGTTGCTGCTGTCGTCGATGAACGGCCGTCGGAAGTCCAGCTTATGGAGCAGTATAGACAAAGTGGCCGCTGGAAGACACTTGATGGTAAGGCGAACTGACCCTGCAGGTAGTCGTGCTCATCACCCAGCAGTGTTAGCACGTCAGAGCTGGTACTGTCTTCAACATTGTTTGGTGAAAGCCAGCCGTTATTAGTATACCAAAGCCACACTGACTTTCGTGTCTGTTGGTCACTGCAGTTTCTTCTATCTGTAAAGAAGTGCCTATGTAGTTGTCGGTCCACAAACCTGGTATTGCCACGGCATGGTGCTACTCCGTGGTCTGTCTACTAACCCAAATACCGACATTGTGACTTTTAGGTGACAATTTGTACTGTCTGAATTTCTGTGCCGTCTTCCCATCCTGCCATGAGCCACAGATTAACTCGTAGTAGTAAGCAGAAGGCAAGGCCATTTCGATTTGCCATATTGTTTTGTCTGCTTGCCGGGTACGGCATACATTCTGTCAGAGTTGTACACCCTTTCAGTGCTGCTCTCCAACCACTAGCCGCTGATCATCTTTGCAACCACAAGTAGGTGGTGTTATGTGAGTCCAGGTTGTCACTGTGCTAGGCGTCCTTAAAACAGCAGTGCTGATTCTCCTCCCCAGCTACTTATTTAGTAGTTCCTTCTGCATTAGATATTTATGTAGTCTCAGTCCAGGGAAGCATGTGTCCAATCCAAATCTTGTCAGAGGCAACAGTCGAGTACGTGTGCTGTCTGTTGAGAGTGCATCTCCTGTCAGCCTGGCATTAACCCTGGACCCCCTGCATCAATTTCTGTACGTTATTTAGTAGGACGCGATCAACTACCGTGATCAGCTGATCATTCTCTGTGTCCAAGATCGTGTATGCCTGGTCTGCCCTTTTCAATCGTATCGGCTTTTTTGTATCAAGGCACTTTTTTTTGCAGATAACGTTGGACGTGATGTCGACAATGTCCAGTCATTCCAAGATTCCGATGCTGCAAACTCATCTCAAAGACGGAAAAATGGAAAGTCACCTCTTCGCAGACAGAGGCATGATTCTGATGCTTCGCTGGAAGAACACTGCCGAGGAGGCGAAGTTGCTCCTGTGCGGAGGCAGCGACATGATTCAGATGCTTCTCCGCCACGTCGCCGTCGAAGCGACTCGCACTCGTCTCCGTGCCAGCGGCAAAGCGATCCCGATGTGTCTCCTCGGCGGCACTCACGGCACGATTCAGACTGCTCCCCACCTCGTCGGCAAGAGCATGCTGCTGATCCATCTCGTCGGTGCAGCCGTCAGAGTGACTCCGACGTCTCTCCGCCTCGTCGAAGGCGACGAGACTCAGGGTCGTCCGACGCACCTGCGGCTCATTCGAAGCCACCCTTGTCTCTGAGCAAGGGACAGTTCAGGTTCGCAGCCGAGGTGTCTTCTCCTCGTCGGTCGGTGCATGACCTGTCACCCAAAAGAAGGGCTCCTTCTAGCCCTGACTCCTCCCCGCGACGGCAAAAACGACACGATTCCGGCAATGCACCCTCTTACCGCCAAAAGCCGCGAGGCAGCACTGAACTGACGTCGCCAGGTCGGTCGGGGCACCGTCGGGGGGACTCCTCCGGCACTTCCAAGGTCTTCCCGCTGAACGAGGGCGGAGGCTTGCTGGAGGAGGTGCGCCTGAGCCGGCGGGAGCAGGCAGACGCCTCCCCCGAAGACCTGTCGCCCCCGCGCCAGCCGAGGTCCCGGGATGTGCCGGATGCGAGAGCGCCGGCGGCAGCAGCAGCAGCTGCCGCTGCTGCGGGTGCGATACGAAAGTCCACGACTGCCGACGGCATGCGAAGCGATAAGCCGGAGCTCGGGGCCTCCGGCGGACACGTGGGTGGACACTCGATCGGCCGAGTGCCACAGCAGCAGCTGCCGCAGCAGCAGCGAGTGCCGGGCGAGCCGTCTGCTCTGGAGAAGACTCTGGACGGCAAGAAGGCTGGCCTGTCCGATGCGAAGCGCATGCGTGCAGAAGTGGCCGAGCTGAGGCGCAAGGAAAACGAGACCTACACACAGGTTCGCTCCTCCGTCGGATGTTGCCTGCGAGAGTTCAGGCGCCCCTGCCCCCATCTGTCTGTCCCCCACCCCTTCCAGCATGGTGCGGTGGGCTCTTCGGATGGAGAAGGGATGGAGGGGAGAAGGAAGGGAGGGAAGCCTCTCGGCCGATGGCCGTGCTGCCGCTTCGATCTGCTGCCTCTGCCGACGGTGCAAATGAGCGAGCGTGCGCGCGCGTTGCAGATGAGCGCCGAGCTGCTGGGTCGTGATGCTAAGACGATCTTTCGAAACGCTTCGGGAAAGCGCGACTCTGAGCAGGAGGCGGCCGAAAAGAGGAGAGCAGATGAGAAGCGAGCCGAGATGGCAGCACAGTACTCGCGCTGGGGAAAGGGGTATGCGCCAGCCGCTCGCCAGCCGCTCGGTCGTCGTGCTTGCAAGGCCGCCGTCGTTCCCATCTTGCTTGTGGCGCTGCTGATGCTCTTGGTGTGAGCACTAGTGTGAGGTGAACCTGCAACGGGTCGAGCTCTAGTCGTCGATCAGCTGATAGAAGAAGTAGAGAAGTTGATAAGATGCTTGCTATCAGCGCCGGAGGCGCTGGTTAAGCTCCCCAGAGCAACGGTGACATGGCCTTCTTTGGTTTGAGGATGGCCCATCCGAAACTGCAAGGTTTCCTGCTTATGCCACACGAGCCCCGCTATTGGTTGTCAGAGTGGGGTGACGGGCAAGCAGAATTTCTATTATGCTGTGTCCCCAATGGCATCACTTTGCCTGCCGCCTCCTCACACTGATCAAGCACTGTATGCAGGTAGTTGGTTTGGATAGATGCTGCTAAGTGCTTTGGTGCCACTAGCCGAGAGGGAGCAGGTAAGGGTGAGTGCACTTAATTCTCCTGATGACTCCTACATTTACACACCTACAAATGACTCGTACATTTATTTAGATTCGTAGCATGAAACAGTTTTGAAATGTTTGCAGCAGCGCGTACAGCTCAGCTCATCATTCTACTCATTACCTGCTCAGACGGCCCACTTCCTGCGGCACAAGGCTTGTTTATTGGCTAGATAATGTGAGAGCAAAAACTGCAAAACAAGCATCTGCCTAGGTAGGTTGCAGATGGGTGCTTGTTGTCGTGTGGCCACTTGTGCTCGGGGCTGAACCGTGCAGTTTTTTTGGAGCTTCGTGTTGGTGGCAACTTTAGCACGAGCAGCAGCTTGCCTGCATCATCATTATACGGCGCAACACCGTTCACTCGCGTACCAGCTCCTAGTGCGAGACACGGACAATGTGCATCATGTCTTCCATTCCAATCTGGCAAACTTCCGTTTTGCTGGTGGTTGTTCCTAACCGTAAGACTGTGATCGCTCTAGTAAGTGAATCAACGAAAAGAAAGGGGCAGCAATGTTGCTGGCCTCTGCCCGGCAGGGCACTGATTGTTGCCACTCATCACACACATATCGCCTGCAGTAGGTAGATTAAAAATGTGCTACTTTCTGGGGAAGATCATTCAATCACTTGGCATTCATTATCATTTCTAGGCCGATGAATGTCAACTCGATCTCTCTTTTGATCCCAAGGATTTTAGCGTCGAGGCATAACACCTAAATTCGGGTCTTACTAATTCATTCCTGGACATCATCAAATCTCTTGAAGCTATGCAATAGCATAAATAAATTTCTGCTGATGGGCCGGCCAAACTTTACGGCCGCACCCAGGTCTGACTTTTGACTGTGTATGGATGACCCTTTAATTATACCTTCGGAATTTGCCTTGAACCTGCCAGTTGTATTTTATTCAGATGTCAGTCGAAAGCACTCTACGGGAAGCACGGCCCAACCCAGCGCCCTCCAGTTTATTATACTGCTGCTATAGGGTCCACCAGGAGTACTATACGACAGAATCCAAACTTTGTTTACTTCAAAACTTGACTACTCTGGTTGCTCCTTGGGAGGCCCCCCCCCCAATAAATCGCTGAGGTCTCTGTAGGCCCTTCTGAAATGGACGGTCCGACTGGTATGCAGGCAAAGCAAGTTCGAATTGGTCACCCGATTCGCAAAAGTATCCTCACTGGCTTCCACTTTATTGAAGATTTAAGTTCAAGAAATTTGTGTGGCTATGTAAATGTCTACTGGAGCATGTCATACCATCTTTCGACTAGACTCAGGACTGCCAGCCAAATCCCCTCAGATCCTTTGCATGCAATAGATTTGCATTACCAGACAGCCATCTTGAGACCGTGAGAGATAGGTCATTTGCGTACGTGGCAGTTATGTTCTGAATTCTTGCCTCAGCATATGTGACCGGCTTCTTCTATGCCTACTTCAGGACTGCCTTGAAGACACACTTAGTCCGAGTTTCATAGAGGTCCTAGGGTTTGGCTTGGAGGTAGGCAATCCAGGTCAGACTTGCCCACAAATGGTGATGATTGCAGGCATCCACCTTACCATTCCGTAAGAATAAAAAGAAAAAACAAAAGTGTATACATCCAAAACCAAGCAAAAGCCACTCGCGCTATTCAGAAAAAATGCTGCTCATTATGCCACAATAACTTGATCGTTCATCCATTCAGCAATTAAAGTCATGGTCACTATTTTGTTTGTCAGATTAAAAAATGTTGAAATGGTGCCAGATCAGTCCTTTTAATTACACTTGTTCTCCTCGGTCGTCAATTTGCTCTCACTGTTTATTCTAGTGCAAGACGTGAAAGAAAACCAGACGCCCTACCGGTGTGTGGTTGAGCTGAGCCCTAGCCTACGCATGGGCTGCTCGGGCAGCCCATCTTTTTACCTTTCCTTGTGTGCTGTATAGGCTAAAGCAGGCAGCGGACCGTGAGCAGCGCACTGGCGACGTGCAGTACGAAATGTCGAAGCCTCTGGCGCGCTATAAAGACGATGTCGATCTCGATGCCATGCTACGGGAGAAAGAGCGTGCCGGAGACCCGATGCTGGCATTCATTCGCAGTAAAAGGGAGAGAGGAGGCAACGACGGTGGTGACCTTCTGCCAGCAAGTGAGTAGGCGCTACTGCTCCCCCCCAGCCTCCCCCTTCTACCGCCTCTCGGTTCATTTGTATAGCACCAGAGACGGCAGCACATTGCGTGCTGGCAGAATGTTATTGGACGAAGGGCATGCTGGAAGAGGTTCCCAAGTCCTTCTTGCATGCCTATCGTCTCGTCTAGGCATACGTATTGCTATACATGTCCATGATTGCAGGAAATCAAGCTCCAGAATGTCTTATGACATGCATATCTATCCTGCCGAAATCAGAAATAAACTTCTGCAAAAGTGTACAAGCAGAGCTGATCTCATATTTAAATTTCTCGTTAATCCGTGACGTATTGGCCGAGTTATGAAATTTACAAGTTCTACTGTAAATAAAGCTGTTTAAAAGTCACAACCATGCACCTCAACATGCTGCAAACATTTACTTCAACTCACTAAGCCTTAACAAGCTGGCACACAAATTGCACATGTTTGCAGAGATAGATAAATTTGTTATTTGCAGATACACTGCTTCCGGGTTACTTCCGGTTTAGACATGGTTTGCATGATTATTTTTCCATTGACGTAGAAATCGTTAAAGGTTCCTATCCCCATTCCTAACATGCTTGTCATTTGAAAGGTACACATAGCGAAAATTCGATCGTAGGACTAATTTTTTCAGTATTTTCTCGACATTTGCCCTTAAAGCCTGGTAATAACTGCCACATAGTGAGCCAGAGGTATAGAGAAATGGAGAGACAAGAGACAAAGAAAGATAGTAAGATAGTAGAGGGAGACAGACACACACACACACACACACACACACACACACACACACACACACACACACACACACACACACACACACACACAGGAGCAAGCAACGTGTACTGTCTCTCTCTCTCTCTCTCTTTGCAGAGTAGAGAGAGGGAGAGGGAGGGAGGGGGAGAGAGAGAGAGAGAGAGAGAGAGAGAGAGAGAGAGAGAGAGAGAGAGAGAGAGAGAGAGAGAGAGAGAGAGAGAGAGAGAGAGAGAGAGAGAGAGAGAGAGAGATATGTCAATGAATGAAGAGATACAGGGACAGAGAGATGTGGCGACTGAGAGATACGGTGACTGAGAGAAAGAGAGAAGATATGGTGATTGAGAGAGATACAGTGACTGAGAGAAAGGGAGAGAGATACGATGACTGAGAGAAAGAGAGAGATGGAGGCCTATAGAAAGATATGGAGAAAGTTATGGAGACAAAGTGAGAAGTGAAAAAGAGACCGCAAAAGAGATGGAAAAAGACGAGCTAGAAAGGCAGAGGAAATGAGAGTCAGAGTCACAGAGAGATGGGAATGGGAAAGAGATGGAGAATGGGAAAGATGGAGAATGAGAGTGGTGAAGAATAAGAAATAAAAAGAATGGGGGGAGGTGGAGAGTTTGAGAATACGAGAGAGATTGAGAAAAGGAGAGGGGTGGAGACAGGGAGAGATACGGAGACAGTGAGATTTGGAGATCCGCAAAGAAAGAGAGAGAGATGGAGAGAGAGAAAAGCAGAAAGGAGAGAGGGTTAGAGATAGACAGAAATCAAAATAATTATTTCTTCGACATACTCTGCCGACCCTAAAATAATAAGCTAATATAAACCCTGTGGGATAACAGAGGCATGTTGAAAGCCATCTGAGATGGTGCTTTGGATTATTTGGTACCGGCCTTTTGTGGAACAAAATATCGCATTTGAACCTTATCTCAGACGAATCCTTCTATGGTGCTAATACAGTGGCTGGTACCAGCCTTTTGTGGAACGAAATATCGCATTCGAACCCTATCTCAGACGAATCCTTGTATGGTGCTAATACAGTAGCCCAGCTAATCGCCTAATTTGTACCCCATAGAATGACCAGGGAGCGATATCGACAGGCGGCTGAGGCAGGTGTTAGACCAGCAGCCGACCTTTTCAGTTAAAACTCTGGCTCTGTGGAATGAGCAGCAGCATAAGAGACAATCCAGAAGCTTGTGGCCACTCTGCCTGGCCACTAGGGCAGTAATAAAGAATCATGGTGGAATGACGTCACTGTATAAATATCAATAGCATTTTATGTTTGTTTTGGGCTGTCAATTTTTTCGTATGCTGCATATAACTTGAGTGTGCCTAGCATCATTAAATAGAATACTCTCTTATTACCCAACGAATTTACAGCAACAGCAGATCTCTCCTATACTGCAAGGATTTTTTTGACGCTGAGAGATTCATTTCTAGAATGCATAAAACGCCGAGTAGTATCTTATTGTCATGCTATCATCATTAATACGGGATGCTTGCATTAGAGTGACACCTCTGCCTGTGCACAACGTTGTTGTTGATCTTCGTTAAGTCCGGCTTGCAACTTACTAAGCACACTCAAAGTTTGAACAAAGTGGTGCACTGGATGGATCCCATTACCATCTCTCCACCCAAAGTTCCATGCTACCTACACTGGTAGCTACTGACTGCAGTGTGTGGCACCTAGGTAATCATCGAGGTAATCATCCTCTGAGCTAATTGTTGCAATGCATGCTCATAGATGGAGATAGAGAAAAGGCATGTTACTAAGAATGTGCACCTGACCACATGCTTCTGTTGCCACAGGTAAACAACGTTACAAAGGCCCTGCACCGCCTCCAAATCGCTTTAACATCGCACCAGGCTATCGATGGGATGGTGTGGATCGATCCAATGGATTTGAAAAGCAATACTTCAATAATTTGAATAACAAGAGGGCAGTCGAAGAGCAAGCATATAAATGGAGTACTGAAGACATGTAGTGTACAGTCATGCACCACGGTCACTGTTGCATTTCTGCTGCTGCTGCTCGGCTGCCTTAACTTCCTATCATGTGCTAGGATTCGGTCAGTGCTGTACATAGTGCCATGTAAATAAACGTTTATGCCACATCAATAAGCACGTGTCTCAATTGTGACCAGATGCTAATGCCTTTTCTTAACAAGCCTAGGATCGTGTCAGTGTTGGCCTAGAAGGCGTGGCTGGAGACAGTTGACGGTACCAAGTAATGTCTTAAGTAGTGGTACTTGAGCCGTTGTGGTACCACGGCTTTATGTGCCAGCACACAAGCTCAGTCATTTGCAGTTTTAGTATCTTTTCTCCTATAATGCTTCGAGGAGGCCTCGCAGGGGGGACGGCTAACCGGCCTCCTGCATTGCATGACTGGTGCAGCTTACTAACCAGCTCCTCTGGAGGAGGCTTATAATTCGCCCAGCAGCTACCTGCTTTCAGCCCATGTTCAGTCTGAAAGCTTACCATTGGCTACTTTCTGATCTCGCTCAAGAACTTATTTGATTCATGTCGACCAATGCAATCTGGTACTCCAGATGCACCAGCGTCTCCTGGTGCAATCGACATGACACCGGCGATTCCTTTGCTCTTGCTGTTCCTGAGGTCGAGCATAGACACGTACGTGCTGCTACCTTTGGTAATCGATGGACCCTCGGCAGTTACCCGGGTCCCTGCCGACTGGCCTCCGCCAGTCGGCGATTGTAGAGGGTGTGCTATAGATGCGAGCATGCCCTGGAGTGCGCCGGACTGCAGTTCAAGGGAGTTTGATTGAGAAGTGGAATCCCGGTGTATCAACATTTGGACGGGGCTTGAATTTAGTGGGTCCCTTGACTGTGCAGGCAAAGCTGCAGTCGACTTGCTTTGGTATTCCATAATGTCTTTGGACTTGGCAGAGCAAATTGCTATTTGTTCGTCTGTGGAAGTTGGTTCCTATACACTAAGTCTCTTTGATGTTATCTCACCATTAATGACCACAGCATCGGACGTTGCTGCTGCTGTACCTAAAGTAAATGACTGGCCCATCACCATGGCACTGTCAGCTGCTGCTAGTTTGTTTACCATTACCACTCCTTCGGTTTCTTCTGGCAACGATGTAGTCACGATAACACTTGCATCTGGGAACTCATCCGATTGCAACAACAAAGCCTCGCGTGGCAAGCTGACCTCTTTGTAAATTGAGATTCGGTCGAGATTTGACGTTGCCGCATCATGCAATTGAGGCTCAAGAGAAGATACTGGTATCGGATCGATCGACTTGGCTATGGGCAGTATCGGTAGCCGATCTACTTGCACTGGGAGCCTCCCAGCTGTGCTATCTGTAGTAGCATTGGCATTCAATGCTGCTACACTTTCAGCGAATAGTTCCCCAGTGGCTTGACAGTTCATTGACTCGTGTGCATTTTGTATTTGGCCTTGAGACTTTGGTGTGTGTGACTCAACAATGGCCGCCTGGCTCAGTTCAGTTGTCGACTGTGTACATGGAATACTCGACGGACTTTCGATTACTATTACTATATTGTGCCTAACAGATGAGTCAGCATCTGCCGTTGAGGCATCCGTAGTTGCTTCATTGTAGTTTGCTGATGGTCGTGTCCACTCATTTTTAGCTGTCCCTCGCTTTGCGGGCAGGTGAGTCGTAGGCTGTACCCTGGCTGCCTCTGGGCTTGGTGGCATATCGGCAGCTGTGACGTGGATGGTTTTGGCCGAAGTGGTGCAAGCAACGGTGTGTGTGCCATCGGATATCATTACTTGGCCAAGTTCTACTTTTGTTTCCATTGAGTCTGAATTATCTTCAGGCTTGCCTTGTTGTCTGTGGGCAGTGCTGTCTGTACTGCTAAACAAGACTCGTTTTCTGCTTGGTGATGCTGGAGCTTCAGTGGTTGGAGCTTGTTGATTGTCGAGTGCAAGACCAATTGGTGCCGGCACCTGCTCTGGGTATACTGCATCTACTTCCCATGATGCCCCAAGCTGTGCCTTCTCTTTGGCTGCATCTACATCTGGTGAAGGAGTCAGCTGCATATTGTCCGGGCATGCTGCATCGACTATTGGTGATGGACTAGGGTGAGCAACAGAAGCTTTGTTCACTAAACATTCCAGGGCAACAAGTCTTGCACTACCACCGATTCCACATTGTACTGATGTTGCTGTCATCGCGGCTGCTGGATCCTGAGAAAGCTGGGCATCATCAGTCGTAATGTGTGTCACCGATTGCTCAGCTGTTGGCCTCGCCACTTCTCCAGGCATAGCTGAAGTGGAAGTTGTGGTTCCCTGTTCTACTGTGCAATGTACTAACCGTCTGCTGTCAGGAGTACATGTTTTCATAGTTCCTCTGGCACCAGCTAACTTTATGTCTATCGCTTGAGGTGCTACCGGCAGTGAATCGTTTGCCTCCAGCGGTTGCTGTCCGGTGAACCGAGCATCAGTGGTCGGAACCTGTGTAGAAATTTTGTCTTGTGCAGCAACTTCGTGGTGGTGTGGTAAATAAGTTATCAGTACGCGATGCTTAGATAAAGCTGGTCCCCAGTTTCGGCGTGGCTTCAATTCATCTGCTATGATCTGCAAATGCAGTGGAACCGTTTGAGCTAACATTGCTAGCTGTATTTAGTCACAGAAATATAATTCGTTGAAAATAAGAGTTAAAAAATTAGGTGATGCCTATTCCAGAGATCATCATGCTCAACATCTGTTTGCAAAACTCAATGAAATAAGTGACAATGCAGCAGCTTGCAATTAAGATTAGACTTAGTAACTAACCTTTCTGTAAACCTACTGGATGACAAACTGTGCATCACGAGTCTGACCATTAAGTAATTGGGCACCGACTCAGTGCTTTCCCAGCTTCATGATAATATAAGCAAAAACAAAGCAAAACGTAAATACCTTAATAGCCCTTAATTATGCATCTTATAAAAGTAAATAGTGTGCACTTAGCTAGAGCTCAGATGCATATACGTATGCATCGGGGTTCTACATGCATTTCATTTCATACAGCAAGCACATACCCCTTGCAGTCACCACGTGCAAATGAGTGCATCTGGGCCTATTAAGTTGAATGCCCAGGTGCCCCGACTTGCATTGCCCAGTGCTTATTTGCAAGGGATCCTCTCAAATATAAAGAAACAAGATCTGTGGAAAATTCTAATGCCTATTGGCATTTTATGCTTGCAAATGTGATAATGGCAATTGAAGACTGCACGATGACTACAACATACCCAAATGCCTTTTAAACTCCAGGCTCACATATGGTGTGCTATGCTTGTGACTGCAGCTACACAAGTGCATATCATTTACCAACTACCGAAGCAGTGCAGACATATAAGAAAATAAAGGCTGATTGTCCACTCGGGGGGGGGGGGGGGTGGCGATACAAATTCCTTTGCCCGCAGGTGCTGACGAATCTCTATCGTTTAATACGTACCCCATTCAACGCATGATGGTACCATGCATATGTTGGAATGAAGTCAGATGGATAACTCGATGCACCAGTTGGGTATGTAATGTAATGTAATGTATCTCTGCCTAACTCCACAGAGCCATAAAGACTATGTGGGTGTTACACAGGAGAATTTTGTATAGCACACTCACAGCCTAAGCTGTTTTTGGTACGCATTCGGTAGCCGACAGGCTTTGTCTCATGCAAGAAAGAGAAAGTGGGAGGCATAGCAGAGTCAGGAGAGCAGTTGAGGTAGTGAGTAGCATGGAAGTAGCAGCTCAGGACAGCTTAAAAGGATGAGCCATAGTCGGCAGCAGGAGATTAGTTGTCGTTTCGTAAGAATTGTGGAAGCGAGTTCCACAGTCTAGGACCTGCAGAGCTAAAGCTTCTGTCGCCAACGCTCTTTAAGCGGAAGAATGGAACAGCTAATCTATTGTCCATACAGGACCTGAGGGCACGAGGAGGTTGAAACTGGTGCAGCAGTTTCAGCCTCCTCGTGCCCTCAGGTCCTGTAAAGACAATAAATTAGCTGTATCACGTTTAATGCCAAACGACTGTACACAAAATGAGAGTAGGACAGAGGAAAGAGGAGCTTTCCATCCAGCCTGGACATTGGGAGAGAAGAGAGTAAGCAATAGACAAATCACGTGATCGGCCTGACAACCCCCCCCCCACAGCTACGAGAGGTAGGGCTGAAGCTGACAATCGCTTACGTAAGCTCAGCCTGCTAGTTGATTGATGGGTCCGGTTGGAGGCTGAGTGTTAGTATGTCTGCGGCAGCTCGGCTGTACATAGACGTATGCTGATCGGCCGACGGCCTCTACACATTTACCCTGTAGTTAGATGTAACGCTTCAGCTATAGGATTCAGACTGCTCTTTGGAGTAGAGAGGTGATTGGGGATGACTGATCACTGGGCTCAGTGCTCCAACCGGATTAAACAGGGGCCTAATCTAAGGTTTATTCAAAAGCCGCTCATCAATTCTGCCCCTCCCTGAGAGAGCTCGGTGGCAGCACCAGCCAATGGTTAGTCAGCTAGTTTGTGTTCACACGCTTGACTGGAGACCTGTTTTGCATTGACCTCCTATAATAATAATAATAATAATATTGCACTTGATAAAGCGCCCTCAGAGAACTTAATCTCTTTCTAGGCGCTTTACATTTGCTGCAAAGTGATACGCAATAGAATAGTAAGTAAAATCATGCTTGAAAAACAAACAAAATGAATAACATGGTTAGGGGTTACATGCACTGGGTCAGCATGCAAATGTGGTTAGTGGCAGCATGAACAGTGTCAGCACGCATAATCACATCGAGGACGAATCACAAGGACCCACTAAATGCTGTCCTAAATAGGTATGTTTTTAAGTTTCTTTTAAATGTGGTCAGGTCAGGGGATGTTCTGATGCAGGTCGGGAGGGAGTTCCAGGCTGTGGGAGCATACGAGCTAAATGCACGGTCTCCAAAGGATTTAAGGTTTGTACGAGGTATTTCTAGACTGTTGGATTCCGAAAAGCGGGTGGTACGATGCTTTGCCTGATGGGGTAGTATATCTGAAAGATAGGCTGGAGCCATAGAATGAAGAGACCTAAAAGTGAGCGACAAAACCTTGAAGTCAATCCGTTGCTTGACTGGTAACCAGTGCAGGTCGGCGAGAAGTGGAGTAATGTGGCAACTGCGACGCTCACGACAGACAAGCCTAGCTGCAGAGTTTTGCACCAGCTGCAATCGCCTGATCGCACATGCTGGTAGGCCAGTAAGCAGTGAGTTGCAGAAGTCGAGACGAGATGTCACGAATGCATGGAGCAACTTGGACGTGGTATCCTTATCTAAACAAGCCCTAATTTTAGCAATGTTATGAAGCTGAAAATAGGCTGATTTGACTGTGGAGCTGATGTGGTCGTCTAACGAGAGGTCGCTTTGGAATATGACACCTAGATTTCGAGCTGATGCAACTGGAGATATGCTGGCAGAGCCAATTTTGAAAGTCAGCCTTTCCAATTTCTGAATAACACTAGGTTTGCCCATAACTAGTAAGTTAGTTTTATCATCGTTTAGTTTTAGAAAATTTGCTGCCATCCATGATCGGATGTCATCAATGCATGCAGCAAGTGAGTTGAGAGAATTTGAGGTGCTCGAAGGCTGGGAGGGATCAAAGCAAAGGTACAACTGAGTGTCATCCGCATAGAAGTGAAAGCCTAGATTGTGCTTGGCAATCACATCAGCGAGAGGGAGAGTATAAACGGTGAAAAGGACCGGACCTAGCACAGAGCCCTGAGGTACTCCATATTTTAGAGGTACTTCAGATGATCTTTGTCCATTCACGTCAACACTCTGGAGTCTCCCACTGAGATAGGACCTGAACCACTGCAGAGCAGTGCCAGTGATGCCCAGGCGAGATGAGAGGCGCTCTAGAAGTACTTTGTGATCGATGGTATCAAAAGCTGCCGAAAGATCGAGCAAAACAAGAAGAGACACTCTACCCATGTCTGCATTCCTAAGTAGGTCGTTGTATACCCGAAGCAATGCTGACTCTGTGGAGTGATTAGCTCTAAAGCCAGACTGGAACTTACTAGCAAGGTGTGAGGTTTCGATATACGAGTTCAGCTGGTCCGCCACGACCCGTTCCAGTGTCTTTGATAGGAATGGTAGAAGGGAGACTGGGCGGTAGTTGCTTAAGTTCTCTTGGTCTAGTGTAGCTTTCTTGAGAAGTGGCCTGACTACAGCTTTTTTGAAAGGTGCTGGGACCTGACCTGAGGCTAATGACATATTAATGATGTTGGTTATGCATGGCAGCAGCAGATCAATGCAACGTAGGAGCAGGACAGTGGGAATAGGGTCCAGTGGACTTGTTGTCTTCTTTGATTGAGATACGAGCTTTAGGACTACATCACTAGTGACCTGTTTAAATGCAGACATTGAGGCGCAGCCAGGAACCGAGGAACAGCATTCTAGTGGGAAGGTTGTCATCGCAGGGATGGATTCCCTGATTTTGTCTATCTTCTGCACAAAGAATCGAGAGAAGCGATCGGCTAGATCATCACAAGGATCATCAGGTAAGGAGCTAACCTGGGAACGGTTGAGGAGATGGTTTATTGTCGACATCAGCATTTTTGGATTGTGCATCTGTGATTCAACAATGTTTCTATAGAAGCTAGACTTAGCCTTTGCTAGGATCGATTGGTACGACCTACAGTAGTCTTCATATGCCTGTCGATGGACAGTTAGTCCGGATCTTTTGTATGCCTTTTCAAGCTTTCGTTTAGTAGACTTGGCTAGTTTAATGTCTGTGGTAAACCATAGGCCGTCTGGGCGGGGGCGCACAGTGCGCTTTGTCAAAGGTGCAAACTCGTCGAGCGTGTCAGCTAGTGTCGTGTTGTAGCAATCTACCAGTGATGACAGATCGGAGGGATGACTGAGCAGCAAAGGTGAAGCAGATATGCTCGCACGGACAGCATCGATGTCAAGGGTCTTGAGGTTTCGCGATTCACAGGTTATTTTAGAGGAGAATGTGGGCACACACTGTAGATTGAATGAGATCTGCATGTGGTCAGATAAGCAGGATTCTATAATATTAATTCCTTATTAAGCATTAAGGATAATAAGGATATTAAGGATATTGGCATGCACTATGCTCGTACGAAAAACAAAGCGCATATACCGACTTCAAAAACTTCAAGCATTAGGAATACAAGCAGTTTTAGGCCACGGCTGCAAGTATGGAATAATTCCTCAGCAAGCACGAGCAACAGCGACTTCTCGTCTAAGCACAACCGAGCCTGCCTAGTATCAGGTCAGCATAACTCATGTAGTGCAGTGCCGCCATCACTTGCCTTAGAGAAAGTACTACCAGGCTGCCATGCACGACTTAGATGGTAGACGCACACAATAGGAATCCAGATGATGATCGTCAAGGGTAACAAGAAAATAATGGCCCACACCCATTGTGGGTACACGTCCCAGTTTCGCTCCTCTGCCCACATGAACACAATCGTAGCCTACAACATTAGAATGCCACTGGTTTGCATATAAGGGCGTAGCAATCCAGCCCTGCCCTTCACCAGCAGGGCTACCCTTTCTCGAATCTAGCGCTTTGCTTACCGCAAGCAGCAAGGGTGCTGTAAAGTGCCAGCATATGGTCCAATATATAGAAAGGCGCTGACCAGTCATCAGAGCGATATCTTTTGCAAATCGTTCATATCCTAGAACGAACCACTCTGTTCTGTTAGCTTCGTTGCTATAACATTGAAACGCTGGTAGGGCAACATTGCACAGCACCGGAGCTTAACCGCCCCTATACGGCCTAGTTCTATTCATATGTTGATGACAAGAGCCCAGCAAATAATGTACTTTCTTTGCTGGGTGAGCCTGCAGCCACGTGTGAGGGGTCAGATGGGCGATAAGAATTTAGGGCCTGAAGGAGATAAGCCTTGCTCCGGCCTACAAATCACAGTAGTGGCTGAAGAGGTGTGCCTGGTTCCAGGCCCCTTCAAAATTGCCCTAATGGTTGCCCAAGCCGGGTTGCTACTATCGTCACAGTCCATGTACAAGTATAAGATGGTATTTCTTAAGCCTGGTTCTTTGCTCACTATAATATTTGTACTTCTAGTGATATTTATTATAATGATATTTGTACTTAATATATGTACTACTTATACTAACATTGGTTGGCAGCACAACTATTATTTCTCCTATTAAGAAAGCAACAAGAGCAAGAGCAACTGTAGTGAGTTTCTGCAATTGCCTAGAGCATTTGACGATCAAGGACAGCTTTCAGTGAGAGTTTCCCATTACTATGGCTGCAAGGCTAGTCTTCAAGTCCCAGAGGTTTGAGCACACGTCTTTTTTGCTAAAAGAGCTAGGATGGATTCCGGTTGATCAACGGTTACAGAGCAAAGTTCTTATGCTGACCCACAAGGCCCGCCACGGCTTGGCTCCTTCGTACCTAGCTGAACTGCTGCACCAGTTTCAGCCTCTTTGTGCTCTCAGGTCCTGTATGGACAATAAATTAGCTGTTCCATTCCTCTGCTTAAAGACTATCGGCGATGGAAGCTTTAGCTCTGCAGGCCCCAGGCTGTGGAACTTGCTTCCACAATTCTTACGAAATGACAACTAATCTCCTGCTGCCGACTATGGCTCATCCTTTCCAGCGGTCCTGAGCTGCTACTTACATGCTACTCACTACCTCAACTGCTCTCCTGACTCTGCTATGCCTCCCACTTTCTCTTTCTTGCGTGAGACGAAGTCTGTCGGCTACCGAATGCGTACCGAAAGCGGCTTAGGCTGTGAGTGCACTATACAAAACTCTCCTACGTAACACTCACATGGTCTTTATGACTTTGTGGAGTTACAGACGGAGATACATTACATTATTTAACTTGTGGTTCAGAACTGCCGTCTCCCCTTGACCGCAGGATTGCTGCCTGACTTGACTGTGGAGCTGATATGGACGTCTAGTGGAATGTCACTTTGGAACAAGAGAGCCAGCCAGATTTTGTGCAAGTGCTCAAAGAGATTCTCTGGCCGAGCCTATTTTGAGGGATAGCGTGACTAAATTTTGAGTAGCACTAGGTTTGCATATGACAAGTAAGTATATTTTTATGGTAGTAAAATTTAGAAATTGTGTTGCTATCCTAGTGCAAATGTCAGCAATATATCAAGGGAGCGGGGAGAGTTTGATTTGCTGGAAGGCAGTGATGAATCCCAACCTGGGTGTGTAGCTGTGTATCATCTACATACAAGGACAGCCTAAATCATGCTTGACGATTACATTGGCAAGAGGGAGTGTTTCAATTGTGAAGAGAGTGGACCAAGCACAGACTCTGGGCTATCCTGTATTTAGAGGCTTTGATGATTGTTGCCCAATGACATCAATGCCCTGGAGTCTCTCACTGAGATAGGAGAATAGATGGCTAGCATGGTCAGCCGAGATCTTGAAAGTCTCAATTACTGCTAACCACTCAGCAGTAGGTTGAGTGACGACCTAATGATTGTGCACATTAGCAGGCTGCACGTATAGAATAAGTGTAAACAGATCGCAATCTGGTTAGTGTCATGGTCACTAAGCATTGCTCAGCTGCATGTAAATCTCCATGTATAAGTGAGAGCCGAGATTATGCCTTCCTAAACATGACATGGAGAATTTCTTGGTCGTGACATTGTGCTAACATACCAATGGACTCGTCTTTATGGTAAAGCGACCTTGCAAATAACGTACGATGTCCACAGTTACAATGGAGAAGTAAATTAAGCTCACAATCATTTCTGCAACAAGATCAGCCGTCTATTGGGCACTTCAACAGAGAAGTAGGAACATCGTGGCATATACTGAGCCTAGATAGTGCAGATTTTGGGCTAGATCATGTGCTGAAAAGCTGAAAAACGGCAGTAGCAACAAAGATCCTCACACTGGTTTCTTCTATTTGTGGAGCACAGGCTTTTTATGAACTTTATAGTTTTATAGGCATGCTACTTGGCTGCTTTTGCATGCTTGCCTAATCACGATACCCTGCTTGTCTCTAACTATTGGTTAGTTCTTCTCTTGCAGTGATCTGTAAATTGAATAAGTAGACATTCAGTTCTTTTAGGACACTATACGACTGTAATATTGTTACCATTATAGTTTAAATGTCCCAAAATTTTATATCAAATGTTGCATGTTAAATTGTCTTTATTCTGCTCAGATCAATCACTCAACTTAGGAATGGGTCATATCATTGCATGCTAGCACGAACCTTCTCTTTCAAATTTATTTGTAAATACCTTTAGATAATGCCACCAAAGAATATAACAGCTGTCTTTTCTAGTAGAATGTCAGCCTTTACAATTAAACCGATTGACCATTTTAAATTAAAAAAATATGCTACATATAGTTTTCACTCGAAATCTCTTCTACTGCCAAAACGGCTGTGTTTGAATGGCTTGCAATCGCCTCCAACGACTAAGGTTCAGGGCTTGAGCCCCCTGCATATGTAAAGGGCCTGGTATCTTTATTTCTAAGTCAAGAAAGGCTTATCGTTGCCGCCTAGTCGCCTAGTAATGAACATTGGGAATCGGAATACGTTTTATTGGCTTTACCTGGTAATCTTCAAAGCATGAATACTGTATCAATTAAATTTTTCGCTTTAAGAATCAGCCAACTATGTCTACCAATCGGACCAGTTGGCCTTATTATTTTTCGAAAACGGTTAAAATGACATTCCAGCAAGTTAGATAAGGCTTGGAGGCCAAAGGGTCACACATATGGGCATAATTAGAATAAATCGGCTCCGACAGAAGGTTAGATTAGGTGGCAAGCGATTGCACTCCACTCTCAGCTCTTGCGAACGAGAAAATTTTGTCAAGCCTCAAAGCTGAGTCAAACATGCAAGAATTGACCATGGCTAAGTGAAAATTTGATGCAGCGATACATACCATAGATCCACAGAATCGTCACGACTTCGCAAAATGCAATCATTAGGATTGCCCAGCTGCTTGTGCCTTGGGATAGGACAGTCACCATTTCGTAGCCTGCCTGTTAAAGATGCTCATCAGTTAGTCTGACCCCTATGCAGCATTGTTGCTGGATCGTTAGCAAGCAGCCTGTCCAAGCTCGAGGCGATAATCAGAAATTGCTGCAAACTGTTGGCGTGAATTCATAGCAGCCAATTAACCAATCAAAGAGTCATCATAACGAATGTGTACAAAGAGCTCTTAGAGCTCCTTTTGCTCAAAGGTGATTATGTCTCAAGCAACTTTAGACCCCGGAAGGTTTAACATAATAATTTCCCATCCCCGGTGAATGCAAAGTAATAAGAAGTTACGGCCATAATTTGCATCTTAATGAGTCTCCACTCTACAGCATTACCCTACAGCTCTAGTAATCATCGTTGTCTATGCTAATTTAATCCGACTTGTAAAAACTTGTGAATAGTACACTACTGGTCACCAAGATGACATTTAAGCTCATCGTCTTGAAAGATTTTCAGTTTAGCAGCAACGTCTTTTAAGTTATGCTTGATATATTTGTGCAAAAAGCGTCAGATACTGCACAGGAGGCATGATAGTTACATCAAATTTACCATCAGACTTCCCAAAAATTCATACAGCTTAATTGCCTCTTTGTTTTCATGCAATTAGAGGGGCAAAACACTAGTTAGCTTTCTTGAGGTTGCAGCAGATTTCAGTGTCTTTTGCTACAGCAGTTATCTTTTGTGCGTATCTGCTACCTTGGGTGAATTCGTATGACTTACTTTGTGTGCGTATCTGCTAACTTGGGCGAAATGGTATGACTTACACACCTCTCTACCTCTCTTCTCCACTCTGAGGATCGATTTGGGTGAATCGGTATGGTCACTTTTTTTTGTTGGCTACTGGACAGTCTTCTGGCCAAGTGTAATTGCTTTAGAAAGTTTCCACAATATAACATTCGAGTAGAGCCAATCGTTGATTCCGCTCTAATTCGTTCATTTGACAGAGCTTGCATGGTCAAATCTTCTTTGTTTCTTCAGAAAAATTCTTTTGCTACCCCATACTCGACTACTTTGTAGGAAGTTGCTATCCTACACTCGACATATTAGCCGTACTTAGGCTACCAGATACAATCATTGGTAGTCCTGAACTACCCCACCCTTTCACTAAGTGGGTCGTAGGGTCGCATTGCAAGCGTTTAGGCACATGGCATTTTAAGGAATCTAAATGGAAAAGATTTTTCAAAGGCAACCGAAAGGAAGTCTGTGGAAACTTGCAAAGCAGTTTACCGTACACACAAAAGCATACTACTAGGGCCATTGAAAAGGCACTGCTAGTAAGGACCATGGAAGCTGCCATTTTTCGGGGTAGGTCACGTATCTCAAGTTTTCATCACGGCAGATAGTACACAATATGATTTTTGTTTCACACTCTTGCATTTAATCAATAGAGTTATACTTCACAGGTATTGGGTCATGAACTCGACAAAGGGCACGGAACTCGATCGATGGACCATTTTCCTGCAAAAATAGATCCGCGTGGCAATAAGTTTATGATTAAGCATTCTGTGTGTAGCTTTGGATGTGTCTTTGTGTTGAATTTTACTAACTGGGTTTTTATTTGAACGTTAGCGTAAAGCCACACGTATACTGTCCGATCCTATAAAGACTAGCTGATAATCCAGCTAAAAGGATTGTTGAGATGTAAGACTTTTGATCGAGTAAATACGTTTCTAACATTTAGCCTTCCTTTAGGTTCGATCGACAGAAGAGTCATATACCGTCGAATAAACCGTCGAATCAAGAGCTGCTGACAAAATACGGTCTTTTAGATCCCATTTCCTCAAGCTTACAGTCAGCTTGTTTTCCGAGATAAGCAAGCTCATCAAACGACTTGGCAGCATGTAGCTCAATCTTATGCATAACACGATTGCTTTAACCAAAGTCAGCAAAGTTCGAAGTTTGTCTGCATTGTCACGCGCTATTTTTCTAACTTAATAACCATATGGGAGGTACTTGTTTGTCCAGATTGCCTTCGGGGCCTATTTTGCTTACATAATGTAATAGAATATAACAATGCACTCGATAAAGCGCCCTCAGAGAACTCGATCTCTTCCTAGGCGCTTTACATTTGCTGCAAAGGGAAACGCGATTGAATCATGAGTAATATCATGCTTGATAAACAACATGCATAACATGGTTAGGGGTGACATGCACAGGGACAGCATGCAAATGTGGTTAGTGGCAGCATGCACAGTGTCAGCACGCATAAGCACATCAAGGACGAATCACAGGGACCCACTAAATGCTGTCCTAAATAGGTGTGTTTTTAAGTTCTTTTTAAATGTGGTCAAGTCAGGGGATGTTGTGATGCATGTCGGGAGGGAGTTCCAGGCTTTGGGAGCATACGAACTAAATGCACGGTCTCCAAAGGATTTGAGGTTTGTACTAGGCAGTGGTAATCTGAAACTGTTGGATTCCGAAAAGCGGTGGTACGATGCTTGTCCTGGTGGGGGAGTAGATCTGAGAGATAGGCTGGAGCCAAAGAATGAAGTGATCTAAAAGTGAGGGACAAAACTTTAAAGTCGATCCGTTGCTTGACTGGTAGCCAGTGTGCAACTTGAAGCCACTAGATTGCTCCTGTGATTGGTCAAGTCACAGTCGCTCTCACCACATACGCCTAAAAGTAGAAATGCGTTCTACTTCTTCCTGAAAAAGATCCTCTGATTATCATTCAGTAGCCAAAGAAGTCAGGGGAGCATAGGTACGTCCATTCAAGATCGGCCCTTGAAAACATGGTTTCGCGTCGGCCTATTAGTGTACCGTCACTGCATTTTGAGTGAAGCCTTAAAAGCAAGACAGCTGATACAATAAATAATGAGAAGAAAGGGGCTTTTGAGCTGCGCGCCTTTGGCTCAGAGCTCCAGACTTTGCCAAAGCAAGAGGAACTGCACATTTTTAGATGGCTTAAAGAATTTTTCCAGACAGATTTGTAAGAAAAGGCATTTAGACCTAGTGCCACACCCCTCAATGTCGAAGTTTAGCTCTTGTGCCACAATCCTTCATTTGTTCTTGAATACATCTATGGCTGTGCTTTGATCCATTTATTTCATCCAGCACCTCAAATGTTCTTAATTCGCTTGCTGCTCGTATTGCCTCTTCGATTCTAACCTTTTCAAATCGAAATATGACGATACTAAAGTAACAGCTATTGAAAACCTAGTGTCAATCAGAAACTGTGTAATGTAAACTAATGTAATGTAATGCATCTCCGTCAGTAACTCCACAAAGTCATAAAGACCATGTGGGTGTTTACGCAGGAGAGTTTTGCATAGCGCACTCAGAGCCTAAACGGCTTTCGGTACGCATCCGGTAGCCAACAGACTTCATCTCACGCAACAAACAGAAAGTGGGAAGCATAGCATCATCTCATGCAACAAAGAGAAAGTGGGGAAGCACAGCAGAGTCAGTACCGCAGTTGAAGTAGTGAGTAGCATGGAGGTTGCAGCTCAGGACTGCTGAAAAGGATGAGCCATAGTCGGCAGCAGGAGATCAGTTGTCGTTTCGTAAGAATTGTGGAAACGAGTTCCACAGCCTAGGACCTGCAGAGCTAAGGCTTCTGTAGCCAACGGTCTTTAAGCGGAGAAATGGAACAGCTAATTTACTGTCCATACAGGACCTGAGGGCAGGAGGAGGCTGAAACTGGTGCAGCAGTTCAGCTAGGTATGGAGGTGCCAAGCCGTGGCGGACCTTGTGGGTCAGCATAAGAACTTTGCTCTGCAGAAAACCTCCCTAGAATTTATTTTTGGCCAGTATATTCAGTGTAGCCACTGCATCGAATCTGCATGTCAGATTCCAAAGCACAACCATTTTAGTGCTTGCATTTGTGATGACCCACCTAACACTCTGTACACTCTCTCTCTTTGCACGTCTTCCTGCCTGCATATTCAGAAGCTAATAGAAGGTGCAAAACCTGGCAGCAAGGCTTGTCTGTCGTCAATATCAATGCTGTCACTTTTCACCACTTCTCTCCGACCACATCTTCCCTTTCTGCAGCTTACCTAACTGAATACTTACTCCTTAGGCTCTCCTTCGTACCACCTGCCTCATACTCTGGACATTTAGCTGTGTCTTCTAACTAACCAGAAAGCTGGCAAAGTATATCTAGACCGAAAATGGAAGAAAGAGACTTGATGGAAGCAGCTGACACGAATGACATCGCCTATCACTTTGACCTTAAACATCCCAGACCACCTAGCTGGCTTGCAGTCTTTAAAACTAGCCTTGCTAAATTCTGGGAGCATCATTCATGACATATTGATGAACCATGATAAGGCTCTTGGACTTTATTCACTGCTAGGCATGAAGTCAGTGGCTGCCCATCGTGCAAACTGGCTGGAAGAATTAATTTTCTGCCGGACCATACGATAATTTCGGACACCCGGTTCCAAACAATTTATATCAAATGTAGCAATGTGGACACACTCCTTGTGTGTGCGCGAGCGTGTGTGTGTGTGTGTGTGTGTGTGTGTGTGTGTGTGTGTGTGTGTGTGTGTGTGTGTGTGTGTGTGTGTGTGTGTGTGTGTGTGTGAGCATGGTAGCGTCATCTCAGCACCTTGTATCTCTTCTACTGTAATTCTAAATGGCTTTTTTCTACTATCTCTGGGAAAATCTTAAAAATTTAGTGAATAGTCAGACGGTGCAGAAATGAACTAATTTGTAGCTGCAATGCACATACAGTGCAAACTGGCTGGAAGAATTAATTTTCTGCCGGACCATAGGATAATTTCGGACACCCGGTTCCAAACAACTTATATATGAAATGTAGCAATGTGGACATATTCCTTGTATGTGTGTGTGTGCTCGCGTGTGTGTGTGTGTGTGTGTGTGTTTGTGTGTGTGTGTGTATGTACCTTCATGCACCTGCATGTATGGGTGTCCATAAATGCATTGCTCGTTTGTTAAACCTGCTATCTGCCAAATCATGAAGATTTCAGTAACGGCTTATGCCGTTGTTGGCCAATACTGTCATGGCGCACTCACTTATCCAAACGTGAGGCCCGTTGCGCTAGCTCAATCTTTTTGATCAGGCTTTCTTTACAGCATATGTAAAGTGCCTAGAAAGAGATTCAGTTCTCTGAGTGCTAAATGCAAACTTACTATTATTATTATTTCAGGTTAGAATGAGGATCACTGGATCAAATCCGGTTATCTATAGACATCTTATCAGAAATCAAAAGGCTAAAGAGTACTGACGCACAATGCTGCGACTGATGACAAGCTGCCTGATCAGACGCAATTTACTCAATTGTCTGAAAAATTATATCTTCCGAGTAACTTACCCCGGTACAAAGTGGCAAGCCAAGAAGATATAGACCTGTGCAGATGCCAATGGTGAACCGAAGCTTATTCTCCCGAACGTAAACAAACTTGTCGGACAATCCTGTGGTAATAGTCTCCAAGAGGAGACTCTGGAGATGGAATGCAAATTGGTAGAAAGATGCAGCAACCAAGATTTTGAACTCGAATAAGTGTACCCTTTCGTACAAAGGTATGCGGAAAGCTGAGGCAAAAAGCAGTGCCAATAAATGCACGTACTTGTATACCTAGAAATAATATTCAGCTGAAATCTCATGGTTCTTGCAAATTAACCCCTCTCTCAACCCAGATAGCGGGTAGACCCGTACGGCCTCCAATTTTTCTGGACGTTCCTTGCACGTGGGTCCTTAATTTTAGCTTCCCAAATAATCTTATTCATGCATAAAACCTTAAGAATAATTTTACTGCTGATTATTTTAAATTTCAATATTTACTGAATGACAGATCTTGGTGATAATGTTATAGAAAAAATATTCGTTGGCCAACTCCGTGGGCTATGTACAAAGTCTGCACTCTTCTTTGCATCGTGGGCCACGGCTCATGCAGCACACCATCTTATGATTAGTTTTGACAAGGAAAGTCAACCTCAGACGGTCACCATCCTGGTTAGCATCTGCAGAGACTTCCGGCATAAATCCTACTTACAGTGGGTTTCAAACTCTGACCTCTAAATAGCCATTTTGTAACTTCGGTTATTTACTTTAATCCCTGAGATGGCTAGGATTCTCTCAATAACTTACCATGACCTTGAGTAATCCTCCCTAGATCATTACAAGACAGACCAGCCTCTCTATTCCCATCTTAATTGAAGATACTATAACTAGCTCAACAGCCGTTTTAATCACCAGCTGCAGTGGCCCAGTGGCTTTTTTCGGTAGTCCAGCCAAAAGTGATCTACAATAATCTAGCCGAGACAGAACTAAGGAGCTCGTTAAATTGTTTGCAAGCCACCTTGGAAGACAGTTCCCAATCCTAGATAGGGATCGGGCATGCTGTCTAGCTGTGGAAGCAGTCTTAAGAATGAAGCTTTCAAAATTTAAGAACGCATTCTACTGTACCTATAGTCAAGTTCACTGAGCTGTCAGCAACCAGTACAAATAAATTATCATGCGCAAACCTCAAAAGGAACCCAACTTTATTCAAAAAATAATTAGCAATTTTGAACAAGTTCCAAACGGGATTTTAAGCAAACTACTACATTTAAGCTGCTCTTCTGTGAATCTACAATAGCCTTCATAGCAATCTTGATTAGGATAGAGCCTCCCAACTGGTTTTCCTGGATCTCTGAGCAGCATTTGACACGACTTATTACTACCAGATCCTTGACGAGCCTCTTGACACGCTTCGATATTACTGGCTCGGTGCTTAACTGGGTTAGGTCCTACTTCAGTGAGGGATGTCAGTCTAGATGTAAACGGCTGTCGGTCATCAAATGAGCCCCTAAAATGTCGAGTACCCTAGGGTTTGGTATAAAGCTCTCTTCTTTTCACCCTTCCGTCATCTCTCCATCAGGCCGATGCCATCGCCAAACAAAATCACGGCTTTCATTAACATGCCTTTCAGCTCTGCATATCCTTAGACTTTTTGTCAATCCTTGCTCAGCATTCCACTCACTCACTTCTCTCGGAGCCTTTATCGACCAATTTAAACTTGGATTGGCAATAATTTCGTGAAGCTTATGCATATGTATACAATTCGTAAAACATGGCATGGCGCCCTAAGCGAACCTAATCTATATTCAGGCACTTCACATATGACACAGGGCTCGAGCCCATCGTCTCGGCCAGACCTTGGTCGGGAGGGGGAGCACCTTAACCACTGGGCCAAGCTTGATGTTGATAAGAGCAACCAAATGATTATGGGCAAGCCAAGTGACACCATCGAATTTCAAGGCCCCATCCTCAATTTTGGTTCATCGGCAATAATTACTGCAACCTCTGCCCATAAAATGGGCCTGCTATTTCAAACCAATCTGTGATTAGAAGAGCCTGGTGCCTTAACAGTCAGGTTGGCTTACTTTCACCCAATGACCACCACTGTCGGTGCACTCGACCCCTCCCCGCTCCTCGCGCTCGATTCCAATCATGTAACTCGAACTAAATTGAACATCTTTTTGGTGATAGAGCCTTCTGCTCACCTGCATCTAAACTCGGGAGCTTGCTTCCAGCCTCAGTTACTATCTGCATTGAACTGACAACATTTTAGTCTCAGCTAACGCCTCAAATTCCGCTTAGCTTTCACTTCACACGAGTAAGCCTGCCTGCCTTCCTGTTACAGTGAGCTTTGCATGCTTTACTTATCTAGCTACTCTAAATAAAATATCGACCCCTCGCTCTTGAATCTTGATGATAAAACAATGGTCGTAGTCGTTTAGTGAATGATACGAGCTCGAGCTAGTGGTCCTACGAACCGGTGGCCCTGAGTGTCTCATTGTTTGCTTGAACATAATGGCCTAAGCACATTACTTGTGTGCTTTTTGCAAACATGTAAGAATCGTATCGCATGTTATTAACCTTTAGTTATTCAATCATTTGCAGTGAGTTAAAGCACTTGGGTAGAGATTTAGTTCTTTTAAGGTTTGATACAATGCGCATGACATAGTTTTAATAATTATAATATAAAGTTAATATTTCTTTGAAGATTTCCAGATACGCCAAAGTGTTTACAGGTTCACAGGTTTGGACTAAAGGGCTGATCCTACAGACAAGAAGTTGCCATGCAAACTGGCACGTGCTGGACGAGCTTCCAAGGACTTTTAGCAGAAATATGTCTGCAGATGTTCCAAGGCCAGAACACCTAATACATGTTTAGGAAGTGCTAAACCTCAAGGCTACCTCTTGCTTGAGCTCATTGTCACTAAACTCTTTGGACAGGGCTTCTTTGATTATTATTTACACCTATTAAGTCCAAAAGCCTTCAAGCTTCTCACATTACTTTAAGCTCAGCCACAGCCCAACAAGCTTTCAGTGAGCAACGGCACTGGACAATGAGTGGCATTAACTACATCGTCCATTAGTAAAAGCTGAGGTTGTCTGCTTGATGCCTCAACTGAGGTCAAGGGCTTGGGCAGGCGGACACCGTGGTCACAATCACTGCCCATCACATCGTTTCCCGATGGCGGGCTGCATTACACAGACCCCCTATATAACCTTCTTTATCCTACATAGGTCGACTAAGGTCAACTTCTCTAAGCAGAAGCAGCAGCACCTTGAGCTGGTGACCACTTTTGAAATTCATAACAGCACTTGCATGGTTCGTGCACCGGTCATTCATGAGTGCGATACGTTGCAAAATTGAAACGTACCTGTGAATCCACACCAGTGATGACGAACATGCCGAAAAAGAGAGCTGCCCAAAAACCACCGTATGGAAGATGAGAAAAAGCAGTCGGTACCAGCACAAATGCTACATCCATTCCTTCAAAAAACCATCTGATTCAAATTTCATTAATTTGATGGTATCAGCCAATCAACATGGGATTGCAACATGCTGAATATGCTAGTTATACTAAATTATCATCTCTAAACTTAACATACGGCACTAGATAAGCATATTGCTCATCTGGTAGTGAGGTGCAATATGCAATTGGAGAGAACCTTGGTAGTTGAGTAGTATAATATTGAAATATCTATAAGTACTGTGCTAACAAAACTATTAAAGCAGAATGTCAATAAATTACTTAAAAAATTGGTCTAACAGTTGAATGTTTCTTTAGGGTATCTTTCAAAAGACAAACATGCCAGAAATAAGTAAGTTTGCTTGTAAGTTTAATGCTACATGCTTTGCTAATGGTAAGCAAATTAAGATGATATGTATGTATGTATCTTTTTCAGTAACTCCACAAAGTCATAAAGACCATGTGGGTGTTACACAGGAGAGTTTTGTATAGCGCACTCACAGCCTAAGCGGCTTTCGGTACACATTCGGTAGCCAACAGACTTCGTCTCACGCAACAAACAGAAAGTGGGAAGCATAGCAGAGTCAGGAGAGCCGTTGAGGTAGTGAGTAGCATAGAAGTAGCAGTTCAGGACCGCTGAAAAAGATGTGCCATAGTCGGCAGTTGGAGAGTAGATGTCGTTGCGTAAGAATTGTAGAAGCGAGTTCCACAGTCTAGGACCTGCAGAGCTAAAGCTTCTATCACCAACTGTCTTTAAGCAGAGGAATGGGACAGCTAATTTATTGTCCACACAGGACCTGAGGGCGCGAACAGGCTGAGACTGATGCAGCAGTTCAGCTAGGTACGAAGGAGCCAAGCCGTGGCGGGCCTTGTGGATCAGCGTAAGAACTACAAACTCGCTGTAACAGCACATGCCATGTTTTTGTGCACAAACACAGCGTAATTGACGGGATGCCAGTCGAGGCAGACTTTGACAAATGCTGGTGGAGCAGGCGCCTCGACACAATGTGAGCAGGTCGCAGATGCTGCCTAGACACAGTTATGCCGACGGTACCAGATCACGGCACCTATCAAGAGCAACCATGCCTTTAAAACCTGCTGATATATTTATGTCACTTATTTATGCAGTCTGCCACGTGCTAGCAGGTATGTAGGCTAACTTTATATCTAGTTTGGGAGTTACTATTGAACAACCAAGGTAAACTGGTGCAGCAAGAATCATATTATGATATATCGTATGTATAAATGCAAAGAAAAATGAACGAGCTGTTGATAAATTCACGGTAAACGATCAGGCTGTAATTTTTTGCTAGTTTAGATGCATCGATATAGCAGTTTAACGAGTAGACGCACGTGGCATGGAACAGAAAAGATATAAGCCGAGCAAAATCTTGCGACTTGACCGTGACTCTTTATTGCCGAAGCAACAGCCTTAGGCCATATGCTGTTACCACTCACCGCTGTTGATTATGTCGCTTAGTTTCAAGCTGATGCTATCAGCGAGAAATCCAAAGAGGCAATAGATTATCATGCTGGAGCATAAGTTCACTAATACGGCACCAGCCACCACTGTAACGACATTCCTGCAAGGTAAGCGATCGAAGCGGCTCTGTCTAAGGGTCCTGCATCTCTGGTCCAGGTCTTTTCAAAAGCGCCTTTGCTCGAACTAGCTTTTCAGCTGCACGTGCAATTCCTACTCTGGCAAGCATGTCCTCTGTATGTTTAGCTTTATTTAATAGCTTTTAAATTGTAATCACACTGCAATTAGTTTGACACCAATGCAAGCAGTAAGTGCACTGCCGGCATGGCGATACCATACGGCAGACGTTCTGACCAGCAGAGCAGCCTCCGTGGCTTCTGCATCACCAGCCAAATGCAGCATGCCGCCACTGGAGAACATTGAACACAATGCTCAAATAACTCGAAAGAATATTAGGTGGCCAATCGCCGCTGCACATCTACCAAAGCTTGGAAGCATCGGATAGTCAGCCACTAGCCCCCCCCCCCCCCCGTCTCAGCCCAAGGGTACGGTGGTCATGCTTCATGACCCAGGTTGAGGGTTATCGTCCAGCTGCAGGCCATCAATTACTGCCTACCTCAAGCAGTGGTGACAGCTACTAAAGATCTTTTGTCGCTATTTAAATGAGGCCGTAGAATCAGTCGACCGTTTACTTTAGACAGTTCAGTTAACTGTAGGGAGGGAGATGCAGAAGGATCACAGAGCATGTGATTTAGCATGCGAAAGATGGCTTCGGCACTGACCCGACATCTAAACTACTGGCTACAAGCTGCGATGCACAAATATTAGCCTTTTTCTGGACTAACGAGTGCACTAAAACTTCGGGCACTAGCCAGGCGAAGTTGTTGTTGCTTGCATCACGTGCCAGACTCGAGATCCTTGCTAGCCAAAGACAGATTTGTAGATCGCACGCCCAGCCCAGACAAGGCTCTCAGACAGCCTCGGTGCCACTGATGCATCAATGGCACTGATACAAACCGTACATACACAGCAGATTACATATGCTTCATTATTGTCTTAAGTGCAAGCCGATGTTAGAGCTATCGTGCATGGCCCTATGCTAGTTGTTGAGCATCCACAAAAGACGTCCATGAGTGGCAGTCAGGTTACACAGTGCTGCACGACTGGTCGGCATCTATTTCAGCTTTGGCCTCATGCTCGGTACCGGCCAAAATTATTGGCTTAATTGCATAACGAACTAAACTTCCCCTGATAGTTTGGCCTGCATGCCAACACGTTTGGAAACTGCTTCGTGATTCCATATGAGCTCTGTGATGAGTCTGAATGGCTGAGCATACCGTGTTTTATATCTAACATTACAGCTGAGACTTTTTTGTGACTGAATCCCACTTTCTAAGCCTTTACGTCTTTGCCTCCACAAGTGCTTCAGTAGCTTTACTGTTTGATGCTGCTGCCAAAACAGACGAGTTTTGATATCACAAGCTGGCTGACATGCTGAAGGAGCTCGGACAGCCAGTACGGATTAAATTGCGATTTTACTGAACGAACTTCCCGAACCTTTTCCTGCTATTCTTCATACAGGAAAAGCTGTATAAATCCAGTTGGAATCTTAGGAATATGTTCTGAATCGTAGTGATTATTGGACGAAAGTCCACACGAAAATGGGCATGCCAGGCAAAGTTCCGACTTAAGTACACGTCGGCTTATAATTTCCTACTGGTATTAGTGATAGAAAACATGCTGACAAAGTTGGTTAAAATCCGAATTGACAAAGAACTCATAAAACCCACATGCGAGCCACTCTAGATGAATTTGATGCTCTGGATGCAAATGGTCAGCAGTAGCCAGTGAGAAGAGCATCTCAAAACAAATTCATTAACAAATTCAAATTCATTCATTAACAAATGCAAATTAATGAACGAGGCTCAATCGCAAGCAAATGAATGCTTGTGAATATCTATTCCAGACAACAGTTTTTACACACACAATACATTTTTCGTGCCAATACTCAATGTATGGATGTTTTCGCTCGAATAGCAGCAAACCAAAAAAAAACTCCGTTGAGGCTAGGCCTCTGCCGGTGCAAAAGATAATATTATTTTGATGTCATATACACCCTAGAAAACATATGGGTATAAATACGGAATGTGGGTGCTATATGGGATACTTCCCGTGTAAAGGAAGATTAGAACCACGCGATGCAATCGGTGATGAATGAACATTAGGGTCGAGGCCGGGCCTGAGCCATCCCTCATTCACTAGTAAACATCAGAGTCTTTGTAAAGAGAAGACAAGACTGACTCAAATAGTCCTGGCTGCTTGACGAGAAATTCTGTCGATGCCTTCACAGTTGGTGACAATATTAGTCCGAGCTCAGATAAATACTCAAAACTGCACACACAGCCAGGCAAGTGCAATGTAAAATCATCAATTGCACAACCACAGGGCCACAAAGTAACAACAATAATAGTAACAAAACATCTGATTAGCCCCACCAGAGAACTAGATTGCTTTCTAGGCACTTGCACCGTGTTCATAAGCAAGCAGAAGATACAGTTTAAGAACCCAGCAAATACTGTTTGGAAAAGGTGCGTGTTTAGCTTCTTTTAAATGTCATCAAGTCAGGGATGTTGTGACGTCAGTTGGGAGTGAGTTCCTGGCTTTGGTAGCATAAGAACTAGAGGTACGGTCGCTAAAGAATTTGATGTTGGTTTGAGGCCCAGCCAAACGACTTCAGTCAAAAGGGCTGGTGGTATGCCACCTAGCCTAATTGGGGAGTAGCTTTGATAGGTAGGTCAGAGCAAGAGCATGAAGAGACCTATAAGTGAGCGACAAAACTTTGAAGTTGATGTACTTCTTGACTGGGAGCCAGTGCAGATCGGCTAGAAGTAGAGTGATGTGACAACTAGTGCCATCTAAGAGCAAATTCCAGCAATACATTCAGCAAGGGAGTTGAGAGAGTTTGCCGAGCTGCAAGGGATCAAAGAAGAGGTAAAGCTGTGCCTTATCTGCGTAAAAATGAAAGCCTAGATTGTGCTTGGCAATTACATCGACAAGAGAGAGAGCATAGAAATTGTGAAAAGAAGTAGACCAAGCACAGTGCTTTGGGGTACCATGTAATTGAGAGGCTCCTATGATGATTATTGCTAGTCGACATCAATGCCCTAGATGCTTCCACTGCGATAGGATCTAAACCATTGCAGTGAAATACCAGTGATGCGTGGGCGAGATGAGAGGCACTCGCTTGAGAAGGACATGATGATGAATAGTGCCAAACGCTGCCGGAAGATCAAGAAAAACAAGTAGAGAGACCCTATGTCTTCTTTCGTGAGAAGGTAATTATATGCCAGCAGCAATGCCAATACCGTGATTAGCTCTGAAACCGGACTAGAATTTGATAGGTTTCAAGGTTTTGTATAAGAATTTAGCTGGTCTGCCACTATTAGTTACAGTGTCTTTCTAACATCTCACCAGTTTAAAACTCTACAGGGTCAAATTATGGCAGGACCATTTATAAGAATTTCTATGCATTCCTAATAGCAGCGAGTCTAAGACCTACAAAACAACAAGACTGAGTACCTCTCAGCTTGACCCACTCAAGCTGCACCATGCTGCTGCAGATACGAAGCCGACTAAACAGACAAATTCATGAATCGTTCATTTTACGCGGTCACCAAATTTCATGCACAGAGTAGTATTGGCTCTTACCATAACAGCGGGCTTTTGAAGCGGTTGTAACTGCAGAGCGTTGGCAGCCCGCCGTAGGATATGCTCAGAGAGAAGAACACCAGCGATGCTGAATCGCTCCAGGCCTGTACGAGCCGAGCGTAGCGCTGCTTAACTGGAGCTGCTCTGCGAATTAGCTGGCTCGCTTGCACGTTCGACAAGGCGGAATGGCTAGCAGCCACGGCGAATCAACAGAAACATCCCTTTTTCCAGCGGCGATAGTACCGTGCTTGCAGAAATGCCCCCCCTGCTCTCCCCCAGGTAAGCTGAACTTTTCGGAGCAGTGAGCAAAGCTTCCAACTGACATCAAACGCAATGCACTAATAAGCCAGATCGGAATATCTGCCGGTTTTATTTTGCTTGAGCCAAGTCATGCCGACGACAGCTGGAGGCCAGAAACTAAGGTGGCCAGCAGTGACCCAAGCAGTCGGACTGAAATGTTGTCTGGCCGCTTGGCTTTTCAGTATTCCCGTGAAGCAGTACAGTCTGTAGGCAAGGGTAGCAATAGCGCAGGAGGTAAGGTGCTTGCTCTCAGCGACCGTGGTCGTGGGTTCGAATACTAAAGTGGGAGATCCTGTATTTCCAACTGCAAGCGGTGGAGATAGCTGTTGATGCAGGCTCTTCCACCGCTATACAAACGAGGCTGTCAAATAAGTTAAAATACTTTTCTTTTTCATTTGTAAGGGCACTGTGCACAAGAAGTAAGATGGCAGAGTGTTATGGATGTAGGGAGCACTCTCCACCTGTATTTTGGCTATTCAGCACTACCGACGGCAGCATATGGCTATTCAGTATTACGAATGGCTTCTATGAGGTCCGCAATAGCAACTTAAAAGCTGTGCTGCTAATGAATCACACGTTAAGAGTTGCTTTCTAAACTTATGAGCTCTAGAAAATCAAGCGAAACTGGTAAAGTGTGCTTTCACGAAAGGCAAACTGAGGGCCTTGCTGAAGCGAAAATGTAAGGTCAGCGTAGTTGCAACAGATGGATTTCAACAGCCAACTTACCGGTGGGCATATCCAAGCACTCTATTAGAAAGAATCCATCAATCTTTCTAGTCTCTGCATATTAACAGTTCTGATGCCTAAGGCTTGAGCCCACACTGCTTTTTTATTTTAGACATGAAAGAAATGTGCGAGAGCATTGAAAGAGCATTCGAATGCAAATCTCGGAACCGTATCAACTTCGAGCATGTTATTAATTGGCTGAGCAAACTTGTTCACAGTCCCAACGTTAAGTTTTAAGTCCCACTAGGTTCAATTTCTTTGTATTGGGCAATTCTCATGTACACCAGGTGTCATTGCACATACAATTTAAACTTCTCGGATTACCCAATTATCTCCACTTGTGAATTACGTACTCGTTGCCTACAAGATGAGGTTGGTCAACCAATATGTATTGGTACCAAGTCCTACAATTCAATCGGTTGATACATTTATCTCTGCCTATTCTTTTTTCTGTCTCCATCCCTTCCTCCATCTCTACTGTTTCTCCTCTCATAACTGATCAGAGTACCAAACGCTGACAGTAGGTGCAAAACTCTGCAGTTATGGTTTCTGCTGTGAACATCTCACCCACCAGGTTACACCGCTTCTTACCGACCTGCACTGGTTCCCCATAAAGCAACGCATCAAATTCAGACTTTTATCACTCACTTTAAATTCACGCAAAATTTTGCTCCGGCCCATCAAAATTACTTCATAATTGGGCTCAAATCCTTTGGAGACTGTTCTTTTAGTTTGCACACTCCCAAAGGCTGGAACTCAAGCCCGACTGACGTCACGACATACATGACTTGACGGCATTAAAAAATGTAAGGTATCTCCGTGTCTGTAACTCCACAAAGCTACGAAGACAGTGTGGGTGTTATGCAAGAAATTTTTCTATAGCAAACTCAAAGCCTAGGTGGCTTTCGGTACCGCAGGGTAACCAACCTACTTAATCTCACGCAACAAAGAAAAAGTGAGAAGCGTAGCTGAGTCAGCAGAGTAGTCAAGAAAATGAGTAGCATGGAAGTCGTAGCTCAAGGGCGGCTGGAAAGAATGTGCCACTGTCGGCAGCAGAGGTGTAGATGCCGTTGCATAAAAGAAACTAGAACCCCACCTGCTCTTCGCAGCATACCTACATCTACGTGACTTGTCCTTAGTGTGCTTACGTATCTTGATACTGTGCATGTGATCAACAACCAATTGGCATTCTTTCTTTCGAGAAAATGTAAAATGCCTAGACAGACAGTTGGCTCTCCCGGAGCGCTATGACTTATTATTATTATACTGTGCTTCACTTAGATGCCTTCAATGCCATCGTGTGGGCAGAAATTAATATTCTACTAATGCAACAAGCCACGGGAAAGATATTTTTCTTGTACAACATAAGGGTTGCCAAGTTTACATGTCTCACAATTCTATGTGCAAATGTGGCAGCTCATGACATTAACCCAATGCTTTACAGTATGCCCATCGGGCAAGAAATGATGAGATCGTATCAGTTCGGTAATACATACAGTATGTAGATGGTGAAGACAACAATAATGAAAAAGATACTTCAGGTAAATACTTAGAGTTCACAGCGGTTATATTATGACATAAGATACTGCAGCATGCATCATTACGTGGCTTCATTTCTACAGCACAGTAGCCTAAGAAGAGAAAGAAGATAGTTACTAACTGCCGTTGTTTTCAGAGTGCTCCAGTCAGGGGTCAAAAATGCAGCCACACCATCCCGATTGCCGTCTAGCGTCAGTCCATGGACAAGTAGTGTGATCAGTAAAAAGCCAAACACACTGATGGTGAAGTATGCAATCTAAAATCAGAAAAACATGCTGACCGTGAATTATTTTATTAAAAATCAATACAAAGATAGCATGCAAGTTGATTTGCAGAAAGCCGACCTCATGTGATATCATCACCATGGAACAATCAAAAGGCTATTCAGCATACTTTGCCAGATGACTTGATGCCCTTTGCCTGGAATAGAATACATGTGAACCATATGAGGAATGAGCAAAGTGCGAGGTCGCCGTATACTGCTGACGTGTTATCTGGGCGCCTGAGATCGTCTCCCAATCCAGTTCTACGAAGCACGCGATACCTGCAAAACAGGAAGCTCAAGGTTCCAGGAAGGTTCAAGTTGAAAGAGTTACCACTAGTTTCGGTGGGTCTAGGAGAGTCCAAGATCATAGATAAGATTCTATCAGTGCACTATCCACCACTGTACATACCACACATACCACACAGGCTGCATCTGTAATATACTCACTCGAGATATTGCCTGGCAGCCAGCTCACTCTCTACACCTGCTGCCAGAGCTGCCGTCTTGTTCCAAATACCCATAATCAATCCTGTGTCCCTTGTTACACACAGTCCTTCGTCTGTTTTCACGTATGGGTCAGTTGCATTGCAACTCATCATCTTGAGGTTGCATCCTACAAGGAAACGCACGAAGTCTCAATACTCAGAACATACAAACAATCCGGTAATCCCATCGCATCCACTGTGTGGTAGCCAACAGCACATAATGTCACCCTGTGCCCATTAGATGTTTATATAAACAAAGAGGCTCTGTTAAATTATAGGCAGGTTGCCAAAGAAGACAGTCAGTAGGCAACACTGTTAATAATAATAATAATACGTCGTTGATATAGCTCCATAGAGTGATATAGCTTCTACAGAGTCAGCATTGCTTTGACTAGATAACGACCTACTTAGATAGAGTGTCTCTGTTGTTTTGCTCGATCTTTCGGCAGCTTTTGATATTATCGACCACCGAGTCCCTTTCGAGCACCTCTCATACCGCATGGGCACAACTGCACCGAAATAATTCAGATCCTATCTCGGTGGTAGATTCTAGAGTATTGGTGTGACTGGACAGAGATCATACAAGGAGCCTCAAATCCTTTGGACATCGTGCCTTTAGTTTGTATGCTGCTAAAGCCTGGAACTCACTTCCGAACATGACATCCCCTGACTTGACCACATTTAAAAAGAAGCTTACACTGTGCACGCTACCACTGACCATAGTTACTAACCCTGTGTATGTCACCTCTAACCATTTTATGCTTATCATGGATCATGCTACCACTAAACTTTAGATCATACTTCTGTTGCAGCAAATGTAAAGTGCCTAGACAGAAATTGAGTTCTCTGAGGGTGCTATAATAAATGTAATGCTGTTATTATTATCATTACAGCTTTAAAGTTGTGTGTGAGGTTCCACATGCTTAGTCCTTGAGCTCACCACGATGCCATTTTTACACGGCTGACTTAAGGCTCACTCGGGAACAATTCCTTGCTACACCCTGGGAGCATGCCTATAAAACGTACGGCACATATAAGGAAAGTCTGAGGTGGGCTGATCTGCTTAATGTTGAGCGAGCGCTTATAGTCGAGCAGGCCTTGAGCTGTAACGACAGTTTGGTCTCAGACTTTGTCATCTCACTGGTAAAGTTCTTAGTGCAAAAGCATTTAAGTACAAATCCTTAATGTAGTAGCAGAGAGTTTCCATTATAAAGCATCTGTCTTGGGTGGTACATTCGAAGGATGCAGATTAATGTGACGTATTGTTAGCTTCCAAGCAGAAATGTCAATGGCAGATAGATAGATCAATCTGCAGCCAGACGGCTAAGACAAAAACAGGTTGAGAGACCAGCATTAAAAGGTCAAAACTTCCAATACAAGAGTAACGACGAAATAGTTTAAAGACTGTGTGTCATTCGAGCTTAAAGGGCCACTTTCGTTACCGAATTGAATAGTACAAGTCAAACAGTATGACTGACCCACAAGCATCAATTAGGCAGTGTGATGAGAAACCGTCAAATTAGGTCACCTCTTGCCTAAAGCTAATATCTGAGCAAACCGGTGAGCATCATCATCGAGTTGCATCATCGTCAAGAGTCATAGCAACACACGGAGTATCACGAACAGCATGAAGCCGAGAAGTCATTACATCCATGCATTGCAGAAGGCTGTGCAAATCCCTAGTCGAGCACTTCGGGCTGCATTGAATTCTTAAACTGTCACCTTAGAATCTTTAGTTGAGAGAGCAACAGAGTCAAGTATCATAACTTAGAAGCATACTGAACATTGCGGCATGCACATTTCCATTAAAATGACTGCTTATTATGGTTAAGCCACTCGGGGTTTGCTAGAGGCTACTCCCCTCACGTAAACCATGCAGACAGTACCGGCATGCCCATTTAGTCCCTCCATAGAAACCAGGGGGGGGGCTCATTTTGCCACGCTATGGCTGCCTGGACTCCGAGAAGCAGCTAAGGGGCATTTCGGAGGCCGGCTAGAGAAGCCTGCCTGGCAGAGTGCTTTCGGCACACAGCACTTTCTGGTCTTTCCAGAGTGGGGCCCTACAAAGTTATTTTATAGGTCTGAGCATAAATCAAAAGAGCCCAAGAGGATATAACGCCCTCTCGGGGGGGGGGGCGTTATGATGTGTTTATGATTATTTTGGCATCGCAACAGAGCTAAACTAAAGAAGCTGTTTGTTCAGAAAAATCACTAGCTGATTTAACCGCCTCATCTGTATAGCTTCCCGAGAGCTTAAACTGTTATCACCACTGCTTGCAGTTGACAATAAATACTTCAAGATCTCGGAATCCCATCGACTTAGTTAGGAAGAGATGGAAATCGATGCAGATTTGGTAGGAAGCACGGCTACCCACAGTTCTGTTCTGGTGCGAGGACAAAAAAGGCCTTATGTCATACGCTTCTTGTAACTCCTGGTTATATATCAACTTAGTTTTCAGGTTTAGCTCACGTGAAAAGTATTCCTGAGCCTGAATTTGGTCTGTGTCTTAGCTTTTTAATTGCATTTCCGAGCTTTATTCTGACAGGCTGCTGCACTTTAACCTCGTTATTCTATGTAAGACCTTGAGCGGCAAGGATCGCGGTGCTGAGTTTCGTTCTTTGGCTTCTGACTTATGCAGACTGCTACTTATTAGTCAGTGCCTGTTGATTAATGCTGGTGTGAAAGAGCCAGAAACTTTACCTGTCACTTTCCAGTGTCATAATCAAAAAAGTACTCCTTGCATCTCTGTCAGTGCTGCTTGCCTACCATCTCCAACAGGCAGCCGGAATTAATAACGTTATATAAATTACTGGGGGACTGTGGTGTGCATTAAAACAGTGATTCGCTGCTTTACAAAGCATTGACAACCGGCTAAAAAGCAGAGAAAGATTATTGCTAGGTCTAGCAACTGGCTGCACATTTACAATACATATTTACAAATGAAAATTTGGCATGCTAGACGTATATCAGCCACAGCATGACAGTTGAAGTATTATCAGATAATAGGGATGCTAGCTTACACCCTTAAAAACAACTGAAATCTTCAACTTTGCTGTGGAAGGCTGCCTGAGTATGCTGACCTAGCTGGCGAACCTGTTCCATGGACTGCCAAGCCTCGAGTTCTTAATTATTGCTGAAAAATCTCTATTAGAGGAAAATGAAAATGCATTTCAAAAGGCTATTTGGTAATTTTATTATAAAACCAACAGAAATATAATTTTATGAAATTTATTCATTAGCACCGGATAGAAAATCAGCATTTAGTTGTCTGTCAACAGTACCTATAAACATGCTTCACATCGCAAAATATATTAGGTATATAGTATCGCCTCGTGAAGAATCATGGGGTGGTTCTATTTATGCAAGTCCATCGCTTACCAAAGCAGGCACAGCACGACTTCCGCTTGGTCACACTCACTCTGGCAGCTATCCAATATGCCAACTCAGCTGGTCTCGCCAGTCGTAATTTCGGCAACAGCAAAGTAGAGCACAGAGCACACGCTGCTGGAAGGTCAAGGTAGCACTTTTAAAAACTTTTAAGTTTATAGCCCTCTGAATTTCTAGCCTTTCAATGTTCAATTTCAGCTAGGAGAGTACATCTTGCAGCCACATAAGCAAATTAGCAAATTATCTCCCCCAATTTGAAACTCATCCTTTCTGTACCCTCGTTATAGTATAGTCGACTTCACTTATAGAAATACGCTGGGGCCGGCTAATAGGCGTTCTAGTATGGCATTCCCATTGGCGGATTGAGACTAATCTTGCAAAAAAATCTGAGATGCAAATCTTTTATTCTGAGTATTCCTACGTTCTATATTCTTATACATGGATGTAAAGCCGACGGTGCTATAAATATCACACCAAGGACTCGGCGTAAAAGTGATGTCAGTGATTGTGTTGATCAACTAAAAAACCTAGCGTATTATAGGGATAGATACTAAGGCATGCAATATTAAGTAATTTGTAATATAGGCTTCGAGCAAGGCTGTTGAGCTGTGGTCTGAGAATCAAACTGTGAGTTGAACGCTATGGATCGTGCAGAACACCCGTAGCCTTCTATGGCTACCGAATAGACTGCTTTTTGCTATGGTTTTATACTTTTTATATTAAAATTGGGTGTTTATTGCAGCAATGCTCGGTTGCCTTCGGCATACCTGAAAGTATGGATGCTGTGTATATAAATTGTTAGAGATGTTTCAAGGCTCGGGCTTCACCGGCGGCACGTAGGCAAAGACTAGCACTGCTACAAGTGCTGCTTCTGTCACCTGAAGACTTGAGCAAGAAGCGACTACAACTCGCTTGTAACACAATCCATGCACTACTGACTGCCTGGTCGACTTCTAAGGTCGGCGGTGCTTTCGAGCGCGACTGGTTTATCCTTAAGAATATCTAGTTTGGTTATTAGTATGCTTCTAGAATGTCATGGTGTGCTGAATAATTACATAGCAACAACAGACAATACAAATCGTAAAACTACACTTGAGTCTGATATAACTTGATGACGAACACCACGAACAACATTCCACTTATCGGTAAAGCTTGCTGAGTGCAAAGCAAGTGAATTACTTTACCATCTGTGTCCCACATTTTCATACACCACCTTCGAAAACAGAAACTTACTGTACGTATTCCAGTCGTTGCCGCAAGTAGCCCATGGCAGATCAGGATAGAAAGAGGCGTAAAAGTAGTACAGCCCCCATGCAATTACTATACCGTAGTATATGGCCGTGATGACTGAAGTTGCCATCATTGCAAAGCCAATCCCTGTGCAAAAGTAGAGACAAGGGAGAGTCAACTGTGCTTCAAAAAAATACATGAAATTAGCTGGGTCTTTAGAGAGTAATGCATCATCGCTAGCCACGAAAGAGATTGACGTGCCAAAGAACTAGGTAAAATTCCACTGATTTAAATGTCTTCTTACAGTACTAGGGCAAGCATACCAAGACTATCATTAAGAACAGTGTCCTCTCCTTTTCCACAATTTCCCATCAGCAGTACACACTCATAATGCAATAAGCTAGCTGTTGTTTTCCTCCAGGAAAAAAGACTTCTACGATATGCATTCTAATTCTTTACTTAACTGACTGACAATATCAGAAACCAGATCTTATAGCAACGTGACTAACTTACTAACACACCAGATTTTGGAAAATAAAAGCCCTTTGACTTATTGTCATCCGACAAGATAATAAGTGAGTTGCATTAAAGAAAACGTGACTAAATTTCAAGAATGAAAAAGTTAAAAGTGAGCTCCAGCTGCATGCCTGTCCAAGTTTGCTGATTTAAAAAGCCTTGGCACCCTTCAAACAGCCCTTGAAGGGGTTAGCTATCTCGAAGTTATTTGCTAACTAGCTGCCTCAGCTGTGATAATACTTCAACTTGGCAAAAGAAACCATGGTACAGCAGTAGTCCCTACACTCTTTTCAATGAAAAAAAGAGCCAGCCATTTATGTCACGATGAGATGCCCATGATCTGATATGAATCACTGTACATTTAACTGACAGAAGACCTTACGTGCTTAGGCTTACTTTCTAGGAGACACTTATTAGACCACGATTATTTTCACACAATCCGCCTCTCTGCCTTGAGTCAATACGTGCACGGACCAAAAGCATCTGATCAGGAGGCGACTGCATAAGGTGTATATTCGTAGACCATATAGCAAGCACACGAATGAATACGACACAACCTGTAGCACATTTAGGCGACGAGGGCAATCCGGGCACAAATAAAAACTAACTCCCTGGATTTCAACTTTGGGCATTGTCTCTAGAAAGAGATTATTTGCAAAGTTGAGCTGCATATTTCATTGAAACTCTGACTGTCTCTGATGCAGTACACTGCCAAATCAATATACTTACTGGCAAAAAAGGAACACCAAGCTCATTTGAATAGACTATAGTGACTTGAACAAGACACTGTACTTTTTGCTAAAGCTTCATGCTTTGTTTCTTTGGTATTGCTATGATGATTTCAGAATGCAGCCAATTTTTATTTTTAAGTGTTGCTTATGACAACTGCAACATTGTGGACTTTCCTCCTAATTTTTCAGCTTGCATGGAAGTAAAGTAAAACTAAATTTACAGTCTTTGCATCCAGTCGTCATCTCGGGATACCTGTGGAATAGGCTACCCGTTTGAGCTGTTGCACTAGTAAAGGTTTTGTAAAGGTAAGTAGGCAGAGATGATTGGGCCTTATAAACTAATTTTACTAGTGTCTCTTGAACCAAGGTTGGCTACGCTAAGTAGAGAACCCCAGTCATTCATGTATGAAACTCTGCATCAGACTTTCACGCAGAACCAACGCAATTAAGAAAAACGCATTGGCAGTGAGACATTGTTAGACAAAAAAAATTGCTTCAGAATTGCTGCACTTTGCTAGAATGCTGCTTATTAGGAACTGTAGGCATATGGCATGACAAAAATTGAGGATTAGTCATTGTGTAGTGACCAGATTGAGTGAAATCTTGTGCCCTTAAGTCATTATATTACCAAGAGCTAAACTGCATATACCGTTGGTCACATATACACCTTACTTGATCTTTAGTACCAGCACAGCTTTTGTAATCGTGGCCAATTATTTTTTGCACGGCTGTTTAACGTATTTTTAGACCTTGACAAGTAGCCACAACTGCTGGATTCGTACTTTAGTGCAGCAAATTATGCATGCCGATAATAAATCTCTTTTTAGCTACTTAAGGGGTTTCTAAAAGAGAGTATATCACTAATTAACCTCCATAAGAGCTACTTCATGTACCAGCTGAGCAACAGAAGAGCTTCCAGTCATCTTAAGAGCTTAAATTGCTATTAACTACCAACCCAAATTACAACTTGAAAGTGTTTTAAGGCTTAATTCAAAGTGAAATTAATGATAATGAAAATAATATTAGATTATTTTTTATAGTGCTACAAGAGGATTAAATCGCTATCCTAACGCTTTACAACTAACTTCAAGAGAATAAATAATCAAGGATAATTTAAATCTGTTCTAGGAAGGTGCCGGATCAAGTTCAGAGTGGCTCTACTTCTTTGCCTAAATAGAAAGAATGAAACAAAGGTAAATGCTCAAAGTTTACAGTCTAGGCCACGGGTTCGATTCATGGAGCAGGTAATTATTTACTGTGAACTGCACGTAAAAAGCATGAAACTAGTAAAGCATCCTCTGCCTTTATATGGAACAAGCTGTTGAATAAGCTGTGTTTACCATTTTCTAACTTGGTTGTTCTCTTGCCTAAGCTATTATCTCCCTCTTTGTTCGGAGACCTACTTATCTATTTCATGGTTTCGTGAAGCCAGTTGTAAAGAGCTTACCTACATATTCACCAATATGTACCGATAAATAGGCCACTAGAGACTCCAAAAGTCTAGCTGCAGTTTCATGCACTGTGTAGCTATGAGGACTAAAAATTAATCTCACGATTTTACACAGAGCAGTTGAAAGTAGGTAGGATTTGGTGAGGGCTTACTATACTGCCTCACTGGGAGGGAACTGGACGCTCGGCCAACTCCAGAATCTCAGTGAGGCATGTCAGCCCCATTTCGACCCAACGTCGTTGCTCCTAAGTTCTAATATAGATTTATAGAGAATGTCCATATTTTTAGCTCCATGGAACAAGTAATCCAGATTCTGCATTAACTGCCAGCACATTCTCTTTCACTTCTTGATTTTAGCTTACTGTCTCAGGGTCCCTTGACGATGTCCCAGGCTGTGCCGGCACATAGGTTCTGCTATGTATCACGATATGATCACATTGTGAGCATATTCTATGAATTTGAAGACCAATCTGTCTCCAATACTAACCCCTTTGTCAATCAGGTAATCACTTTTTCAAACCGGTATTAATGTTACTGACATACCAATAAGACAGTATGAATCTTTTTGAGTTACAGCAGCACAGAGCTTGTGATAGCTAGCCACAAGACAGAATTAAAGAGCTAGTTAAATTTTTTACAAGCCACTGTGGGAGACAGCTTCTAATCTTGGATAGGGATCGGATGTGATGGCTAGCTGTAGAGGCAGTCTTCTGAATGAAGCTTTTGAAATTGAGGCAGCTGTCGAACACGACACCTAGATTACGAGCACGTGGTGAAGGTCGCACAATAGCATCACCTATTAGAACAGGCCTTTTAATCCAGCCACACGCTTAGGGTGTCCTATGAGCAGCAGTTCGGTTTTATCGTCATTTAATTTCAGGAAGTTTTCCGACATCCAGGATCGAATATCGGCAAGGCAAGCGTTCAGTTTCTCAGTTGCTGCAGCAGATTCCGACGGTTTAAATGACAAATACAACTTAGTATCGTCAGCATAGAAGTGATATCCTATTCCATGGGCCTTAATCAATTTTCCCAGAGGTTATGTATAAATAGAGAACAGCAAGGGACCAAGTACAGACCCTTGAGGGACTCCACAGGTGACCCTTCTCATGTCTGAGACCTGACCCCCACACGACACGGATTGAACACGATCAGACAAGTATGATTTAAACCACGCCAGTGCTTCGTCTGCCAGACCAATCGTTGTTCTCAATCGTTCAAGCAGAACTTCGTGATCAATGGTGTCGAAGGCTGCAGACAGATCTAGCAGAGCTAAGGCGGTGACATTCCCGTCGTCGTTGCCACGTAGAATGTGATTGTCAACACGGAGGAGAGCAGTTTCAGTAGAGTGCTGCCTCTTGAAACCTGATTGAAATGTTTCTGACACTCCATTATTTTCAATATGTTCAACTAGCTGCTTAGCAACAATTTTTTCAAGAATCTTTGATAAGAACGGAAGAAGGGAAACTGGACGATAGTTTGCTAGGACCTCTGTGTCTAATCCAGGCTTTTTAAGAATAGGTCTAACGATTGACGATTTGAAGGACTTGGGGACGACCCCTTTTCCCAAGGAAGCATTAAAAATCTTGGTTATGGCAGGGCTAAGTTGGTCTGCAAGTGAAGACCACAGAGATGAAGGTATAGGGTCTTCAAGAGACGAGCTCTTTTTGCTAGACCTTATTAAGGCAGCCATATCACAGGCAGAAACATCAGAGAACCTTTTAAGAAAGGTCACAGGTTGAGGAACGGTGATTGCTTTGGTCGGAGGGGGCTTAATGGAATCACGAATGTGCACAATTTTTTCAGTAAAGAAGGCTGAAAACTTTTCGGCTGAGCCCTTAATATCTGGGGAGTCAGACCTCACAGCATTGGCCAGTAAATGGTTTACTGTCTTATAAATCTGTTTAGTGTCCGACTGGCAGGAATTCAGTCTTCTAATGAAAAAAGAAGCCCTGGCTTTTTTAAGCTTTCGGGTGTAAACTCGAAGGAAGTCTTTAAAATTGACTAGGTCTGCCTCAGACCCCGATTTCTTGAAACGACGTTCCAGCCTGCACTTAACACGGTGCATCTTAAGGAGTTTTTTGTAAATTGAAAGCAATCTCGACGACTTTGAACACGGATAGGGCGAACGGGAGCATGCTTGTCAAGAGCACTCCTGAGTGTCATGTTCATCGCATCAGTGAGGGTATCGAGGCTGCCGGTCGAGTCTTAATGCAGATCAAGAAGGCCTGCATCACAAACAGATTTAAAAAACTTGTCCATGTCAATGCTTTGTAAGTTACGTCGTTTGGCAAATTCGACATTGCCCTGCACGTACGAGGGAGCAGGAACAGTAAACGAGACCGAACAATGATCTGAGAGGGTCAGTGGGCACACCACAAAGTCAGTGGGGAGGACATCCTTAGTGATCACGAGATCTAGAATGTGGCCACCGACGTGGGTGCTATGATTAACGTGTTGGGCCAAACCAAAATTCTCCAGACAGTCAAGAAATGAGCGGACCTGGCTGTTGCTAGGGTTGTCAACGTGAATATAGAAGTCTCCTACAATCAGTAGCGGCCTGTCACACACAAATATTTTAGCGAGGAACTCTGAAAACTCCTCTATAAACAAGTTTAGACAGCCAGAAAGAGGCCGGTATATCACAACGGTGAGAGGCATTGTCTTTGATGAAGACCTGATAGCAAAGTGCCAGGGGCTAATGAGGCCTACTTGGAGTACCGACAAACATCTCCGGTTATATAAAGTGTGTGGACAGCAGCTCACCTGTCTCTGCTAGATGCACATAATTTCCATATCCACCATTCAACAATGAACACTTGCAAAATTGAACGAACTGAAAGGATAGTGCCACGTCAAATAAATAGAAACTTCCTAGTAAGAATAGCCCAGCCAGAGCTGAATTAGCTACTATAACTGGGTTTTAGGCAAGCTATGCTCACACTTCACGATCAAGTTTGTGGATTTGAATGATCCAGTAGGCAATGTTTTGCCAGCTGCAATGTGAGCAGCAGAGTGAGAACTACAATGCTCTTCTGCTGCAATGTAAATGAGACGGCTGAGTCAGCTACTCTTTCCTTTTCACAGCTACGAAAAGCTCAATTGATGAAGGCGTACTCTAGCAATTAACAGGGTGAGCACATTTAGTTCAAATTTGACTGACAGCTCATACCTGATACCAGGGGACAAAGCTGAAAACTGTTCAGAACGCCACGGCTGCAAAACTGGCCGAGGGAAGCCTCCATGTAAAACAGAGGCACACCGAGTAGTATAAGCATCAGAATGTATGGTACCGTAAAAGCCACTGCAAAACACACCAGAAGAGCATGTTATCAGCAAAAGTCATGGTCGCGTGCCATCAAACATCGGTGGCAATGACATTGATTGCATGACAGCGTAGGTTGGCTAGGCAGGGAAAAATCATTGCTGAAAGAGTGGCAGAAAAGCAGTGCAAAAAGAGAGGTCGGTGAGAGATTTTCAAGGGTGTTTAATATTCTTGCCAATATTTTACTTATTGGTAAATGAGTGTGCTTGTGAACAGATACTCGAACTTTCACAGATCACTCCTGACTATAACTCAGCCGATGAGCAGACTAACACATTTGTTTACGTTAAGTTCAATGGCTAGTCACTTCCATGCCGTTGATGCTAATGTTTTTCATTATTATCATTATGTATTGACCAATGACGGATTTATTTATTGATACCCTCCATCGTGGTTCGGAAATACACCTAGTTTAGATGTGCATCCAATGATGCTGGTGCGTGTGGGTCACTACGAGCAACAATAAAGAACTACGAGTGGCACGCAGGACTGTCAAGTTATGGCAGCGTAATTTATCAATTGAGTGTGCCTAGGATTCCAAAAAACTTATTATCATTCAACAGGCTAAACCGCAACCCTCCCCGGGAGAAGCAGCCCACGGGAGTTGAAAGAGTGTGGTGGCCTGCAACCTGGCATTTCCTTTCCGATCTGCCCAAGGGGGCCATCACCTACTGGATACTCTGTTTTGCTCCAACAGGAAGCACAAGAGCGTAATAGGGGCAGCAATTCGACACTGAATATGTTAGTTACAGGTGCTATAGTCGAGACGAGCATGTAAGCCATATTTATGGCTTGCTTCTCAAGCCTGATGATCAGCATAATATGAAACAAGCTTAATTTTTACTAGCAAGATTTTGTTTGATGGTACATGTTTAGAATATGCTAAAATTTGGACACTGAAGAAAAGTTTGAAAGAAAGTAGCAGGTAAAAACGAGCTGTCTATCCGGAATTCTCTCAATATATATTCTTTTTTCAGAGCAGAAGTTGCACAGAAATTTGTAACCTTTTATGCCAGCGGCTCTTTGAGTTACAAAATGTATATTAAAGTTGAAAAGAAGTCAGAGGAACCAGTTTGTTTAAATTTATTCATCTTGAGTGCTTGTGCGTTAGAAAACCATGCATGCTATTACAAAGGGCACGAGGGATATGCTTTTGCATTGTGCCCTTGTGATCTTGCCTTATTTCCTGCTTTTATTGCTTAACCCGTGCATAATTTATTGAATTTTAATAATAAGTGGTCCTACTAACCTACGGCTATGAGTGTCTTCTGACGTTCTTTTGCATGCGTTTCTATGCATTACATTTCGGTGCTTTCGCATGCTTGTCTAAGCACGATACTTTAGGTGTCGTTATATTGTGCATCGTTAAATCTTGGCTGTTGCTTCTTTTGCAGTAAGTGGTAAAGTGCCTGAACAGAGATCTGGTTCTCTTAGGTGGCTATGCAAATGACTTATTATCAAGTTAATACGTAGCTATGGAACTCACTGACAGGAATACAATGGAAAACGGTGAGCTTATCAACCCTTTTTGTGACCAATATTGGGCATGAAGACTGTAGCTACGAGCATCACGAAACAGAGAAAACAGCAGCAGTGGTTTATAAAAGTAAAGTGATTGATCGATGTCACATTTCTTAGCAAAGAAATACTGACCACCTTACCAGCCGAGCATACGGCGTTCATACGAGCCAACAGGGCTCTTTCCTAGTTGGTCCGATGCCAGAAATTATTCAAAGGAAGAAAGTATTTATCAGCACTGCCTATAACTTACCTCCACCATTCTTGTAACAAACGTATGGGAAGTGAGTGATGTTAGAAATGCCTACTATGTAAGCAAAGTTTGATAAAGTGGATTCATATTTCCCGCTCCAGTTTCCACGAGCAACGTTTTCATCTGCCAAGCTGTAGATCTCTGGCTTGCTTTCCTAAAAATCATAACAATGCGGAATTTGAGAGAAATTTTAAATCCGAGTTCATCTGCTTTTTCAAACTAAGTAAGAAGAATTTCTGATTTCCGCTGGATACATTTTGCTGTATACGTCATCAAACGTCCTGGAGCTTTTTTTTCTGTAATCGTTGAAATATAGAGCAAAATAAATTCAGCCGAAATCAAAAGTTTTTCTTGCTTAGTTTGAAAAAAGCAGAGCTGAACCCACATTTTAAATTGCAGTCCAATACGTAAAGTATTAGCCGAACCATGGAATTTACATGGCACCAACTTACCCTGGAAATGGAGCTGTATAAAAGTCGCAAGAATGCTCTTCAACAAGCTTTAAGCATGTGTCTCGATCTACCAAGGTTCGACAAGTTGGGATACAAGTCGCATATGATGCAGAGACCGGTAATTTTTTATTTCTAGATTTCTCACTTTCTTTTTACATCCGTGTAGGTCTGGTTTGCGTAACCATTTTTTCTTTTATGCGAAAGTCGTCAGAACTTCCAATTCCAGTTCTAATATATTTTTCTTTCGAAAGGTACCCTAAACATATATTGTATTGCCGGAAAACTTTCGTAAGTATTTTTTGACGTTCCCTTTAAGTCAATACGCTTTTTGACTGAGAGCCAGTGCAGGTCGGCTACAAGTGGTTTGATATGACAACTGGGTCGCTTACGACAGACAAGCCTGGCTTAAGAGTTCTGCATCAACTATAAGTGCCTTCTTGCATTGGTCAATAGACCTGAAATTAGTAGGTACTTTTTTAAAGGTATATGTTTTACAATTGCTGAGTCACACTAGGTTTACTAATAATCATTAAATTATTACGTTGATTTTATTGTCATTCAATTTGTGAAAGTTGCTTCGATCCAAGTGCTAATATTAGTAATAAATGCAGCAAGAAAGTTTAGACAGTTTTCCATGCTGGAAGGTAGGGAGGAATCTAAACATAGATACAGCTGTGTCAGACTATATATATATATATATATATATATATATATATATATATATATATATATATATATATATATATATATATATATATATATATATATATATATATATATATATATATATATATAGTCTGACACAGCTGTATCTATCTGTATCTAGCTATCTAGCCGTATCTATATATATATATATATATATATATATATATATATATATATATATATATATATATATATATATATATATATATATATATATATATATATATATATATTTATATTTCTCTTTCCTTCTTTCTCTCTCTTTCTCGATGCTCAAGCAAGAACGCCTTCAGTCTAATTTTGGTCCGACTACTGATTAAAATATTACTGCGTGATTTCACTACTGACCTTTCACTTTATCAGGACCGTATATTGGCTCCATCTCCAGAGCACGTCGGTGAGACTTTTCAGAGTCTCCTCCTGCTGGCTGGTGGTTAGGAGATTGTTGGGCGGCCTCGAAAAGGCAGTTGCCACACCGACCACATCAGCCTCAGCATACACATTCTCAGCGAATTAGACCGTAAGCAAGCTAAACACACCCCTTCATCAGGAGGTCGTGCCGGAAAGGTAATTTCCACCTCCTGAAGCTCATATAGAGTCATGCAATCGTGCCATCTTCTTGCCTCGTTCCTGTGTCGACATAAGGAACTCTAAATTCTATGTCAACCAGCATTTGGTATTCTATGCTAGAGATGTAGCTATGTATCATTGATATGCAAGCAGGCCGTGACTCACAGCTTTCTATTGTAGCACTAGTTGATATGTTCCTTAAGGCAGCTGCTACTATCTTCACATTCCACAGGCTCAGAGGCTGAGCAAGACACTAATTACTTCCCATAGCCACAAGAGTGAGCATCCGCATTACCACACAGAGTCTCGAGATGAGCGAGACCAGAGAGAGAGAGAGAGAGAGAGAGAGAGAGAGAGAGAGAGAGAGAGAGAGAGAGAGAGAGAGAGAGAGAGAGAGACTGCTGACAGAGGCATTACTGACAACCCCAGGTGTAGTCTTAATTCGTTATAACTAGCATGATTCACACAAGCTGCACTCACACATGTAATAAACTTCCAGCATCTCTTCCACATACTCGGCTGCTCATCACGCTGCAGTTCTTTCTCTACTGCAGCTAGCACAACGCTGTAGAGATCTTGTTTGTTACTGGCTTCTTGCTGAGCCCCTAACACATATGATCTTGAGAGACCAGCCTTCTGGAGTGCTGGCAAGGCTTCCGCAGTTGTATGGCTCATCACACCTTGATCTGGCGATTGGCTGGGCTCCGCTGTAGCACCTTCCCTGTCTTTGACAACGCCAACCGTGTCAGTAATTTTGCACTCTATAACGACGAAAGATTAGCCAGCAGCATATTTAGTTGCCTGCAAGAAACCCTGATAACTAAATTAAAAAAATCTTTGCTCGGTAGAGTAAAATAAGTCTTATAGTATGATCACTTCCAGACAGGATTATTGTATACCTCAGGATAAAATCTTCAGAGCAGAAACTACAAGAGGTTTTATACTTTGGTTTGCTTATTCATTTATGCCTATATTTTTATGTTGACATACAAAATAGAGAGAGTATCTACCTGTAAGTATACGTGCAATCTTGTTAATTGCTTTTCGTTCAGCAAGGCTCTTCTGCTGTTAGATAAATGAGGCTATTCAATCAGGTAACGTTTACTTTACCAAGATATCCTAGGAACAATTAATTAGGAAGGTGTTGTGATTGCTTGGCCATCTATTCCCCACCCTAGCCAAAGGGGTGCAGCCACCTAACTGCAGTTGCATGCCGTTACTAGGCGGGGCTTCCGACGCTGGCAAATCCATTTGTGTGCGGCATCCTTGTCGGGTGCAGCAGGAAATTGTGATATCGATGAACGTCTGTGTGCGAGAAAGATACGGTGTTTAGTACTGTTGAGTACGTATTCTCAGATGGTTTTTGATATATATTGAGTAAGACACGCATTACAGTGGCATTTCAATCTCCAGGATAAAAATCCTTCCACCACGACTTCTGAACTTGGACTTTGGGGTTCAAGATCCGTGAAACTGGTAGCTAGACCACCATACAAGCCATTGGTGAAGCTAAAGCTGTGATAAAAGAAAGCCGAGCTCCTGCATTATGGTGACTACTTCTGCACTCCCCATCATGATTCAGAAACCAAAAACGCAAGAAATAACAGAAGCTGGTGTGGTGCAGGTATTGCTGCAGCTTTTGGAAGTGTGCTATGTCGGTCAAAATGAGTGAGATGGAAATACTCATGCGAATGTTACGTAGTCAGAGGTGCCGATGGCGACGTTATGAAATACTCTCGTTTCAGTCTAGTGCTACGCTTGTTAAAGGTTTTTAACTTCTTATCTGGCTCACAGTTTAGCTACATATATAAAGATATAATTCGTTTGTATAGAACCTCAAGAGAACTTGATCTCTAACAAGGTGCTTCGCAGATGCCACAGGCCTCGAGCCACGACCTCGGTCATCAAATGCATTTACCTTGACCCCGGTCATCAAAGGCAAGCACCTCAACCCCTGGACCGAACCAGGGGATATTTTTATAGAAGCATGTTTGCACATTTGAGGATGAGTACACTGGAATTATTAACTAGGCAAAAATCATCGACTTCTTTCACATCGGCTTGGTCAAAGAAAAACAAGATTAAATGCGGCAGCAAAAAGAGCAAGCACTGGACAGAACGAACTGAACAAGCCGGGCTTTCGCCAAGCCAGTACTTGTGCAAAAGAAGCATTCGTTTGGCCTCAGTAGCTAAAGCCATGACATCATCAAATATCTTAAAAAATTGCTCTCCTATACCAAGAGACAAATATTCTTTGAAATTAGCTTTATCCAGCAACATGTATGCAGAACTCTTTTTGCCAAAATAATGAAAATTTATTTACAAGAGCCTTCTGTTTCTTGCTGTACACAACCTTGGCGGCGGCAGGTAAGCACGGATACGTACAGAAGACACTGCCTTGCCAATCAATAGAGTTGAGACAGTGCTCGTCAAGCATCTATTCTGACACAAGCGATCAACAGGCAGAGTTGCTACAAAAAAGCTTCGCAAAATACAAATACCGTTCAGCCATTATTAGCAGAGAGTCCATCAGCAAAACAGAGTCATACTTGCAGTGGTTAAAGAGAAGTGACAAATTCGTAATAAACGTAACTACCAGCTGATTCAACACCCTTGTTCTGTGGCGGCAGAAGAGATGTAGCAGCACAGACATTACTTAAAACTCCCACAGTGCAAGAGCCTTGACATTAGACTAATAACCTGTACAGCATCCATTGCATAGACGCACAGCTTTATAGTGATGAAACCCCTAGACCTTACCCCATGATTATCCAGCCCATTGAAAAAATGTGGTCAAAGCGAGGCAAACCACTAGCCATTACCATCATAGACTTTTGGTAAGGTTGTATAAATAGTAATAATAATTGAATGGTCATACTAAATCCCTTAAGGGGCTACAATTATATCCTTCGGCAGCAAATGTGCAGCTGCAGGAACACCATGCCAGCTATTACAAGAATAATATGTTCTGCTTTCTGAAGCCGAGCCTATGTGGTTCGTATACATTTCTCTATATCGCTCAACAGTAGCCTAATGTTGCTGAAATCTCAATCTCTGATTGCCACGTAGCGTAGCAGGTGGTCTGCACACTGTCATTGTCAGGACGGGGCTTCTCTGAATCTGAGGAGCATCGCTCAACAACTACCCCAGAAAGAGAGAGAGAGAGAGAGAGAGAGAGAGAGAGAGAGAGAGAGAGAGAGAGAGAGAGAGAACCAAGAACAGAAGCATATAAATGCACTTTCTGCACCAAGTTTGGAACGTCTGAGCTTACCATCGATGGCTTTCACTTTTACTCTAGTAGCACCTGACTTCGGTGACTGCTGCCCAGGTTGTGGGCCTTTGTCGGCAGCATCATAAAAAATCTCACGATCAACCTCCTCGACTGTGTCTACAGACCTGAAAAGGGATAAAAGAATTATGACGCAAATACAAAAATTTATTACTGCTACCTCCTTTGAGCCGCACCCTTATCGCTTGATCTTTCTTTTCAGCTAATAGATTATGCTCACCCAGATTTTGCTGGCTTTCTCTAGTTCGAGCCAAAATTCTTTTTTGGAACTTAGTCCCATGGTAGATGGTCTTCGGTTGCTCCGTACTTTGAAATTAATAGGCTTGTAGCATTTAAGAATGGAGCAGGCACACTGACCAATTCTTAAAACTCACGTTCGTTTTCAAATGAGTACCTGTGGTCCTAATTTAATACCTCTGGCACATTTTCTCAAAGGCTTCGCATTCCTATAATGGCATTGCTTGATGAACCGAATATATCGAAGAGGCTGACAACCCACTGAGTACTGGTCAGCTCTTTACTCAGCCACTACTGAATTTTACTTAGCAAATGAGCAGCTTAAAGCAGCAAAACTTGATCATAAATTTACCGATGACATTTTACTACAAGCCTCATTCATGCCTGCTCGTGTAAATTAACCATTGCCGATCAAGGCAAGACACATTCTCTAAGGGCAGAGGCACCATTTGACGGGCCTGTGCAAAACGAGTTTCAGTATGAAACGTAGATGACCTTTCAAATATTTAAATAAATTTGAATTATTCCTTTTCTATAGCGCCATAAGACAACTGAATCTTTATCCGACCACTTCGCACAAATCGTAGGGCTCGAGCCCTCGACCTCGTTTGTGAAAGCGAGCACCTTGAACTTGGTCATTAAAGACGAGCACCGTAACCTCTGGGTCAAATATTTGAAAACGGCGCAGAGCTGCTATTTCCACACCATTCACAAAATAATGTGAATGCTACTCAAATTCATATATGGCATGTACTCTTCCGTAAAGAGCACTTTTTCATGAGTTTTAATTCGTTACTTTTGCTACTTAAATGTAATTAATTACCTTGTTGCTCCATTGGAAAAGTTGAAATTACACAGTTTTAATTTGAAATCAGCCAGACCAGTCATTGGCCGACTTGATACAGACCGAGTAACAGCAGCCGAGAACACCTGCATGTTGAGGAAAGCGAAAGAAATGAGCAACATCGGTGAACAACCAACAAATGAAGTGTAGCGGAGCTAGAGAGGCCCAATTATGGGCACAAAGACTCCGGAAACAAAATATAGTGTGCCTCTAGGAGTGAGTGTAAGCCAGGCAAATAATTATGTGTGTGTGTGTGTGTGTGTGTGTGTGTGTGTGTGTGTGTGTGTGTGTGTGTGTGTATCTTCATCTGTAACTCTACAATGCTAAAAAGCTCTGTATCTATCGATCAACCGGAAGCTATCGCTTCTCCTTGAGCTCAGGGGACACGTGGCTGCATTTCTTCGATTTAGGTAGCGGCTACGGCATGACCTTGGCGAAGGTGCATTGCCTAAAGGTTTTTGGGCCAGCACATGTGGGCAGCAGTTCCAGACAGCTTAGCATGGACATTCGTGAGACGAAAGCTGCATGCACAAGAGGCAATGAGCTGCAGTGCTGTAGCAGCACGTCAGCTGAAGTTAAGGCAGCTGACTTCAGTAGCAGACACAAGAAAACCTTAAGTCTTCTGGTGAACCTGGTAAGGAATAGGCCAGCCAGGCCTGTTATAATAGAAATCATGCCTGGCGCATTCAGTGACCTGTCTCCCACAGTGCCTTGTAAAAAATTTAACTAGCTTTTTAGTTCTGTCTCGGCTTGATTATTGTAATTCCCTGTTGGCTGGGCTGCCAAAGAAAGCTATGAGACCACTGCAGCGGACTATGAACATGGCTGCAAGGCTAGTCTTCAAGTCCCAGCGGTTTGAGCATGTGTCTACTTTGCTGAAAGAGCTAGGATGGTTGCCGGTTGAGCAAAGGATACAGAGCAAAGTTCTTACACTGACCCACAAGGCCTGCCATGGCTTGGCTCCTTCGTACCTAGCTGAACCGCTACATCAGTTTCAGCCTGTTCGCGCCCTCAGGTCCTCTGTGGACAATAAATAAGCTGTCCCATTCCTCCGCTTAAAGACCGTTGGCGATAGAAGCTTTAGCTCTGCAGGTCCTAGACTGTGGAACTTGCTTCCACAATTCTTACGCAACGACAACTACTCTCCTACTTCCGACTATGGCTCATCTTTTTCAGCGGTCCTGAGCTGCTACTTCTATGCTACTCACTGCCTCAACTGCTCTCCTGACTCTGCTATGCTTCCCACTTTTTCTTTGTTGCGTGAGACGAAGTCTGTTGGCTACCGAATGCATACCGAAAGCCGCTTAGGCTGTGAGTGCGCTATACAAACCTCTCCTGCGTAACACCCACGTGGTCTTTATGACTTTGTGGAGTTACAGACGGAAATACATTACATTACATAACAATACACTTGATAAAGCACCCTCAGAGAACTCCATCTCTTTCTAAGCGCTTTAAATTTGCTGCAAAGGAAACACGATCGAATGGTGAATGGCGCTTGATAAATAACACGAATAACATGGTTAGGGGTGAGATGCACAGGGTCAGCATGCAAGTGCGGTTAGTTAGCTAAGGAGTGAAAGGCAACAGAGCCTAGAAGAGTTCACAAAAAGCACATGTCCTTATTCCAAGCATCTGCTTGAAACAAGTAAAAGCAGAAAGGTAAAATATCTAAAATAAAAAACGAGGGGGAAAAATCTTGGTAAAAGAAAAATTGGAGGCTCTGACCGGGTCAGAGGGCTCGGGGACTTGCCAGTGTGCAAGAGAACTACTGACACCGGATGCAAATTTGATCTGACCCTAGTAATGTTCGGAAAATTGAACAGGAAGTGATCTAGATCTAGAACAGGCAGTCCCATGGGTAGATATATTAAATTAGCTACATGGTGAATGGAAAATGCCCTCGATGCATAGTCTCGACAGCCCTTCAAGACAAACTGTGGACAAGGGGACTGGTACTAGAAGCATGATGTCTAGCAAACTTAGTGCATACACCAAGTACACCAAGTCAGTCAGTTCAGGCCCATATCAATTGTAAATGCATAACAGATATATCAGTTTATCACTGTCAAAGCAGTTGACTAGGTTTCGTACTGGGAAATGGTCACATTGAGCAAGCGACATGGACAGCTGGAGTCTTTTAGATCATTGAGGTGTTGGGCATGCTAGTTATTTTGAATTGCAGTGAGCGTGACACATCAATACATGAAGATGGGAGAAGATCAACCTTATGGTGGTATGGTTTGACTTTGCTGACGCCCACAGTTCAGTCTCCACGAGGTGGTCCAGCCCATCCTAACTCATATCAAGATGCCTGAATAACTTAGGGTCATTGTAGCTGAGTGCTTTTGAGGACTTCAAAGCGATGCTTACAGCCCGAAAGTTCACTGCTGATAGGCAACTGCTCTGTGATTGTATCTCTGTACCATTTCGTTGCTAATCTTCAGCTAGTTTTGGAAATAGTCTTGCGATATGTTGTTCCTTTAGACCTCAGGATAGCCACAGCAAAGAATCTGTGTCTACCGTCCATAAGCATGCTAATGGATGACATCGCCTTCGGGCCTCTGTGCACCGACCACTTCAACACTTCACTGAATTGCATGGCGGAACTATTTAACTTGGCGTCGGATGACTTTTAAGCCGAGTGCAAGCTGCACATTGACTATGAAAGGATGATAAGTACATATCACTAGCGACTGAAGAGCTGGTCAAAAGCCTACTCTTTGCCCCTTATCGACAGGCTGTCATGTGCAAGAGGTTAGTGCAAAAACTTAAGGCGGCAGAGAGCCTCTGACTGGTACGAGCCATTGATTGGTCTCCCTGGGAAGCAGAAAATGTAGTGCTGCTAATAAGGTTTGCTGCTTCAGAGGTTGTGGAATGTCCAGATGTATTACAACATTCCATTTACCCTGCTGGGCAAATATAGTAATGCCTCAAATTCCACATTTAAAAGAAGTATTCCGATGAGTTTCAGCAAGAAAGTCTTGTGTGCATCTTTCTTCAGGGTATGTCTTCCAAGTAAGTCTCTAATGAAAGATTCAAGCGTGGAAAATGTCACGCTGCAAATAATGCTACAGGATGTATGAGATAATACCAGCAGCAAGGCCTTGAAGTGTCAAGTCTACTGTATATGACTGCGGCTCTAAGCTTGGCAATAAAGAACTTCGATCGGGAACTTTGACTGGTAGGGATGTATTAGAACTTCAGCAGTAACGTTTGATAACGAGTAACGAGGATGTCACTAGGAGAAAGATGAGGCAGGTTGAAGAGGGGAAATGACTTGCCGAGGCAGTCCAAAAACCGAAAAAGGGTCAGATGACGACCTGGGCACCACCACATACTGAAGATAACTAGGACTGTGTAAGGAATGCAAACACTGCATGGCATGCTTTTTCTGCTTCGTGCGACACGTGAATAGTTGCTACTCCCTGCAATTTAGGCATGTGGCAGCTTCGGAACAATAACAAGAGTATGAGGTACCTAATAGCTGGTGGATCGATGAGAACACGTTTCTGTGAGGTTGCAAGAAGTCAGTTGCAAGAAGACATTTATGGGCATTTATGGCACAACCAAGTGTTGGAGGTTCTGAACCTGATGAGGTTGTGTAATGCAAAATGGAACTTAAAGAGAGTGAGGCAGTCCTGAGTATGAAGCAAAGGAGAGGCTAGTAGGAAGCCGGCTGCTACCCCCTTAGTTTTGGCCAGGATAACAACGCTTCAATAGACTGCATCTGACAAGACTGCCAGTCTTGCCATATGCAGTCTATTGAAGTGGCGGCCGGCTTAATTAAATTATGTAGGTAGTGTTAGGTTGTAGCTGACCTGCCCGGTCTGATTTTTCAGTTCATGTGATGTTTGTTGATTGATCTGCACCTAAATACTCTCGTGAAATCCTAAACCCTTTATTCGTAATTCTCATCTCGAGTTAACTTCGCAGGGAGGGAAGAAGGTGCAAGTAGCTTATGAGCAGGAAGCTTATGACGACTAGTCCCAGAAAGGAGTAAAGGGTCGAGATGTGAACTTTTTGCTGAGGGGTGGGCGATAGAAGCCTTGTGGGTAGTGAATGAATTTAGTGTCTGAATTTCCTGGATTAGAGACCGGCATAGCCTCCATATTTAGCACCAATTTCTGAGGCTATGTAGCTATACCTAAATGATAACCCGGAAGCTGAGAGGACCTTTAACTCTCCATCGTGGCAAATAACTTGCAGTCATAGACATGGGTCAAACACGATGGCTTATCAAGAAGACAGTTTTCTGAATAAAACTCTGGAACTTCAAGAGGTCACTACAAGCATTTGATGGTGGTCATACTGTAGCACTTCCAAATGAGAGCTCAATCTCTCTGCTAGTTCTTCTGGATCTTTCAGAAGCATTGTATGCCACCGATCGCCTCTTCCTTCTTGAGAGCTATCTCATTATCTCGCCTCCGCATCACTGGCACTGCACTGCTCTGCAATGGCTTAAGCCTTGTAAGAATTCGCACAATCTTTAGTGGTTGCTCTTTCGATTGTACTGCAGAGTGCATGGTGTGCTTAGCGTTCGTCCTAGCACAGCGGATTCCTCTTCACCGTGCAGGCACAGCTGACATGCACTGTCCAAGTAGAGGTCTAGTCAGCAGCTAGCCAGATTCCAAGCCGCTTGGCATGCTTAAAAAGGAGGTCTGTATGGGGCTTCAGTCATGGATCTCCTATTCTAAAATAACTGTAGCAGCTGCTGATAAAAATCAAGTTCTGACTCTGAACCTTTTAATGTGTGGCTTGTCCTATATGAGCTCTTTCCTATTCAGCTGAGCTGCTAAAAAAGTCTCAGCATCATGTGCAACCAGGTCTATCTGGGGGAAATTGAGTGAAGATAAAACGAACTTGGTAATAATTGGTAAACCTCGAGTGACTCAAAAATTGGAAAACCTATACCTTAAAATGGGATCTGCCAGCATGTCTCCTGCAGATTCTGCATGAAATCTAGGTGTCCTGTTCCAAAGTGAACCTTCACTAGACGACCACATCAGCTCCACAGTAAAGTCTGCCTTTATTCAGCTATATAACGTTAGAAAAACTTGGACCTGCTTAGACAATAATACTACATCCAAGTTGGTCCATGCATTTGTGACTTCCCGTCTCGACTTCTGTAACCACTACTTTCAGGTCTTCCTTACTGTGCAATAAGCCAGTTAATAATATTATAACAACACATTCTTTTGTCCCGCCTTCAAAAACCTGATCTCATTCCATGCACTTGACATTAGCTGCAAAGGAAGCACAATCGAATGGTTACTGGTAGCATATTAAATGACAACAAGCATAATATGGTTAGAGGTGACATGCACAAGGTCAGCATCAAAATGGTTCGTGGCAGCATGCCCAGTGTCAGCACCCATAAGCACAAAAAGGACGAATCCCATGGACCTATTAACTGCTGTGATAAATAGATGCGTTTTAGCTTCTTCTCAAATGTGGTCAAGTCAGGGGAGGTCGTGCCACCAGTCGGAAGTGAGTTCCAAGCTTTGGGAACATGCGAACTAAAGGCACGGTCTCTAAGATTTGAGGTTAGTATCAGGTGTTGGCAAACGATTAGATTCCGAAATAATGTAAATAATGTATCTCCGTCAGTAACTCCACAAAGTCATAAAGACCATGTGGGTGTTACACAGGAGAGTTTTGTATAGCGCACTCACAGCCTAAGCGGCTTTCGGTACACATTCGGTAGCCAACAGACTTCGTCTCATGCAACAAAGAGAAAGTGGGAAGCATAGCAGAGTTAGGAGAGCAGTTGAGGTAGTGAGTAGCATAGAAGTAGCAGTTCAGGACCGCTGAAAAAGATGTGCCATAGTCGGCAGTAGGAGAGTAGATGTCGTTGCGTAAGAAAAGCAGGTGGTACGGTGCTTAGCCTGATGAGGGTAGGTCTGATAGGTAGGCAGGAGCCTTAGAATGAAGGGACTTAAAAGTGAGTGGCGGAATATTGAAGTAACAGCACTACCCGTATTGACATGCTCCCCTAACAGCATATGCGAAGTGCCTGAAAGGAGACTTGGTTCTCTGGAGACTCGATACGAATATCGTGTTACTATTATTATTATTATCATCATCTCAGTGAGATATTTCAAGGCATAGACATCAAGGGTCACCGGTCATCCGGGGATCAAACTTTCTTACATTGAATGACAATAAAATCAACTTACTATTTATAGGAAAACTTGGTGTTCTTCATAAATTGTAAAGCCTTGTTTTCAAAATGTACGGGCCAGCATTTCTTCTGTAGCTTTTGCATGCAATCTGAATGTTCTGTCCCAAAATTCCCTTTGACTAAATGACCATATCACCTCCATAGTCAAATCTGCCAACTTTCAGCTCAGTAAGATACGTAACAAAACCGTTCATACGAATTCGGGCCTAGTGAGATAATTATACCACAGTCAAGCTGGTCCACGCATATGTAACATTCCATATCGTCTTCTGTAAATCATGACTTGCAGGTCTTCCTGCCCGTGCAATAAGCTTACTGGTGGAACACTTCCGATAGTTTTGTCCGTCTTGATAGTCATGACTGCCATATTAAACAATTTCCTATCGGCTCCCCATCAAGCAGCTTATCTCAAAGGTTATATCACTCACTTTTAGGTCCATCTATTCTTCCTCTAGTGAATCTAGCCAAAATACATCCTACTTAGGCTTAGCCTCCTACTACCCACTCTTCTTAACCAATTCGTTTAGCTGTGCATCGAACCAACCTCAAATCTTTAGGAGACAGTATCTTTAGTTCGTACGCTTGCAAAACTTGAACCATAATCCCTGACTTAACGACATTGAAAAAGAAGCTATCAATGCAGCTGTTCGTCCCAGCATTTGCTCGGTTTGTTTGAACTTTTCTCTCTGTAGCTGATGCTGTGAATCTTATTATCAATCAATTGACCAAAGTTTTTCAGCTGATTTAAAGGGCCTCGAAAGATGACAATAATAGTAATGATAATAGTACTAAAATACTTGTATAGCGCCCTGAGAGAACTACGTATTCTTTAGAGAAGAACGTTTCGGTAGATAGTGGCAAAACTAGCAAGAGGTCATGAAGGACCAAAATGCAGCAGTGCTTCCACTAGCTTAATTAGACATGAAGGGTAGAGTGCTTTCATTCAATAGCATGTCTTGAGTCTTCGTTTCAATTTTTCAGATAAGATTTTCTTTTCAATTTGTTCAATTATTTGTAGCTACTACATTACTGCCGTGTTCTTCGATACTGCTATCATCACTCACGCAAGAATTGAAGTCGTACTCACTCAATAAGATATCGACTCATTAACTTGACCATGTCTAGATTTAGCAGTTAAGCTGTGCCTAAGCACGAAGGGTTACGAACCTGGCAGGGCAATTGGGCCAGTTAGTACAGCTATTTTTTACAGGTAAAGCAAAACACCTACAAAAAATCTGCTACAGACAATAATTGTATGTAACAATACACACGGGGCTCAATGGGAGTGATTCAGATGGTTCAAAAACATTGATTAAGAAAAATCGACATTCGTAACATGCACGAGAGCATTGGAGGCTGCATCTCGCTGGGGGAGGTAGTGCCTTTGGGATCATGGGATGGTTTTTTCGGCTAATATATTGTGGATTCAACACCAGACAATATGTGCACTAGCTATTTCTAATAATAATAATAATAATAATAATGCACTTGATAAAGCGCCCTCAGAGAACTCAATCTCTTTCTAGGCGCTTTACATTTGCTGTAAAGGAAAATGCATTTCAATGGTGAGTAATATCATGCTATTGATCATTGCTGATATGAATTATAGATATATGCTAATATCGACTAAATGACAATCATAGCTTTTCAGAACTTACTTCTTAGTGCTGCCGTCTTTTTCAGTGGTGATTTCAGCATTTTTTAACACCATTGAAGCTTCCCGAATATTTTAATTAGGTATATATTCTGTATAAGCAACCAGTTTATCTACAATTTAATGCATTCAATTGTTCTCACCAGTTCACAGGAGCAAAATTACATTGCAAATCCAAATTCAAATCAAACACAAACTGTCTATTAATACCAAAGAGCACAAAAAGTGAAAATCAGTGAATTTATATATACTAACAACACTTGAAAAAAATCTATGCTTATCCCATATAATTATTCTATAAAAAAAACCTGAATAACAAATGCATGATTCCTATTATACTACTATCACTCATTCTCAGCAGAGTTGTCCAAAGATGCTCGCCATTGACGTCCGAGATCGTGAGCTCGAGTCCTGAAACATTTGTGAAATGCCTTGATAGAGATTAATTTCTCGAAGGGCACTACAAGAATAATTAGTTTTTTCTTTTCTTTTATCTATTACGCTTCTTCTAGAGTTTGTACTAATATGGCTAAGAGGCTTGTGATTAAAATCAGGAAATTATGTCATGGTCCCCTTTTTAAACAAGCTGCACTACAGTGGCTACTTTAACTCACTAGATCCATTACGTCTTAGGTCCTTTGTACGTAGCTGGATTACTACTTCAATGTCAGCCTCCTCCTGCCTCCAGGGCCTTTCAACCCACTTTAATTAGCTCTTCCCTTTTCCAATTAAACACTTTTTACAATAGCCTTTTCTCTTCAGGTCCAATACTGTGGAATTCGTCGCCACTATCCTGTGCGACAACAACTCCTCTCCTGCTGCCCACACTGGCAGCTCCTTTCTAGATGCTGCCCCCTTTCCTTCCCTGTGCTATTACATTTGTGCTACTTACTTGACTGTCCTTCTGACTCTGCTAGCCACTTCACTTTTTCTTTGTTGTTTTAAATGAAGTCTGCTGGCTACCGTATATGCACCAAAAGCCGTGTAGGTTTTAAGTGAGCTGTAGAAAGCTCTCCATTAATTAATCCAAGCATCATACCTACTTAGTCTTCATCTTCAAAGCATATTTGACTTACAAGTGAAGATACAACATATGGCACATACTTGCTGCATCGAGCATTTCTTTTTTGTAATTACCGTCGATCGCACATGTGACAAGTTTGCAAGTGGTTTGGTGACCCGACAAAATGTGCTCAAGCTAGTCGGTTGCACACTCTGTTTTAAGGCCACGGCGGTTCTCGATGTGTAGATTTTGGCTATTAGAAAGAACAATGTCATTACTACACAGCTTAATATCACTGCCGACCTCATTTTCATGAACTGTCATTTTCTGATCGATCAACTGCAGCCAGATTACAGACCGCCTATGCAATTGCATTTATTAAGCTCCCAGATGCTGTACTGAAGGGTATTGCAACTTCAATTGGCTTTGATTGAATCAGCTTGTTGCAGTTCATTAACCAGAGCACCCATGCCGGATCATATATGTTATTTGCTAAGAGCAGCAAGGAAGACTATACGCAGATTAAACATTGTATAGTAGGAATTGATTAACGATCACTTTTATACATAGAGAAGCAGCAACAGGTTGCAGATATAGGGGCAAATGCAAATTGCAAGAGAAGGAGCGACGTGAGAGCAGATGCAAGAGAATGGGGCCTGTATGCACAGAAACAGAGAGTATACCTTGTATATACATTTATGTATACACAGCATATATATATATATATATGTGTGTGTGTGTGTGTGTGTGTGTGTGTGTGTGTGTGTGTGTGTGTGTGTGTGTGTGTGTGTGTGTGTGTGTGTGTGTGTGTGTGTGTGTGTGTGTGTGTGTGAATGCACACTATATGCCCCTATATAGTAGTTCTGTGTGTGTGTGAGCATGCGTGTTTATAAAGATATATTTATATACAGTATGCATACATGCACAGGTAAATAATACACTTTCTTTATGCTGGACGCGTAGCACCATCTACGCTTCTCCCAAATCCGACAAGATATTGAAGTAGCACGTGGTTAATGCTATAACTTAACCTGGTTGAACCTGACACACAATCTACAAGCAAAGGAGCTCATCTGCTTCGGGTAGCACTGCTTTGGATACTTCAGCTTAAGCCACATGCTGAAGAGTGAAAGCTTGAAGTCTGGTTTTCAATGCATTAATGAGCTTAGCAAGACAACAATAAGAATATGCATAGATATTTGGTGAACAAATTTACTCTCATCTTTGTTGCCTTCATCGCCATCATCAGAATGTTCATGCCTTGTCAGTATGTACCACAGGTGCTACATTCAATCAAATATCTTCCTGCCGGCAACCAGATGTTTTATATAATAAATATTGTATAGTCTCTGTAAGTACTTTGAGTGATATTTTCTTTTGCAAAAACGTATGCATGTCATCCTGTTAATTCCAAGTTCATCACATTATTACATTTTGTATATCAGTCTTTTTTCAAGCTTGCATTTTTAAAACATAGAGAGTCAGCATAAAAATTGTAAATTATTCTTTCATAGCGATAGCACTTCCTACAATAGACCCTGACCATTCTCCTCCTCAAAGCAATACTACCATGATTGCTATCATTAACATTAGTAAGCAGTGAGCAGCAAGTGTGGTATTGGATAGTGATTTTAACAGGTCGAGCTGGCAGCAAAGACAAAACCACGCATTTAATTCACTATATACATCCCTTAGTCAACTTTAGCTACAAAGATCTTTCGAGATCTCTCACCTAAACAGATGCACACAAGTGACTACGAACTTGCAGTACGAAATGCTATTTCCCAGGGATTAAGCATAGGCAGATAACGACGGCATTACTCTTGCCTTCTTATTCTAGTTACACCAACAAAAGCTAAAAGCCAAGCAAATGAACAGCAAGACCCTGATGGTGACTTCCGGTCAGTCCCAGCATGTTGAACAAAGAGATGTAAGCTATAATGATGCTCGGAGCAAAATTTGAGTTTGATGATGACTCAAGATTACCTAAAAAGCACTGTCGGTCACCCTAAAAGAACTAAATCGCTTTCTCTCGGCACTTTATTTATGCTGAAAAGGAAGCACGTCAATCGATTGGGGATAAGCACATAAAGGACAATGTATACAGACGAAGCAAATGATATCAGTAACAGGCGGGTTTTAAGCTACTTCTTAAATGTCATGAAGTTCCTGGATCTCGTCAGTAGGTCAGCAGCGCCTTCAGTTCCAGGCTTTGCGAGCACAGAAACTGAAGGCGCGGTCTCTTTAGGTTGGAGGTATGTTTGAGGACAGCTAAACGGCTTGCGTTAGAAGAGCAGGCGGTACAATCCATCGCAGACTGGTCTGAAAGTGTATGCACTGTGACCGGGCTTGTCGGCGGTCAGCTCTTCTAGTCCATGCGCTTTCCCTGCATGCCGCCGCATGCCTTGGGCGAAGAATTTCATACGACCTTCGCTCGCCGCCTATACCGTACGCATAGAGGTACGGCTACTAACTAGTAACACAGACACGACACCACTCGCTACTAAGCACCCGCTCGACCGCTGAAGCTAGCCTATCTCTCTCTAGAGGTCGGACAACCTGATATGCGCTATATACTTAATTCAGCGAATGCTAAGTAGAAAATCTCGCGCACATGCGGCACCGAGCATACTACGCGCAAGGAAAGCAATACTCTTCGCATATTCGACAGGAACCCACAGCGCTCCGAGGCAAGGTCGTATGAAAAAAGTGAGAAATCAGCCAGCATCAGCCATTCGCGTGCATCCATTGGGCTCTGTGGACTTACGGCCTTCCGTGCGTTAGCTCAATTACAGAGCGATTGCTCGGACAACCCGGTACGCGGTAGATAGCCAAACGAACCAAACGGCTGGGACGCCAACTGTAGCCCGGATGCGGTCGCTGGTGTCTGCTGCTGTCAGCTGCTCTGCTATTGGAGCTACTCCGGTAGGTGCAGCGGTCTTCAATTCAGCGTAAAGCTAAAATGAAGCAGCACTTGTATTTGCTATATTTTCTTTTAGCTGGCTGTATCTTGTGTTCTGGAACTTCTGCAAGCAGCATTATGAATCGTACCGACAGAAGGAGCTGCACTCCATACTCTGTGACCTTGCGTAACTGGCGCATTCAAACCAGCCCATTCCAAAGTCGTACATCACCGTTCAGCGAATCTTAACCTGCAACTAATGGCAGTAAAAAAAAATTGATGCTAGCGGGTGTGACTTACGTCGGACAGAGGAGGAGGCTTGCCTTCTTTTTGCTTTTAGTTACTTTGAGCCTAGCGCCAGGTTTTCCTTTTAAATAATTTGTCAGTTATGATATTCGCATACACGTCGCTAGAACTGCACTTTCTAAGCATTTGAAAGGGCCAAAATAGATAGCATATCACCATGCTAGCGCCAGTACGCATAATCATGTCGCGTTTAGCTAATAGAGTAGGTTTTAACCTTATTTGCGTCACTGACCTCTTTGAAAATCTGGTGAAAGCTGTGGACCCCTCCTTCGGAAAATGCATTTAAGCACATTAAAACAACTTTTTATGCTGTAAGTATACTTTATTTAATTAAATATTGATTTCCTCCTAAAATTCAAGACATGCACAGAGTATTATTAGAGTAAAAATTCTTACCAAAAATTATTTTTCCCTCTCTTTGTCATGCACAAGTCCATGGCCATTCCATATATAAATTAAACGAAGTCATCATGTGCAATTAAAAATCTAAATTCTGCTAAAATTTTAATGAGAAGACAGTGGTTGCTTGGCATAAATAAGATCATGAAACCGTTAAGTGATCTTTGACAAGGTAACCCGCATGTCATCTTTGATATCCAATCAGTTTGGACCAATCGTGTTAATAGAAGTGCTGAAAATCCCAATTCACAGTCAAAGAGGTATCTGACAGAAATAATAGCAACCATAGCTTGCTTTACCCACGAGGGTACGCTTGTTGAAATGCTCACCGGCATTCTTCAAGACTCGTAGATTTGAATTCATTTAATCCCGTTTATTTTTATCTTCATGCCAGTCTGGTCATCTTTGGAAAGGTCTACACATTGCTAATTCATTCTATGTCAGCAAGAAAAGCATTATGAATCCTTATTTAAAATTTAGATCACATGAGCAGAATTAAGCTTTAAAAGAGTTCTTCAGAGCATCCAGATGTCTGCAGAATTCTGCTTGCAAAGAAACTGACAAAGCCACAGCTTAAGGTAAAATAAAGTAGTGTATTGAAAATATTATTTTTTTTATTTGACTTGCGTGGTACCCTGAAGCCTATCCGTAGACCCGTTGGGGTACACCGACTTCAGATCAACGGTCTCTGGCGTAGAAGATGATTCACAGAGACGGAGGATAAGCTGTGAAAAATCGGTGGTTTTTGAGTTTCAACGTCAGCGAGTTATTGTATAACGCAACGTCCGTCAGTGAGGAGTGTGGCAGTCAAGGAGAGCTGAATCTCTTTCTAGGGTCAAAATTTAGCTTTCAAGGAGCGACAACTTTCACAATTTCAGGAAGGATTCGCACAAAAAGCAACTCATATAGACAAAACAACAGCTGGGGAGAATGTGTTACTTTTTTAGAAATCAATGCTTCTTTTAAATTTTTCAAGTCAGGAGACGCGATTTCCACGCTTTAGGAGCATGGGAAGTGAAGGTATGGTGATTCGAAGATTTTAAATTGGTTAAAGGCACAGCTACAAGAATTTGGTCAGTAGAGAGATTGGTGGCCGGAGCACGACAACGAAGAGAAGAGAGTGACAATAACCTGTAACTTGATAGGCTGCTGGATGGGGAATAAGTGCAGGTCGATGATGATGGTATAATGTAGGATGGTGATATAATGGCAGTTGGGATTTTAACAGCAAACAAGGCTCCTTTAACTTTAGGCGTCTTGTTGCACAGGTATGAAGACTAGCAGCTGGTGAATTACATAACTCTGGTCGGGATGGGTTGCAATGGATTACGAGAATCCACATTAATCCACTGTATTAAAGCAAAATCAAACCGGAAATCAAAAGCTCGAAGCTCAAATTTCGAGTGAATGTCTTTGTACACCGCCGTTACAATGCACCCACAACATTGCATGTCATTGTGCTCACGTGTTCTTGCGACGATGAGCTGCGAAGACGCTGGCCACTACCACAGTCCACTTTAATCTGCCGAAAATCCACCGGAAATCGGCTTCGCTAAGCTCCAACACGGATAGTACATTATACTACGCTATTGTTCAATTATTGCCACAAAATATAATAATAAAAGGAAAACCAACACCGAGAGTTGCTAAAAAAAAGTAAGAATACACCTGCAATCAAGTCGAGAAGCAACACCGAAAAAACTTAACTGACACGCTTGGTATTGATTGTTTAATTATAGAGACACTTAATATGATTAATTTGATGCAGAACGCTTGATGCCTACTTCTGATTCTTTTGTCAATAAGCAAACAAGCCTGGCCGATGTGACTTCTGCAAGCATGTTGCTGTGACTCCATAAGTCCTATCCGTAGTTTCGATGAGTACTAGTCAAGGCTACGCCGATTCTTGAGAGTTGAGAACACGTTGCCACTTTGGGTATCGAGATTCAGTTTGTCGTCGCGCTCCTGCGTTGGCAATACTTGAGATTTGTTTCGACCTCTGCAAGAAACAGCGCAACTATTGATGCAAAATGTTATCTAAACTGCATTCCTAAAAGATTGAATTGCTAGTTAATCTGATAGTTGCACACATCTTTGGTTTTTAAATAAAGCCTAAAAGATCCGCTAAATCAATAGTTTCCTGACCACAGCGACTTTCGCACCGCGCTGAGAGTGTCTTCTGCAGAGCTTGGAACCACGACCCGGGGTGTGAAGTGCAAGCGAATTGCCCCTAGGCTGACCCAGATAGGCAATTTTGGGCAGTAATCCCACGATAGCCCAGGAGCTCTTTACGACCGATGTCACGGAATCAAGTTTTGCAGTGGACGATCCTTTATTGCCAACTGCAAGCGGTGGCGCTAGCTGTTAAGGCTCTTCTGCCGCTATAAATGAGGCTGTTAAACCGGCTAATATCATACATAATAATAATAACTGTATATTTGAAACAGTCTGTATCATTAACGGCTTGTATTTGCGAGTACACATATGATGAGCTTCAAGCTGATATATAGCTGAAGATAGCCATTGCTTTGTTGCCACCTCAACGATACCATTCACAATAAAAATATTACTATCGACCCGCACGATGGATGAGCTTCATATAAATTATACATAAATTATATATTCATATATATATATATATATATATATATATATATATATATATATATATATATATATATATATATATATATATATATATATATATATATATATATATATATATATATATATATATATATATATAGCTAAGCCGTATCTGGCCATTAGGCCGGAATTTTCCTACCTCTACTCAACAGCGTAACGCCGGTCCATTTTTCACGACCTTTTGAAGTTACATATAGCGACACGCACACACACACACACACACACGTGTGTGTGGGGGGGTTTCGCTATACGTAACTTATCAAGTGCATTATTATTATTATTATTATTAAGGTCATGAAAACTGGACCGGCGTTACGCTGTCGTGTAGAGGTCGGAAAATTCCGGCCTAATGGCCAGATACGGCCTAGCTACTACTCCAGTCTGGCCTGACTCCCTCCTAGTTATTTATTTTTGGATCCGGCCTAATTTGATAGTCATGGCTTTTTTCCCTTCATTACTGCTGGTTGCAGCTCAAAGCTGTGGCCCGTGTTTATTTAGAACTGCGTCAGGCGCTTGTATGAAACACAAGCGCCTGACCGGGGAGGGATGATAAATGTCTACCCCTATAATTGTCGTGCGCGTCGGTACGTCTGTTGCGACTGTTTGTTCGTTCGTCTGGCAACGCTCAATCCGTCGACACGGAAAAGTGGGCATTGTTTCTTCTAGTTCAGAGTGCCTTCATGACCTCCTGAAACGTTTGTCCGAAAAGTTTGCAGGCCTGTGCTGTAGAGGTTTGTAGCCCACTCGAAGATCCAGCGTCTTGCAGTGAGTATGCGCCAGCCAAGGGACTTCGTCTCAAGAAACGAGTAAAAATTAAAAGGTTGTTTTCGGAGGTCAGACGAACAGTCAATGAAATGATTAGCAAAAATGGCCAGAAAATAAGCGCCACAGTCGGTATTAGGAGAGACAGTATTGTGTTTTACACAAGAATTGTGGAAATGAGCTTCCCATTCATGGAAAGAAGGCTGAGAAAAAGCCTTGCTAGCCAACAGCCTATCAGTAAAACGAAGGAGCAGCGATCGTGGGTGGAACTAGAGGCCACTAGTATCTGAAACTGGTGTACTAGTGCAGCTAGATAGGATGAAGCTAAGCCGTGTGTGGGCCTGCTCGCTCGTATTAGGTAATCCCCAAATCCGTGTATTCCCTAATGCACTGGGTAATAAGTGACTTCGATAGCAAAGCATATGGCTGAATTTCGTGGATCTATACTCGGTCGAATGTTCTACAATTTAATAACCCACCTGGCAGAATTTAGCACTAGTTATCTCATTCATTAAATCTATGTAAGTTAAAAATCACGGAGATCAAGTTACGCTGTAAAACTGGCTACAAATTTTACATTTTGGAAAGCTTTGCAATCCATTTTTCAAACTTCAATAATAAGCAATTTCCCTAGGTTACTACTGTTTCATGGATTGACCGGTTCATTTGATCTTCGTCAACGCCGACTTGCAGTCTGCGGTCTGCTGCTTGATACGCAAGCCGCCTGAATGGATAATCCAGTCTTGCATCAACTTCGGACAGCACTGACTTCCCGTTAAAATGTGGCTCGGTTAGGTTTTTGAATCCCTGGGGTTCTAAGTTTGAATCCTGATACCACTTGGATTTTTCACCCATCATTTCACCGCACGCTGTTGCTACCGTTAAAATGACAGACCGGACATCTAAGGTGTGACGGTAAGTTGAAGGGTGTCTCGTGAGACATGCCTTCAGATGCCACAGGGTTAGCTCAATGCCGTTTCCTCGCCCACGAATAAGGCCGTGAAAATCGCTAGTTTTTACTAGGGTCTTACCAATTTTGTGGAGCCTGCCGGAAACTCGATAACCTCACTAACCTGGATGACAGGAGTGGTTTGCGGCTGGAGAATTGCAACTGGGTGAAGTCACGGATTCTCAAGTTTAAATTTCGCCCGAACGAGTACTCCCTGCGGTCAACCATGGTAGCAAAAACTGTGCGACGACCAACAAATTGTCATTTTGGAAGGCTCTGCCCCCAGCGTAATTATGAATTCGGGTGGCTGTAATCGACCCGAGTCTAAATCGAAGGCCAGGAGATTATGATAGCGATTAGCGAAAATCCAGAACTAGTTCGGTACTGCCCGCGCGACGCACGGGGCCAGCATATTTTAACCCCGGTAGTCCCTTTGACGGACACTCCTTCCTTTTTTTAAGGCCTCTCTTAAAACGGCACGACCTGTCCCATCCATCACAACCAGCACCTTCCACGACGACTTGCACGCTCAACCTACCCCCACTCCTGAATTCCAAGCTATATCGCCGTTCATCTTTTTTTTCTATCTTACAATAACGCCCCTGTGTCTCAGCGCACGAGGTAAGGGGCTCGCTTTTCACTATCCAGGTCGCGGGTTCCAGTCATGGAGTGGGAGATTCTTTATCACCCATTGTAAAGGGTGGTGATAGCCGTAAAGGCTCTTTTGCCGCTACAAAAATGAGGGTGATTGGTCGGCTAAGCTTCCTTTTTTACCTCAAAAGTTAATATAAAAATAACGTCCACACCCATAAAGCCACCCAAAGTGTTCTGCATTGCATGGGTCAGTGGCTAGCATTTGAACTAATCCCGATGCAACGGTAAGCTAATCAACCAATTAATCCTTATCGAAACAAATAAAAAGCTATGTACAGAACTGTTATGTAACGAGGCATGGGTGGTGCTCTTGACTGAAACGCATGACTCTCCTCTCTAGATAGTTTGTTAATAGTGTCATGTAGTGGCGCAGCACGAATGTCAGAAGATCTGTGCTTATGAAGTTAATGTAGTTTAGTGCTTACTTTTGTTGCAATACTTTCACATATATATTCCCAATGCTGTTCCTGCATGATTAATTCGGCAGCCATTTTCTGATGACGGTCCAGTGAGGTGTCTCGCTACCTCCTGATGGAACATAAGTTCGTAAAAACACGTATAGCAAGTCTATCCACTACTTAAACATTAACTAATGTGGAATCGGATCATTAAATGCTGAACTATGTGCTCTGCCGCATAGCTCTAACGTCTTTTTCAGAATTCAGACTTTCTTCTTGTAAACTTGGACTCAAAGGCTCTTTTATTTTTTTAAGGGCTACTTACTTGAACTCTTCTTCTCGCTGCACCTGTTCCTCCAGCTCTTCTAGTATGCGCCTGTTGCCGCTCAGATCAAAAAGGCTTCCGTATCTAGCGATACCCGGGCTACCTGGAATAACAAATATCGGTGAATGAAAATTCGAGTCGTGGCATCAAAAATGTGACACCACACAATTTCTTCTCGATCTAGTTCAACCGGCATTATACCGGCTTCTTGCGTTGGAAGTTAATCTAAATATCAGAAGAAACGATAGGTTTGCGGCTCTTAAGAGCTCCGATCACCTCGAATGTATCCTTTCGGGAGTTTCTGCTCAGACGTCTGGTCATCTGTCGCTGCTCGTCGAGACTTTGGCTTGACACTGAAAAGAGTTTGTTCAAGCACATTTTACTAGTCAGTATTATATCGACAGCGGAAACTCGTCTCCACAAAGCATACCAGCTAAATCAAATACACCGTTGTCATGGCGCAACGTGTAAACTATTGCTTCTCCACCTACAAACGATGTATTCGCGGTATTGACCTCAGCCTGGCACATCGGTTTGCCCGAAACAGTCGAAAGCTAGCACCTGCTTTTCCACGAGCAGGCTTGTGTGGCTGTGCACCCTGTGCCTCGGCGTACGACAGGATCGTTATTGGCAAAATGCAGCTAAGCACGTGTCTCCCGGACGGCTTACCCAATAAAGGAACTAGTCCTGGCCACGGGCTGCAGAGACGACGGTGACGACGACGACTTGGGGCCTCCGCTGACGGTTTTTCGAGTACGGCTTACCCGAGTGCGAATAAGCTCCTGCTTTGGGCGATCCGCAATGCTCTGATCCGGCTGCTGCTCCGATGCTGTTTCGGATAATGCAAGCTCAAGAAATTTTGCTCGCGCCTCGGTAAAGGATGGAAGTTCGGCCGCTGGCGAGTCGATAGGTGGTGACGTTGCGCTCTTGGACTTCGCCAGTACGCCCCTGGCGGTTACGCTACGGCCACCTGCACGATGTGTCGAGGTAACGACTTTCGCTTGCATCCGCTCGGAGGCTACATCGTTCGGGTCAGATGAGTCGCTAACGGAGGTTCCATCCAAGCGATGAGTGCCAGCCGCGTTTTTGGCAGGCACTTCGGAGAGCTTCGATTCGATTGGCTGCTTTGATGAATCGCCGTTCCCTGAAGGCTTTTGTTCAGCTGTCGCAGCTTGCTGAGTGGAGGCACTCTCCATGGACATGTCATTTTCAGCAATATGGCAGGACTTTTCGACTGGTATAAGCGTCTAAAAAATAACGCGCTTAAATAAACCTCGCATTGTCCTGGGCCTTCGCCATAGGGTTCTTGGTTCGTCTACTGTGCGCTAGTGAACTAGGGCTGATGTAGCACACCGTAATTGAAATCAAACGCGATACCTCCAGCTTGGCAGGACACTCAAATTGCGACACCTAGATCAAGATTTTGTTTCAGCCGCATTCACATTTCTGTTCTGTTTCGTAATATATAGCCGTAGTAGCTGCAAAAAAGTCCGATGACGTGTTTGTAAAACTATGTCTTATTGAGCCTAAAAATAGGCTACCCCTCATTAAGTAGAGGAAGCTTCGGGCTGTAATCGCTTTTGAGGAGTGCGAAAGGAAAAGAGAGCATCTCTACACGCACAAAAGGTATTCGCATAGCTTAGGCGTTCGATTCTAACACATATCTCCTAAAATCAGAAACTTCGGTGCTAGAACTTCAAGAAACAGGGGCACAAACTTTACAGCTTCATAGCGTCTGTTTGTGGGTATTTCTTAATTATAATTTCACTGTTGAGTCTTCGTCTAGTAGCAATGTGCTTGCACTTTCGCGATCCAGGACCTTGTGTCCCGCTGCAGGCTATTCTACATTGCCTGCGGCGAGCTGATTGAAATGCTTGAACGCTCTTTTCCGGCTAAGTAGAGGACGTTTTGAATTGGCCTATCTTTCCTTTCTTCCAATTATTTGGGTCAGCTAGTAATGGTTTTTTTGTATAATACTACAACTCGATAGTCTGGCTCGGGAGGTAGCTACGATTCATCGAGGATTTTCATGGGCTGCACTTGACGGTGTTGGTAAACTAGCCACGGTCGCGGAACCTGCGGTGTGCTCCACGTGCAGTGGATGCGAGTCACATGAAATGCAGCACGCGGAGCGAAGGGCGGCCTTCTGCTAACAAGGGAATTAATCAACCGCCGCTTTCACCACCTAGCTCTTACGCTGACCACAAGGCCCTCCACGGCTTGGCTCCTTCATACCTAGCTGAACTGCTGCACCAGTTTAAGCCTCCTCTTGCCCTCAGGTCCTGTATGGACAATGAACTAGCCGTTCCATTCCTCCGCTTAAAGACCATTGGTGACTGAACCTTTTGCTCTGCAGGTCCTAGACTGCGGAATTCACTTCCGCAATCTTACGCTAACGGCAACTACTCTCCTGCTGCCCCCTATGACGCATCTTCTCTGGCCGCCCTAAACTGCTACTTGCAATAATAATAATAATAATAATAATAATAATACTGCATTGTATATAGCACCCTCGGAGAACTCAAGCTCTTTCTAGGCACTTTACATTTGTTGCACTCAGCTATGCCCTCTCACTTTCTCTTCGTTGCGTGAGATGAAGTCTGTTGGCTACCGAATGCGTACCTAAAGCCGCTTAGGCTGTGAGTTCGCTACATAAAACTCTCCTGCGTAACACCCACACAGCCTTTGTGGCTTTGTGGAGATACGGACGAAGATACTATATTACAATAGTGTAGATTCGGCTCACAGAAAGCCTTACGACAGATGTCATAACACAGAAATAGTTCGATGAAGCAAAGTTCGCGTGCACCACCTTTTGTAATGCTGCTGTCCTCTTAGGGTAGCTCTTACTGAGAGCCTGACGCCAACAGCACATGAGAACTTACCTGACGCATCTGCTCCGGCTCGGCAGTAGCCACGTCCGACTCAGGGGAGCAGTGGTCGTCAGTGGCCGTGAGCCCATTGGAGTTGGTTGCCAACTCGATTGCTAAATGCGCTCCTACCTCCTGGTTGGCTTGTGAGACCTGATCATACCCACTTGGCTCGCTTGGCCGCGGCATCGTGACTGGCTGCATAGCCAAAGTGGCCTTTTCTGAGAGTGCATGATCATCGGTTTGGGTTCGATCCTGCTTCTCTCCACGTCCCGTGCCGATGCGAACTCTTTGTGCAACTGCTCCAGGGGCCTTTGCGGATATCCCAGCAGAGCCTATTCAACAAAGTGGGCCACACTGTTTAGGCATCAGATGCACTTAAGTCAAATCTATTGCAGTGCTCCAAACTTTTGAAATTTAATACCTACCTACGCTTGGATCATTTAGGATAGGCAGAGGTGAAAATATGGCAGAAACGTGACTACAGTCATAACTACATTAATTAGAGCAAGCCCTGCAGTAAATACTGAATTTCGCTTTGGGTTAGCACTGTAACAACGTGTAGAGACAGCAGCAACGTGCTTTGATCAGACCACTGCTACGAGAAATCGTTGGCTTAGGGGTTTGCCAGTGCGAATGCTTAAGCAAAGATTCACTCTAAAATGCACTTGCAAGCAATTGCTGGTGCTGGTAGACTGCTTGATGGATTATGACCAGTAGCAAAGCTCACAATAAGACTCGCCGAGGCTGCGAGATAGCATACCGACTTCGGCCGACAGATGCAAGTAGATGCAAATCCTTGAAGGCAGAGGACCTCGATGTAGCAGGCACAGTCGTTCGGCGTTCAACTCGACACCTCGGCTCGTGCAGTCGACGGCGTCAGAAACCCACGGTGGATCGGTGGAAAACCAGTACTCAACGGTCTCGTGCTGCTTGGTAGTCTCCATCCTACATGCCGCGAGTGCTATGACCCGACCAACTGCGTGGCCGCAGCTCTCTGCAGCCCACGGTGGGAATTTGATGGCACACCTATTCGAGCCCTCAGCGCTCAGACTGCGGAAACAAGCAGATAAGTCTGCCTATTGTGTTGGAAATGCCGAGCTTTCCCGCCGGGGCATTCAGCGGTGAATGCCCTTGCGATAGTAGCAATTCACTGGCGGCCAGACATGAATCAACGGCTGGATGGACTCCACTTGCACGGCTTGCCGGTGGCGGCTGTGAGACAGCGAGCCGTTCACGCACTACTGACGCTAGTGAATGGGACAAGCACGTTCAACGACAGCCTCATTCTTACCGATTCCTCGAGTAAACAGCTGCTATCAGTTGCAGCTAGCTAGTGCAAATCAGGTCATTTTCTAGCCTTGAATTTTTGTAGTTATCTAGACGAGAAACGTTGGAGAAATTTCTCAAATAGGTAGAATTACAAACAGGATGTATCTATATAAAGCCGGATGTTTTTAGTTTACGTTGATATTCTTTAAGCCCCTGTACCTATTAAAAGCTGTTCCCTTATAAGCCGAATAATTTCATATCTTACTCTCTATAATCAGTTTCAGAATCAAGTTTGACAAGGAACAATTTACCAAAATTAATCATATTATATAACTTCTGAATCGACTATATAAGTAACTTATTCTACAGGATTCACGTCAAGTGAAAATCATATATGAGCAAGTTATAATACAGGGACCTAATAATAAAAGAAGCAGACCGCATTATTCAGCTCTTATTCCCGCATCTGCCATTGATGGCCCCGTTTGTGACTCTAGCAACCATTGTGGGCTCAGTGAAATTTCCCAGCCGGACTCATGAAAAGTTGCCAATAATAACTGGTTTCCGATGTTTGCGCAAGCATGTGAGTACATGCGAGGTAACCGATTGCTGTGCAACAACGTTGAGCAATATCAATTTTTTTCAGGCAATGATGCCGCACTCGAGATCTTGAAAGATCCAGACTGAATTTGGAATGACTGGGACATGGAAGAGTAGACCTGTAGCATGCTCACCCGATTCATGTATGCAAGCCCTGTTTAGGCGGTCTATACTTTGACCCGAGCAGGGCCAGTCAATGATAGCAAGGGTGAAGTAGTGTGTGGGGGAGCCGCGTGGCACATTCCTTCAGCTCGATCCACTGCGGATCTAGGGCCAGCTGGCCTTCCTCTTACGTAAGCAAGCGATGGAGTGGCGGCCTCTTGACTCCACATAGAAAGCAAGAAGTAAAGGAATTATTTGGGACCACATGGTGGTGGCAGTAACATATATGGTGCTGATATGAGGTCAAACATGCACTATAGCTTTGATTACTGGTGCTAACAACCCTTAACTTGCAATGCAACTCGACCAGCTCAATAGATACTCATTTAAGCTGCATTTTCCACTGCAACATGAATTCTCGCAAAGAAAGTGATCGGTCCCCAACACTACGTACGTAAACATGAACAAGAGCTAGGAAGCCTCGTTTGCAAGCATATAGGAAAATCTTGTGGTCCTTCTGGTCCTTTGCTTAGGTAAGCAGACGAGTAGCCGCCTCTCGCTCTCATTAACGTGAGTGACATCAATTACTTCAACGCTAGGGCTCAATTGAAGAGGCGTATTCTGTCAACCTAAATACGCTTCGTGATTGCTATATCTACTTGATATTGTTGATTCTTTTATAAAGATTACAATATCGGATAGTTTTTACCACTCTAGCTTATGTGAGTGATAGAAGCAACATGGTTTTATGGAAACTTCTGCAGCTTGGAAAAACGCAGCCACACACAGCATACTATTAGTGGTCTAGCAAACTACTGGAGAATGCGAAACACAGCTCACTCAAAGGACACTAGCTCAAGGAGAAAGTCATGAAGTGCGAGTCAACCGTACGAGGTCGCGGTCGGGTATTCGAAAGACAGGTATCAATAACGGTACCTGTTCGCTGTGACGTCACATAGGTTTCCACGCAGGCTTGCATGGCAGAAACATTCTCTTATACAACCAAGCTTTGTTTATTATAAATTTCATTGATTTAATTATTTCTATACATTTTATCAAACGTCCTGGAACTGCCTATTCTGCTGACTTGGGCATGTATAGCGAAACCTATCCAACCGAAACCAGAAATTAAATCCTGCAATGGTGAAAAAGCTGAGATTTTTATAATTCATTTGTATAGCGCCCCAAGAGAGCTTAATCTCTATTCAGGAGCTTCACTTATGCCTCGGGACTCGAGCCCACTACCTCAGCCAGATCTTGGTCGGGGCGAGCACCTTAACCTTCAGACCAAACTAGCTCGGCGTGATGAACTTACATTTTAAGTTACGCGTTAGTCCAATTATTAGCTTAGCTTTCTACATGGCACAAAGGTGCATGGTTAATGAAGCGATTAAAAGTTTGCATGTACCTTAACAAGCTGCGAATGTGTACCTCGGTATACCAAGGTTTCAAAATCGGATACAAGTCTTAAATGATGCAGAGATAGGTCAAAGAAAAATAGACATGCTGCTTTTAGTTTACTTACGGGATGGACACGTCTTGCCTAATCTTTTTCTCAAAGCTCCTCTTTTTTGAGGAAATCATCCAATTAATATCATATCCATTTTCTAGTGCTTTTTTAGTTTGAAGGCACCCTAATTAATTAATCTACTGTTGGACCAGCCTTCTCAGTATTTTTTCAAAATGTACTCTTAACAGCTATGGGCAGATTACTTTAAAGTTAAAATGAAGAACCGGTGTGTCGGAAATCAGTGAGAAATTGAATAGGTTTAAGTTTTTATGAGAAAACTGGACGGATGAATAACAAAATGGAGCCTAAGAAGCTTGCAATCACCGATCACATTACTAAGATAGTGGTCGTTACGTGGAAGTTTAAGCATGTGAACCGTATGCCTTAAAGCTTTTTTCAAAAATATTTAGGATAACTATGGGTTATATTTATTTATAATTCGTTGGATCGGCTTGATTTTGCTAGAAGCGAATCGAATCACAGAACTCAAAAAAGTTCAGCAAATTAGGCTATTCAGCTTTTTAACTCCCAACGTCCTTTCTTAAGGACGTGAGTCGAGTTCATACCAGAATCATTTTCAGTAATTTTGAGGCTAGGTTCAGCATTTCAATCGGATTAGATAACTCACATTCACTAAATGTGTGGTAGTTTACTTTGCTGGTAAGGTAATATGGTATTATTGGTACTACTCTATGCTTCGGAATACCTGCTTCAATTCTTTGGTAAGGACAATAATAATAATACATTTGTTACAGTGCCTTCAGAGAACTGAATCTCATTCTAGGCACTTTAAATTTGCTATCACATGGCAATGGGCATGAACGATGTGTTCGTTTTTATGAAAATGTGCAATTAATAGTGTGACAATTTACTAGCTCTGCTAGCCATGGTAGGGCAAAATTCATCTACCTTCATCCAGCTACCCATTTAATTATCCTGGATAGAGAATATAAATTATCTTCTGCACTAAGGTCTTTTATGCCACTACCATCAACTTCGTGGAAGTCTCGAGCTATTTCTACGTTAGGCACCTGCCCAGAGCAAACATATTTTCATTTTAGAGACTCCTTGCAGATCAGCAAAAGTATTTGCTGTTCTATAGTCTACCAAAACACTTACATCTAAATATGCTGTAATAATTATAATCATAAGTATTTTAAAGCATCCTAAGGGAACTTAATCTATATTGATGTATTTTACAACTCTTGCACAAGAAGCAATTACCAAAAGTTAATAAAAATCAAGGTATTTTGGTTAGGCAAGCATACAAAAGCGCACAATTATTGTGTTAAGACAATCGTGCAAGCAAAAGCACACAAAAGACGGACCCTCGCTTAGTTACACTCCCTCAATCATTCACAAGCAAAAAAGCCCACGGGAAAAAGACAGGTTTATTGGGGCGCTATAAGAAAGTATGCCGCTGTTGCGCTTGGTAGCTTAGTAACGCAGTGCATATTTCATAACGCACAACCACATGTTAAAGAATAATTCACTTGAACAGAGCAAAAGCTGTGTGGAACAGGTAGTTTTCAGCTTTTATAATGTGGTTAAATCAGAAGATGGTGCTATCTTTTTCCTTGGTGGTTTTCTTAGCCTTAGGAGTATTTTAATTGAAGGCATGGTCTGCCAGGGATTTAGAAATAGGTAGGGGCCCAAGTGATCGACCAGATGCAGAAGATCAATTGGTGCAGTCTTGATGTCCTAAGTTTGTAACCTAATTCAGATATGTAGGCCTGAGCAAGACAGGGGAGGGTCTAAAAATGAATGACAGTATCTCGAAGTTGATACACTGCTTGATAGGCAGCGAGGGTAGATTGGTGAACAGGGATTTAACTTGGCAAATGCCGCGCTTACGTCAGAAGCCTCTGGCCGCCGAGTTTTTCACAAGCCGTAAGCGAGTTATTTCGCTGGCTGGCAAACTAACCCATAGTGAGTTGCACAAGTCTACTCTTGATTTCAAAATGCATGCACCAGCCTGGCTTTATTGTCATTGTCCAAGCAAGCTCAAATTTTGTAAATTTCACTAGGGAAAATTAGACCGACATAGCTGTAGGGATGTGCTCATCTAAAGCGGAATTAAGGACTAATTATTTTGGAAGAGAATACCCAGCTTCCGGGCCTAGGCTAGATGAGATGTGCTGGTAGAGCCAATTTGGAGAGTTAGGCTCTCCGGTTTCTGAGTAACACTAGGCTTTTTATTATTAGTAAGTTTTATTATTAGTATTTTCGTCATTCAGCTTCAGAAAGTGTTCGCTAGTTTGGCCCAGTGGTTAAGGTTTTCGCCCCAATCAAAGTCTGACTGAGATCGTCTGCTCAAGACCCATGGTATACGTGAAGTGCCTGAATAGATATTAAGTTCCCTTATGGTGCTGTACAAATGAATTGTATTATTTTTACTTGCTGCCGTCTAAGTGCGATTATCAACAATGCATGATACTGGTTACCTGAAAGAGTTTGAGAACTGGAAAGTAGGAAAGGATCATATCACAAGTACAGCTGATCCAGTCATGAATTATTCAGTATGTGCATATATAATACATTTTGTTCAGTATAGTCATTAAAATCCTTGAAAAATCGTCGTGGACGCGGTGGTGCCGCTATTTCTCTTGATATTTGTCGTTCGTATATTAAAACTACACGTCCCGACTGTACTGGAGCAACTGGACTTCCGGTTCCTCCAGGAACAGGTCGGCGTCGTCGAAATGCAGGTCCGCGCCGACCTCGATGCAGTGGTTCTCCTCGTCTGGCATGTCCTCATCGTCGACCGTTCCCGACGACATCGTGGCCCTTTTTGCCGAGGTTTAAAAGCCACTTGGTGACTGTGTCAGCGAAGGTGTTGCTCAGGCTGCGATGCTTGCCGTTCAAGGCGGTGGCCGTCCCAATCTCGATGATGAACTTGTCATGAAAACGACTCCAGATCGGGTCCTTCTTTGAGCCCATGATGAACGGCAGCAGCGAGTACAATATGGCGAACCACGCAGGTCGCGGACTTCCTGAATAAGCGTGGAGAGCCGACCCCGGCCGTCGGCTCAGTCATTCAGCCCACGTGCGAGTGGGTCCCCAATACCATAGAGTACGAGTTTTCTTAAATTAATTTTTGCGTTAAACGTGTATGTGTGATTTCGGGGCGTATTATACCGTATAATACAGCCCCCAAAATGTACTATACATGTATAATATAAAGATTTCAGATAACTTATACTCCCAAAGTAGCTAAGTTTATTATATGGGTTAATATATATCAGAACCTACATTTATATGAGCTGCATAACTGATAGAACGCTGGTCAAAAGGCGTGGCTAAGATGAGCCCAGGGAGGTACCGGACCTTGACTTTTCCAAACTTTTCCAAATCGTTAGAAGGCGAAAGGCCGAGGAGGGCGGCCAACCGATTGGTTAGGTTACTTTAGGTCAATCAAAGGGGAGGCCAAAGCTCATTGGCCCTACCTACGTCCACTCTGGCGCCAAACGCTGGCCTGAAGTAGCATTGTTACCCGTTTCTCAACCGGAGGTGAAACACCTCAACAGATCGTATGGCTCGGGTTTCAAACTTTTGCGTTCAGCTTGCCAGACTGCATTGATTCACGAATCTCCGCTAGCCAATGAGATCAGAGTGTACGCAACCTCTATAAATAGCTAAAGTGTGAAATGCGGTGATCGTTAGCTATCTACCGCATAATAACGTAGTTTTCTTAGAAAGTTGGTCCGTAAGTCCGGCAAAGTCTCTGGCGTCATATTTACGTTGAGTCACTAGGGTGATATTTATAGTATTAATACGACGGCATAGCAATGATGAGTTTCATATAAGGGAACAGGGGGATAGTTTTCTTATTTGCATATACAGCTGGCAAATTTGATAGCTGCTAGAGTTAGCTTGACCGACCGGAAGTCTAGCTGCGCCTGCTTTTGGTAAGCGACGGTCTGGCATAAATGGAAAGTTCCCGCGGTTATTCACGGGGCATACTAAATAGCTAAAATAAATTTAAATACGCCCGTCCGTACGTTTCTTTCACTCAACTCGATACTGATTAACAACCTGACGTTGACGAATAAATTGCATAAAATTGTATTTCTATTCCTTTTTAAAAGAACATTATTAAATATAATTTTGAAATACTTTTTCACTTTTGCCTCCTACACAGATATTGCTTCATTAACTTGTTTGTCTTTTCAAAGAGAAGCTTCCAAAATATGGAAGTTCTGACCCAGTTTTTTTAACTCCTCCCCGCTTTAAACTTGGCAGTCAGTGAAGCAGGTTCACCAGCTAGGTCAATGGACACTCATGCCAGCATTCCATAGCAAAGTTGGTGTTTTCCATTTCACGGGTGCCAGCTACCTTATTTTAACGTGTATGAGCCATCTTTTTCAAAAATTTGGGGTCAGATAATGGAGAGGGGGGCTTATACACGGGAGGTTACTTTTTTGCTTTAATATTTCGCTAAACATAGTACCTGCTTTGAATGCATTTCCGGTATCTGAATGCATTTTAAAGGCATTTGAACCTTCTAAAATGCAACGGAAGGAACGGAAGATGACGCAGTCTGTAAAGAGAGTGACGACGACTGTGATGATAACGGAGTTTTCACCAAATTTCAAGCCTGTAATATGAACAAAGAAGAGGAGAGGGTATCATCACCAATACTGATGTAGAGGATTGTGATAGTGACATTAGGGATTCAGTCCATTCATTTATTGAATAAAAGTATTATTACCAAAAATTGTCTTAAAAATTTGGGGGGCTTATACACGGTAAAATACCGCTGTTTCCGTATACAGACTGCGTTATTCCGCCACCATTGTGGACTGACGAGTTTTCGCAGCCACGAATTGGGAACAAACAGGAGAAAAGCGAGAAGAATGTAAGTGTACGTATCGGAGACGATAACAAGAAAAACAAGCAACAAAGGAAGCCATTCAGAGCCACTGTCGAAACTCAAGAGAAAAGTTGCGTACGACGAACTCTTCACTAAAAGAAAAGACTGAAGAAGCCCGTGAGCTTCCATTTTGTCAAAGCTCAGCGAATGTCTAACTTACGAAAAGGTCGAAAACAGAAAGAGCCCGGCGGCAAGATTTGTGCACTTGATAACCCTGGTCGTGGTTTGAAGTCTTTGTCCGACTGCAGGCAGGTCTCACCGCCCCGGCCTCCGCATGGCCGACCGTCGCGCCAGATAGGCTGGGCTAGCCGCTAGGTCAGTGTACACTCAGGCCCGCATTGTAATTCAACGCTGAAATTCCCCGTGATTTTCTAGGAGCAAAAGCTAGTACATCGAAATAGGAAAGTTGGAAACGCCGTGCCGTGAAAGAACCAAGTTGACCACAAAATATTATGGATTGTAATCGACTTATGCAGTGAAGATCGTGTCAGTAAAGTGTAAGCTAATTTAACAGCTTCATTTAGATAGCGGCAGAAGAGCTTTCACGGCTATCACCACCGCTTGCAGTGGTCAATAAAGAATCGACCACCGCATGACTCGAACCCACGACCAGGGTCGTGAAGAGCAAGCACCTTACCCCTGGGCTGAGACCCGGGGGCAAAAGTTGCGCGACGAACTCTAAATAAAGGGTTATAGAAATTTAGGGATACTAAATATCTGAGTTATCCAGAAAGCTGAGAATGCGGTAGAGACATTATATCAGTAAACATCTGCTGTGCATTGGCTGAAAACGGCTCAGTGAGAACACGTGAAACCAAGAGCTGCTCGTTTATTGCCATCTTTCAAAAATCGTGTTACTTTCTTGAGCAGACGCTATCACGCATGTAATGTCTATTGTCAAAATTAAGAAAACACTTTAAATAAAGGCTGTTAAAGAAACACCTCGATTTCTGGCACGAACCTAATACATTATTCAAAAGTCAAGACATCCTGGTGATGCTACAAATTCAAGTTATTCATCCCTAGAAATCCGCTACTAATCGGGCTTCCGGTTAATTAAATTACCATTCGGGTGCTGTGGCTTTTGTCTAGCACAACCATAGGAGTGCACGGGATTCAAACTCTAATCGTGAACCACAATTACAGCAATGCTTGTGGTTAACTCCTAGCAATAACGACAAATATCCTAAACCCCCATGGCCAGTCATTAAGTAAATACAATACTTCAGGTAGACATGATAAATTCTTTAGAAACTTCATGTATCGCTTATACCATAGAAAGAATGGTGTGCAGTAAACCTATCGAAATGAACTACAGCGACTCGGTGCAGTTACATTTGCAAGGCCCAACATATCGTTTTCGAATAAACGACAACAAATGAATTTAATGTATAAGTAAATCTAATTTTCTTTTCTAATAGACACTTGTCTTACACCAATGACAGGTCTTTGAAAACGTCCCAGCACGGTGGACTCGGTATCTCTAGTAATGCCAGCTTTAATCTCAGCAGTGCTTTTCGGTCCTGGAACCACAGAAACTTGCCCAGGGATTTCGCTCCTGCTAGCAGGAATGACACCTGGGCCAGTGCTGGAAAGACCATCTGTTTGCTGAACGAGTAAAGTAACAGACGGTCTGCGAGCAAGCGTATTTCCATCGATAAGGTCAGCCTGCGAATTTTCAGGCTGCCACGTATTTATGACTTTCTTTCGCACCTGAAACAAAAAAAAAAATCTTCGATGGGTCAAGCTAAAGTGCAATGAGCAAACATCTGCACATGTGCGACTGAAAGGCAAGATGCATTGAGTCGAACCTGCAAAGCTTTTCTTATAGCCTGCCTCTCATCCTCTATTCCATGAAGTTCAGCTGCATTTCCCGACGACATCGACTGCTCAGAAGTCTTTATCGCACTTTGGAAGTCGGCCGATTGTTGAGATGACGTAAGGGCACCGGAAGAGGTGCCAATGCTTGGAATGACCGGAGAGGATGCAGCGGTCATCGGAATGCTGTCCGCATGTGACGTCAGCTCCTCTTCCACATGAAGTGGTGCAGTGCCTTTAGGTTTAGATGTCATAGCGATATTGCTCGAAGGTTGAATAACAAATGGGCTTGCTCCTGGTATGGTTGGAGCCACTGTTTTATTGGGAAATGCATAAAATTCCTGCCCCGTAGGTGTGACAGGTGGCGATACTAGACCCTGACCTGGATTAAAAATCACTTTCCTGAAACTGTTAGAAGATCCTTGAGCAAAGCCTGATGAAAACGGCTGTGCTCCCAAGCGAATCTCGGTTCTGGTTATAACATGCTCCACATGGTGATGACTGGTAGGGACGGTTCGTTCGTCTTGCCTCTCGTTTTGCATATCATTAGTTTGTGACTTCGGAAGAATCCCTGACAGTGTCGATTGCCCAGAAGTTGTCGCAGTTGCATTATACACAAAAGGCGATATTTCGGCAAATGGGGCTGGGCTCTTGAGCAGTACAGGCAGCAGCGAAATGGGTGCCCTAGCATTTTGTGACAAATTGCCATCGGAGTCGTCATTTCTTGTTGGCTTGATCAGTTCATGGGGTGCAGAAATTCCACCAACAATTGATGCTAATTTGTCAGTGTTCTTCTGTAAAGTAACTCCCTGGTCTTGTTTGGGTAGTTGCATGTCTTTCAGTGCCTTTCCAACAAGGCTATTATTCAACGTTACACTAAGCTGCTGTCGTGCCTGTGACATACTTAGTTCTTCAATTGAGTTATGCAAGTCCAGCAACTGCGTGATTGTGTGCGACTGCTCGATCGTCACTGTCTCTATTGTTGCTGGAGCCTCTGCTGCTGGGGGTTTCAGCACAGTGGCCAACTGGTGTGAGCTAGAGGTGGTAATTTCCGATTGCCCAGAAAAGTTTGCCGTTTCTGCCTCCTGTGACTGTTCTAGTGCACTAGAAGAGCTCCACGCGGCTACCTCCTGTAGATCAGGCTGCTCGAATGACGTATGTCGGACTGCTCTTGCAGAATCGCTGACAGATAATATTTCCGGCATATCCACAGTGGGCGTTATCTTCAAAATGGGTGGCTCCGAGATGCCGTAGATGGCCTCTTCCAGTGATTCAGAGAATTTGCTTTCGGCTGCCTCAGCTGGACCGACTGAGTCAGTGTGGTCTAATTCTAACTGAGCTTCAGACTTCTGCATTTGCATAACAATGGCATTTTGAACGCCACAAGTGTCCACCTTGGGTGATACTAGAAGTACCGAAATAGCTTCGTGCTTGGGCTGGGCAGCCACTTGGGAGACCTCTTCAAGAACTGCAGCCTCAACCGCATTACAGCTTGTTACCTCTGATGGTTTTGCTACATCGGCTTCAATTGAGTTGGCTGGCTCATCGGTGGCCAGTGGTATAGCTGGTTGCTTTGTTTGAGTCCCACTCGGCTCCCGAAAACTGTGCTCAGCCATCTCCGTAGGCGTGGGCAACTCTTCTACGGCTGGCTGATCGAGCTCAGCACTAAATAGTGCTGGTGGTGCTTGTGGTGGCTGCATAAGCACCGAGAACGCAGGCAATGAATGGCAATGGCTTGCATCTGACGATGTTAGGAGTTCGGCTGCAGCTGACTTGTCCAGCTCAACTGTGGCTGGTAGCAGTGGGCGCTCCGTAAAATGAACCAATTTTAACGGCAGCTCACAGAGGCTAGCCGTGGCTGCCAGAATCTGCTCAGAAGCAACTACCTCCGAGCTGTAAGGCACTGCATAAGCCTCTGGAGCTAGTAGTGATGCATAAACAGACTCTGTATGATTGCAGGGTGTAACCTCTGGTAGCTGTAGCTCAGGAACTGGTACCACTCCCTCTGATTCCAATGTGTTGGGTATGATAGCAACAAATGAAGGTTGTACTATCGATGAGACTGCAGGTTTGCTGACCTTCCAGAAAATGTCGTTCGGTCTCGTCGGTGGTATCGTTTCAGTAACCCCAGCTAACAGCTCATTCGCTGCTGCTGTAGGATTTGCTGCACATAACCCTGGTAGAAAGAGAGGTTCAGTAAAGCTGCAAGAGACCACCACCGGAGGCCCTGAGAGGTCCGGCATTTGATCCGGTGCGACTATGGGCTTCGAGTGAGTGCAAATGGCTGCCTCCCGTGGTGGCTCGGCATGCAGGATTGGAAGAATTGGCACTGCAGCTTGTTCCACTTCCTGCGGCACCAGGACACTGTCTGACACTGGGAGATTGCCCAAGGGTGGACACGGCTGCTCTTCTTCTACCGGCGGTACGAAGAGTGGCCCAGACTGATCCAGCAAAAGTCCTTGCATTAAAACTGAAAGGAAAGACCAAGAGTCAGCTAAACGACTAAGAATTCAACTCCACTTGCACAGCGTTCCCAAGAAAAATAGTATGATTCGTTGTAAAAATTTAAGACAGCATCGCATTGGGATTCATCGTACCATTTTGCCATGGAAACATATTCAGTCCAAAGAATAAGCAAGCCCCACCTTCGTAAACAGGTAAGAATTTTATCAAGAAAAAACGGATATAATAAAAAAATAATAATGTCAACTGTCTTGTGCTTTAAAAGAACCAAATATCTACCCAAGTTGCTCTTATCACGCTCAGATCAGCATGAAAACGCACATAGCAACATGCTCAGATTAGCAGGCTGAAGCACAGAAGGAGACACTCAGGACCAGTGCCTCGTTGGACCTTCGGTTAGTAACATGCACTGTATCATGCCCTGGTGAGCCCTCAAAGCACACTGGAACAAAATAGGCAAGTTATAATAATAATACACTTGATATAGCACCCTCAAAGAACTCAATCTCTTTCTCGGCACTTTACATTTGCTGCAAAGAAAGTAAGATCGAATGGTTAGTAGTAGCATGCTCAATAAACAACAAGAATTACACGGTTAAGTTCATTGGGGTACAGGGTAAGCAGACCAGATGCGTTTTTAGGTGAGACTTAAATTATGCCAAGTAAAGACACAAGCTGGAAGCAAATCGGACAGGTTGGTGCATACAGGCTGAATTCCCGAGATCACCGAAAGACTTCAGTCTAGTGCTCGGAAAGTTGAGAAGACTAAAAGCCGATGAGTGGATGGTGCAAGATTATGCTGGAGGAGCAAGAAGGTTAGGTATGCTCTGTCCTAGTAAGTGCATTGACCTGCAAGCCAGAGGGAGAATATTAATACTCAATATTCAATGCTTGAAAGGGAGCTAGTGAAGCTCAGACTGAAGAAATGTGATGTGGCCGATATGCCATCGACAAGAGACCAGACAAGCTACTTTAGTTTTAAATAATTTGCAGACGATTAGCACGAAGTTTATAGAAAAGAATTAAACACAAGTGAAAAGCCGTGGCAATTGCAAGGAAGTAAAAAACAGAAGACGAGGGGAAGACTGGGTGAAGGAAAGGCTGCGTACAATAATGCAATTGCATCACTTGTAAAAACTATCAAAATAATGAGAGGTCGAGCAGATAATAGTTAGCCCAAACTGGAACAGTCCATAATAGCCATCGCAGGAGAATGGAGTTGGTTACCATCCTAATAGTTTAAGTGACTTCTGCATTAGGTTTTCTTACTATTTTAAATTAATACTAGCCTTGTCTAGTATAAATCCCGGAAAAACACGGGAAACTCCAACATATCTTTAGAAGGCAAGACTGAATGACTGCTGACCGAGCTGCTGAACCAGCTCTACTAACAGGCAACCTTGTAGCTCAAAAAGATAGATTTAAGCTTGATCGATAATAATATTAAAATTATATTCAAATGTTATCATTTTTCTTTCTTAAAAGACGGAACACTGGAAAACGCGTTACATTTAGAAATAAGTTCCAATGAAATGTCATGTTAACTCTGACTATTCATCTCGACATTCGCATTTACATTAATGACAATAATAATGCATTTTTATAGCAACCTCAGAGAACTTATTCTCTATCTAGGCACTTTACATATGCTGCAAAGGAAGCATGATCGAATGGTTAGTGATGACATGCTCAATGACAACAAGTATAACGCGATGCGTTCCTTTGTATCCCTCGTGCCAAAGCACTTCTTTCCGGACTCTCAAGCTGCTCTGCTGACTTACATGGTCCGGGGTGACATGCACCAGGTCAGCATGCAGAGATGGTTCGTGACAGCATTCACGGTGTCAACAAAAGCACGCAAAGGAAGAATCCATGGACCCACTAAATGCTGTGATAAATAGATGCGTTTTTAGCGTGGGCACTCTTCTCAACAATTTAATTTTAACTATGAGTGAGCATTTTGTCATTTATATTTCTAAATCGTGCACACTCTACTACCATTCAACAGTGAAGGCTAGCAAATCAGCGGCAACTCGTGCACGTTAAGCATATTCAAAATACATAGGTAGATTGTGTACACGTGGAAAAACATAACTTGATACAATGGTCCACTTGGCTTTACATCACTAACTAGCCACTCTGTCAAGGAAAGCAGCATGCAGCTGAACAGATGCACGCACATGCCAATTTGTTCATGCTGTTGGTTCATGCCACAAGCCGAGTCCAAACAATGTCCATGTGGAAAGTTCGTGCCAAGACCCCCTGACTTACTTCATTGAGGTATGCTAAATTAGTGTGTAATATTTTAAAATATGTTTGACTGTACTCACGGAAATTGAAGTGAAGATTGGTTGTACTTCAAAGCTATGTGCATGTGCTCGTATGAGCACAGTTGGTGAGGCCTTTCGACCATGCTTGCCAACTTCTAGACAAACGCATGAGCACATCCACTTTTGAGTAGGTAGCAGTTAGCAGGTAGCAGTTCCGAAGCTAAGCAATGTAATTAGCATGGGTACCTTCAGGGATATATGTTACATGCACTACCAGACAACCTATTAATGTACACGTGGCAGCACAATCGTATGTCTGATTGTTCAATGCCAGCCTCATGTGAAGTGCTTATCTACATGCACTCTTTGTTTATGTGTGTGTGGTGCATAATGCTCAGAACCTGTGGTGGGGCTCCGTGTGTGCATGCATGTGTGCTCAGGTGCATGCACACCTGTGGGTGTGTGTGTGTGTGTGTGTGTGTGTGTGTAAGTGTGAGTGTGTGAGAGTGTGTGTGTGTGTGTGTGTGTGTGCGTGTGTGTGTGTGTGTGTGCACTTGCATCGATTTGTGCTGTTTGCATAGTATAGGCACCAGCTACAAAGGCACCTCACCACAAACCAGGGCTCTCTAGAGCCGTGTCGGTAGCCATGATTTTTAGCTTCCTCATTAATCGCTACAGTGATTTGTATTATGCTGAGCTCACCTGTATTGCGAATACTATAGCCATCGCTGTTGATATCAGTCGTGCTAAAACTGCCACCACTGTCGAGGAACTCATTATGATCATAGCTGATTGCTCCTTCACCTGATGGCTGGATCATGCTGACACTTCCCAACTGAGACGTTTCGTCGACCACGACGTGGCCACTGACATACTGGCTATCATGTGTGCCTGTCATACGAGGCGGCGGTAGAGTAGCCTCAGCCGAGTCCATTTGAGCAACCCTCACTGCTAAATTTGTTTTCTGCAAAAAAACCACCAAAAAATGTAAGCATGGACAGGCAGGTCCCGACAGCCTAGGGGAAACGCAAAAAACAAGTGGCTTACTTCCTGGCAAAAAATGATCCCTTCAGATTTCATACATAACGGTAGCTCATGAATAGTACAACAAAGTCTGTTATCACATTCAAACCTACAAGGCCTATCTTCAGACAGCAGACAGTGACCAACTCTTACTGAGGACTAATAGCGATTTTTCAGATGGTGATCTCAAAGCTACTGTTGCTAATTCCCTACATGTCTGTTCTACATAGACTTTGGCATGGTCAGTGTAAAAAAATGACGACTAAGCACGAGTGTCTAATAAATGAAAGCTGGAGCAATAATCTTAGATCGTGTGAACGCGGTACCTCAAATGGGGCTCGAAGCCCAACCTGTCTACCTCTCTACGGAGCAGGCCATTGGTCATACGAGCTAGAACCACTGTCACTTACTAGATGCTGCTGATCAGTGCCTAGCTATTATGTGCCTAGTTGTGCTGCTGTAGAAGTCCTATTCCCAAACCTTCCAGGCTGCTAAGTAGTACTGCTTGTTTCTCAGCTTCACTACAGCTGTGACGTTGCTTTCCCTACTGAGTGAGTCATAGATCGTAAAGCTGCCTTCCACAGTTATTAGTGGTTCAGTTTTTACTCGTAACCACAACCAGGCTAGTCTTACCTATACCCACCAGATACTTCATTTACTATACATTCTTTAGTTCCTAATCCCAGGTCAATAATACCAAGTTAGTGAGAAATCTAGACAGTCAATAAAAAAGTGCACAGTTGATATTATTGGGTTGACTTACTAGGCAAGGCAGTCGAGTAATGAATAAATACGGTACATGGTGTTTACTATGGAAAGTGCAGCAAACATGAACAATGCAGTGTTAGCACCATAACTTCCAATGAATGAACTGCTATACTATGACTTAGCGAGCTATAAGGATTCTGATTAATGGACTCAGAAACAAGCGCATACCATGAATGCGATAGCAAAAACACCAAGACCTTATTCTGGACCGGGGAACTGGACATTCATTAACATGACAAAGAAAATATTTGCAAACAGACTATGCCGGCCATTGATCATTTCGGCCATGAGAACTCGGCAATTGCAGGGCGTTCTCGGGCACAGGCTTAATTTAAACTGCTAGTCAGAATTGCTAGTTAAAGCCAACTTATTATATCCTTACTAGCCTACACCGGACTATTTCATCTAATTTGTCTCTCCGATCTCCCTCCATGCTACTCGTTATCGTCGATATTGACTCACCGCAGCCTGGTACTTCGACGAAGACCCACGAGACATCAAAAGGACATCACTCTGCAGATCTTATAATCCACAGAAAACTAACAAATCTGGCACATCAGCATCCACAGAAACACAAGGGCTAAGAAAATTAAGCAGAAAATAAGAGACGGGACACCAGCGGAGGAAGTGCATGCTTAATCTGACCGCTGGCAATCATACAGGCAGGTGACTAAGGCGAAAGGTAGCTAAGCGTGCAGCTTCCTGGTAAGCTGCAACTGTCAGAATGCGGCTGCCGAATCTATCATTTAGAACACATAGAATATCTACACTGGTTAGTCCTGCCACAACAAAACCGATCTGCACGCAGTAGTAGGACGACGATGGACGTTCGAGAAGGCTACAACTGACACTGGAGCAGCCAGCTAGCAAGCACCGGTGAGAGTGAGGTCGTCCTACGATAGTACAAACAAAAGCTCAAGTTACCTTAAGTACCTAGTGGGGGTAAGTTTACCGAACTCGCTCGGTTTGCATCAGTGTTTACATGGGAATTAAAAGGATCTCAGTGCTTAAAATGATCAACTCGACCGGTAACTGCAGACACATGGTACATACGAATAGTCTTTAAATTGGGTTTTCAGAGGTGAAAAATCATCGGACCAAGCAACCAACGAAAGAGCCCGCCCACACAAATGTCTGCCGAATCAACCCCTAGCACGAATGTCTTCTCTATGAGCTACAGCGGTTCAAAACTTCGGCTTCAACTGTGAAGTAGAATTTCTAGCATACTAGCAACAGTATCCGAGCAGTAGACAACATCGATACAAGCTGAGCTATCCTTCAGATTTAGGAAGTTGCTCTCGAGTTGAGTACTTACGGCCAGAATCTTCTCACGAACGCGGGTCGGCCACACAAGGACGATATGTTATATTAGGCTGCAAGTCTAGTGCTGTCAAGCGCAGCGATTGGCATACCAGCACTCAGTCGGTGCACTACTTGCGATCTTGAAATCAAGGGAGAATGAGACTGATTTATTGCCGTGTTATTTGCATATGGGCCGGTGGCCTTTATGGTCATATTATTCCCACCGCAGCCAGTTTATGGCCAAGCCGTGTTTATGGCTCAGCAGGAGTTTATGGTGCCACTGGTTTAAGGGCCATACCGGTTTATAGAGAAAATTGAGGGCGAGTCACGGCCGAGAGAGACACGGGAGTTCGAACGCCGGCTGACTGGGGACGACTGCTGCATTCGGGAGCGCTGTGGGCGCCCGCGAGAATAATAACATGATATACAATTCATTTATATAGCGCCCCAAGAGAACTTAATCTCTATCCAGGCGCTTCACATATGCCTCGGGGCTCAAGCCCACGACCTCAGCCAGACCTTGGTCGGGGCGAGCACCTTATCCGCTGGACCAAACCAGCTCGGCAGAATAAACGTCTCTGTCAGCCGGCTTCGGTGTTCTGTGTACTGTCGCATACGTGCAGTTGAGAGAGCATTAAACAGCAGTCTATTTCGGCGTGAAAGAGATTTTTCTGGAGGTACAGTCGTCCGTCGCTACTTCGCGCTTCGCCTTTTGTGAATTCACTTTATCGCGGTTTGTTTTTTAAATACGTGTATATTCATTAAAAAGTGATCGAAATAGTGAAAATGATACAGCGCGTGCTCGTTTGTCCGAGTCAAGTATACACCCATGTATTTTTCCGAGTCAATTATACACCCATGTATTACAAAAAATTAAATTACTGTACGCATGGAACGCGTAAGAAGACGACAACGCACCTGTTGAAGATATAGCACCACCTGGAGACTCTCCTACTGAAGTCGGGCCTTTAGAGGAGCAGTAACCTTGCTCTTCTTTGCTGTGCTGTACATCTCTTCATCTTGATTGCTTCATCACCAAACGCACTATTTTAATATCTTGGTGTTTGTTCGTAAAAAATTGTGTGTGCAATTAAATGTACAATAACAACAATACAGTGTTTGTAACGTCTAAAATGTCTTATTTTTCCTTATTTTTTCTAATATATTTGGTAATGTGAGTGTAACGATGACTAAAGGGGTGCTATTTCATGTCCGGAGGGCTCTAATAATATTAAAAACCGTATTTAGAGGGTCGTAAACAGGTCCTCTACGCTCTAACTACGAAAACATTCGATTTATAAATAAAGAATCCTACTTCGCGGAAATTCACCTATCGTGATAGAGTCCGGAACGGATTAGCCGCGATAAACGAGGGTCAACTGTACTGCCAGATCGGGAATAATTGTGTAAGCTGGCAGCTCTACTCGGATCGGAGGATCAGCGAGAGAGGCATCAACCCAGCTACGCGGCACGTGTATTCGTATTCCTGGCAAGCGGTGCATACACACTCTCTGCGAGTCTTCCTGAGCCGGTGCAAGAAGACTACGCCCACCTTCGTGCAGCCTTGCGGAGGTGTTCGCAAGTCCTGCAGGTGAGGACAGGCTTCAGCGGTCGGACTTACCGAGTACCAAGCTAGTCGGATTGAGGGGGTGGATCTGCCAGGATCGGCAGCAGCCGGAGCAGCTGGAAGCAACGACCTGCCAGGGGACGTTGGCCTTCGATTTGGCGAAAGGTGGTGTAATAGCACACTAGGTAAGGCGGTTGCTTTTCATGACCTCGGCCCCGAGGTCGTGGGTTCGAATCCTTCGGTGGGTGATCCTTTATCGCCACTGCAAGTGGTGGTGATAGCCGTAAAGGCTTTTCTGTCGCTATACAAAAAGAGGCTGTTAAATCAGTTGGTATTTGTTTATTTTATTTTTATTTATTTGGCATTGGCCTTCGAGATGGCTCAAGCAAGTGAGGCTACGTTGGTGTGCGAAGCGGCAGTGGTGTGGGAAGCTGAGGAATAGCTGGGGGTGCACTAGGCGCCCTCGCCGACGGAAGTTCGCAATTTTCCAGCCCAGGAGGCTCGAAATTGTATCGCCGAGCAGAGGCCGTAGGATCGGCCGGATTCGAGTTGGCAAGAGCGACTGGGGGAGAAGGCACGTAAGCAGCAGAAGCTGCAGTGACCGAGCTGCAGTGGAAACGGCCTGTGCAAGCAGCCGGCGGCGAAAGCCATTGAGATGACGTTAGCCTGCGACGCACCTTTGGCTCGAATATGCATCAGTAGCCCAGTAACACAAATTATGCATTATCGCCGAGCCGGTTGGTCCAGCGGTTAAGGTGCTCGCCCGACCAAGGCCGTAACTGGCTTGATCCATTCCAGAGCTTGGCAGGCGATTAGAGGCTTCTGACAATCAGATTTGGGTAGCAATAGGTGTATATAAAGACCTACGTTGTGGTATGTATATCATATATGCCTCTGTATATGCAAGCATATGGAGATTCTATTGCGTATCACTTTGCAGCAAATGTAAAGGGCCTAGAAAGAGATTAAGTTCTCTGAGGGCGCTTTATCAAGTGCAATATTATTATTATTATTATTATGTACATAGGTGCAGACCTGCATATACAGGTAAAAGTAAAGTAGGCAGCGACTAATTCACCAACCTCGTTTAAGTGGTTGCAAAAGAGCTTAGCACCTATCCCTTTGTTGGCTGCTGAAGGGCTTCAACTCACGACCTAGGTCGAGACTGAGGATTACCTTACCGCTGAAGATGAAATCTGATGACTACTGAATGCATACCGAAAGCAGCTTAGGCTTTGAGTTCGCTATACAAAACTCTCCAACGTAACACTCACAGTCTTTGTGGGTTTGTGAGTTACAGGCGGCGATACATACATGAATTATGTAAATACATGTATAAATGTATACACTGTATAGATATACAGGTGTGCATGTATGTGTGTGTGTGTGTGTGTGTGTGTGTGTGTGTGTGTGTGTGTGTGTGTGTGTGTGTGTGTGTGTGTGCACGCACCGAGGACGACCGTGTGCTGACGACGGTAAATTGCTGAGCTGTGTGACAGCATCGTACATTGTTGCTTATGTGTTGGGCTGCTGAAATTTGGCATTTACCATTAACTTACTGGCTGGTTGCTTCATCGGAGTTTTCCAGACTAGCAGGGTGTGGACGGCTGTGTCCAACAAATATGTATATACATGTATAAATATATATACGTGTATAGATAGATATACAGGTATATGCGTGTGTGTATGTGTGTGTGTGTGTGCGCGCACGTGTGTGTTATCCGTTTTGCAAAGCCTGCAGCTATAAAATGAACATATACATTCAAAATCTCTCTTAAGAATCACTAGGGGATCAAAGGTGCACACATAGAGTAACACAATCACTGACACCTGCATCGGTCTCGACGATGGCAACCTCACGGGATGATGATGCTGACAATGAGAGCAGCCGCCAGGATCAGAGGGCATCTTTCATGGGTCAGGCATCTTCAGTGCACACTCCTCTAGCGCTACTCAACAACAAAGGACCAGTTAAATGAAAGGGGCTGGCATGCAAGCACCCATTCATTAGAACTGCACGGTGCAGTTTCTGCACGAAACGCCCTCTCATAACCTGCCAGCTAATCTGGCGGTACATAACAAAAAGATGCACGTGATAAGCAGTCCCCCCCCCCCCCGCAGACACTGGCAGAAGTCTCGAATGGCAGGAAGGATTTGCTTGCCACGAGGCATCCAACTCGGCTATGTAGCCGGCTAACAGCTTAGGCTTGACAGACGGCATACTATGTCGGCTTAGGAGCATGGTCTGCCGGTGCAGGAGGCCCTGGCAGGCAAAGCTGGCAATGAGGCTCTCCTGAAATCCCAGAGCAGAGTTGCCAGCCTTCCGGGAAGAATCTTTGGAGAATTTTCCCATGAGCATCTTCCCGGGAGAATCTTCCCATGAGTCTTCCCGGAATCTTCTGCGTAGCCCACTTCCAGGTACCCGTGCCGATTTACCTAGAATCCCACTTTAAGGTGGGCTTTCAGTGGAGCTATAGTTTACCTAGCTGTCAACGGAGGGTGGACTCATCTAGCCCCCACCAAGGGCAGCCAATGATCAACTAGCCCCCCCCCCCTGCGCTGCTGCTGCTGCTACCCTGCTGCACTGGACTCGGCCAGATTCGCTGGCATTTTTTTCAGGCAGCAGCACGAGCCAGCGACTGGCCTGACAAGATACTTGCACAATTCAACATGCCAAGCCTGTCCTGCGAAGGAGCTTAGTAATTACCATATGTTTGCATGTCGCCCTCCGATAACTTAATCTCTTTCTAGGCACTTCACAAATGTAAAGGAAGCATGCCATAACGGCTAGTGATAAAATGTACGGTGTCAGCCCGAATGAGTAAACAAAGGACAATTCACAACGACCCAGCAAATGCTTCGAGGAAAGGTGCGTTTTCAGCTTCTGTGTAAATATCAGGAAGGTGTGCCGTGACGTTAGTGGGAAGTAAGATTCAGGCTTTGGGAGCATAAGAGCACGGTCTCCGAAGGATTTTGGCTTTGTTCAAGGCACAGCTAAAAGACTCGAGGCAGAATAGCTAGCGGGTGGTGAGATGCTTCGCCTGGTTGGCGAGTAAGTCTGACAGGTAGGCTGGTGCAAGAGAATGTTGCTATGTCGTCGCCGTTATACTAACAGTCGGTTCGAGTCAGCAGTACACTTGCTCACGATGCTCGGCGGCCAAATACCATTACAAAATACCATTGCTGACGTGAAATCTCAAGCACAAGGGTCACCTTACGCCAGACGAAATATTCGAAATTCTGCTTGTATGCAGGCCGGCGATTCTAGGTCACCTTACGCCAGACGAAATATTCGAAATTCTGCTTGTATGCAGGCCGGCGATTCTAGGTCACCTTACGCCAGAGCAGGCCGGCGATTCTAAGTGCGCCTGCATTGCTCAGCGGCAACTGCGAAAGCTCCTCGGACTGGCGCGGCCTCGGAGTGGCGCGGCCCTTCGCCGAGCATCGCGAGCTGCGTCTGACACTCGGCGGCGGCGCCCTCTCCTCCTAGAGTACCATCGCGCCGACGCTCAGGCGGCGCTGCGTTATGACAGCTGACCTCGGCGGAAGCTTCGAGAGGCGCTCAAGGCTTCGAACGCGCTCCGCCCGAGCTCGCGGTAGAGTGCGACCCTCCCCCCCCCGAATGAGTAACGTATCTCCGTCTGTAACTCCACAAAGTCATAAAGACCAAGTGGGTGTTACGCAGGAGAGTTTTGCATAGCGCACTCGCAGCCTAAGCGGCTTTCGGTACGCATTCAGTAGCCAACAGACTTCGTCTCACGCAACAAAGAGAAAGTGGGAAGCATAGCAGAGTCAGGAGAGCAGTTGAGGTAGTGAGTAGCACGGAAACCGGAAGAAAAAACAAAAGCAGGCCGCCGCTGCCGCTTCGCCAACTTACGCGGCGACGTGCCTTACGTCCCGCGAACCGACGGCGCGACGAAAGCCGCCGTGCGCCGGTGAGAGAGCTGGGACGTTTTCCTGCGTTCTTCGAGCGCCGCTCAGCTCGCGGCGGCTCGCGTCGTCGACGAGGGCGCGAGCGCAAACATGGGCGGATCCGCCGCGTCCGCGACCGCCGCCGCGAGCTGAGCGGAGGAGCCCAAAGGCAAACTACGGAGGACGGTAAGCGCTCTCTGTAAACACGCTGGGCTCGATCGTCTGAACGCGCCAAAGAACGCGCGGTTCGGAGGCGGGGCCGAGCTCGAGGACCGCCGCCCGCCGACGGGCAGCGGTCCTCCGGCTCGGCTCCGGGACGGGCAGCGGCGGGCGGCTTTTGTCTCCGCCACGGGCGCTCATCGCGCTCCCTCAGTCGGGGTAGGGCGAGCAGCCAAAGTCGGCCAGCCCCAACCACAGAGCGCCTTAGGCTCGCGACGAGCCACGCAGTCGAGCGCGATCGACCGAGCCGGGCGCCTGCGGGCCCGCAGGACCGCGCGCGGCGCGCCCGGAAGTCAAACGCGCCGCAAGGTCGCGACCCCGTCACGCGGAGCCGACGGTTAATAAAGACGGCCGTCGAGTTAGCTGGCGTGCGTGCGTGCGCACGTAAAAGGCCTGAATGCGCACCGCTCCCCCTCTTGAGACTCGGTCTCGGACGCGCAGCGCTCGCGATTTATTTCCCTGCGTAAATGCACTCTCCCGTCCCAAGTGCTCGAACGGCTCGGCCGGTGTAACGGATGATGCGGCGGCAGCTCGCCTACCGCCGCTCGCCTGTCGGCCGACATCGATACCGTGTGCGGCTCCCTTCTGGCGAGCGGCCTCGTCAGAACCGCAAGACCCAAGGGGCGCCCAGGTCGCTACGTTGCTACGTCACTCCCACGAAACGGCAGCGGTCGGTCTCGCGGAGATGGCGAGCCGCGAGGCTCGCGCTTCTCACCTCAGCGACTGCCCTGCAGCTCTCGCGTCCGCCGAGATGCCGCCCGCCAGCCGCGAGAGCTTCCCGCGTTGAGAGACGGGCTCGTGCGCCCGAGACTCGAAACCGTGCTCCGGAAGCGTCGACTCATGGGATATCCCGCGGGCGAGTGCTGCTTCTGCGAGCGCTGCAGCGCGACGACCGAGTTCGGTGACTGCCGGCGCCCTCAGCGGGCGGGCGACCGCGGGAAACCGCCCAAGCTAAAACCGCACTAGCTAAAAACGGAGAGCGCCCGCAGCGAGCAGCTTACCGGACTCAGGCTGGTGCGGCGAAACCCCGAGTCTGGGACGGATGGCAACGCGGTCCCTCTCCGCCTGCGACCGCGCGTCGAGTCAAAGCGCGGGTCGCTCGTCCCGCCTCCGTTTACCCCCGGTACGGTGGGAGGGCGTGGTGCCAAGGGCGCGCTCATGCGCATGGCACCAAAAATCGCAGCCGCGTCTGTACGCGGCTGCGGATTTGCCGTTCGAAAGAGAAAGTCGTCGGATGTCGTTGCTATTTTTTGCGACAATCCCTTTATGCCGCAGGTATTACTCGGCCAGACCATGAATGCCTCGTCGCTCCTTGACTGAGCACGAAATGCAGAGCATAAATAGAACGGCCACCTTACGACGGGCTTTGTTGCGCGGTGCGTGCCGCGCTGGCGGCCTAAAGTCAAAGCTCGGCGGCAGCCTCTGCGAGGCCGGCGGCGGCGGCTGCTGCTACTTCGGGCCGCGTCCGCTGTTGCCGCCGCCGGCCGATTCGCCTCCCCTCGCTTCGCAAAACAGCAGCCGCAGTTCGCAAGCCGCGCTTCGCACCGCCCGCGCGAGAAGTTCAACAGCGTGCATCGCATAAATATATAAATATACATATATATATATATATCATGCTTGATAAACAAACAAAATGAATAACATGGTTAAGGATGACATGCTCAGGTTCAGCATGCAAATGTGGTTAGTGGCAGCATGCACAGTGTCAGCACGCATAAGCACATCAAGGACGAATCACAGGGACCCACTAAATGCTGTCCTAAATAGGTGGTTTTTTAAATTCTTTTTAAATGTCATCAAGTCAGGGGATGTCATGGCGGAAGTCGGGAGTGAGTTTCCGGCTTTGGGAGCATACGAACTAAATGCACGGTCTCCAAAGGATTTGGGGTTTATACGAGGTATAGATAAACTGTTAGATTCCGAAAAACGGGTAGTACGCTGCTTGGCCCGATGGGGTAGTATATCTGAGAGATAGGCTGGAGCCAAAGAATGAAGGGACCTAAAAGTGAGCGACAAAACCTTGAAGTCAATCCGTTGCTTGACTGGTAGCCAGTGCAGGTCGGCGAGAAGTGGTGTGATGTGGCAACTGCGACGCCCACGACAGACAAGACTAGCTGTGGATTTTTGCACCAGCTGCAATCGCCTGATCGCACATGCCGGTAGGCCAGTAAGCAGTGAGTTGCAGAAGTCGAGACGGGATGTCACGAATGCATGGACCAACTTATATGTGGTATCCTTATCTAGACAAGGCCGAATTTTAGCAATATTATGAAGCTGAAAATAGGCTGATTTGACTGTGGAGCTGATATGGTCGTCTAAAGAGAGGTCACTCTGGAATACGACACCTAGATTTCGATATGCTGGCAGAGCCAATTTTGAGCTTCAGCCATTCCAATTTGTGAATCACACTGGGTTTGCCCATAACTAGTAAGTTACTTTTATCATCATTTAGTTTTAGAAAATGTGCTGCCATTCATGTGCGGATGTCATTAATGCATGCAGCAAGTGAGTTGAGAGAATTCGAGGTGCTCGAAGGCTGGGAGGGATCAAAGCAAAGGTACAACTGAGTGTCATCGAAGTAGAAGTGAAAGCCTAGATTGTGCTTGACAATCACATCAGCAAAAAGAAGAGTATAAACCGTGAAAAGAACCGGACCTAGCATGGAGCCCTGAGGTACGCCATATTTCAGAGGTACCTCAGATGATCTTTGTCCATTCACGTCAATACTCTGGAGTCTCCCACTGAGATAGGACCTGAACCACTGCAGAGCAGTGCCAGTGAGGCCCAGGCGAGATGAGAGGCGCTCTAGAAGAGCTTTGTGATCGACAGTATCAAAAGCTGCCGAGAGATCGAGCAAAACAAGCAGAGACACTCTACCCATGTCTGCATTCCTAAGTAGGTCGTTGTATACCCTAAGCAATGCTGACTCTGTGGAGTGATTAGCTCTAAAGCCAGACTGGAACTTACTAGCAAGATGTGAGGTTTCGATATATGAGTTTAGCTGGCCTGCCACGACCCGTTCCAGTGTCTTTGGTAGGAATGGTAGAAGGGAGACTGGGCGGTAGTTGCTTAAGTTCTCTTGGTCTAGTGTAGCTTTCTTGAGAAGTGGCCTGACTACAGCTTTTTTGAAAGGTGCTGGGACCTGACCTGAGGCTAATGACATATTAATGATGTTAGTTATGCATGGCAGCAGCAGATCAATGCAACGTAGGAGCAGGACAGTGGGAATAGGGTCCAGAGGACTTGTTGTCTTCTTTGATTGAGATACGAACTTCAGGACTAGATCACTAGTGACCTGCTTAAATGCAGACATTGAGGTGCTGCCAGGAATCGGGGAACAGCATTCTAGTGGGAAGGTTGTCATCGCAGGGATGGATTCCCTGATCTTGTCTACCTTCTGCTCAAAGAATCGAGAGAAGCGATCGGCTAGATCATCCCAAGGATCATCAGGTAAGGAGCTAACCTGTGAGCGGTTGAGATGGTTTGATGATATCGTGTTTCCTTTGCAGCAAATGTAAAGCGCCTAGAAAGAGATTGAGTTCTTCGACGGCGCTTTATCAAGTGCATTATTATCTTTATATTCGACGTGTTTGTGGCTGTTTAAGGGCTTAGAGGCTGAAGCCGTACAATAACAAATAAAATCAGACAATTAGCGTAGCGTAACGGTACAGAGCCGGCAGTCGAAATAAGTAATCAGCTCAATGATTACAATAAGCATACGATCGAGTCCTCCTCGGGCATACAGTCAGAGGCAAGTCCGAAACTACTAAATTTCGAGCACGTGATGGTCGCACAGCAGGTGATGCTGCTGTGCGACCATCGCCACCTGCTCGAAATTTAGGTGTCGCTTTGACAACTGCCTAAATTTTAAAAGCTCGTTTGGAAGACAGCTTCTACAGCTAGCCTTACATCAGATCCCTATCTAAGATTAGGAGCTAACTTCCACGGCGGCTTGCACAATTTTTTTAACTAGCTCCTCTGCCTCGGCTACATTATTATAAATCCCTTTTGGCTAGCGAAAAAAAAGCAACTAAGCCACTGCAGATTGCAATGAATTTGGCTGCACGGCTAGTTTGCAAATTCGAGGTTTGACCACGTCTCCTTTGCTAAAAGAGCTAGGATGGCGGCCGGTTGATCAACGGATACAGCAAAGCTCTTAGGCTGACCCACAAGGCCCATCACGGCTTGGCTCCTCCATACCTAGCTGAACTACTGCACCAGTTCTAGTCTCCTCGTGCCCTCAGGTCGTGTATGGACAATAAATTAGCTGTTCCATTCTTCCACATAAAGACCTTTGGGGACAAGCTTTAGCTTTGCAAGGTCCTAGACTATGGAACTCCCTTTCCACGATTCTTACGCAATGATAAAAACTAATCTGCTGCCGACTATGGCACATCCTTTCCAGCGGCCATGAGCTGCTACGTTCATGCTACTCAGTTCCTCAAATGCTCTCCTGGCTCTACCATGCTTTCCACTTTCTCGTTGTTGCATGAGATGAAATCTGTTGGCTACCTAATGCGTACCGAAAGCCGCTTAGGCTGTGAGTGAGCTATACAAAACTCTCCTGCGTAACACCCACATGGTCTTAATGACTTTGTGGAGTTACAGAAGGAGATCCATCCGGTTCACAACGACGTTCAATTGATATCGGACCAATTCAAAAACTGAAAAAATTGTGCAGGCCGGCAATTTCCTACGAATCCCAACACCCAGCGTCCAAAGGGCATTTATAAAAAGTAACCTAAATGTAGCTGGCATTAACTGACCCGAACTTGATTTGTCAAGACCTGCACGGCCATGAAGTCGAAAAATACACCAACTGTTAGAAAGAGTGGACTTAGCCCGAGGTGTAGACTATCGAACGAGACCACCAGAAAGCCTCCACCGCTACGACCATCGTCACGGCCAGAACTGAGCCATACCTAGGTATTTCATACCTACGGCAGTTATTACTAAGCAACTGAGGCACTCAGCTAAACATCGGTACCTAGTATTTGGGCCTATTTATGAGACACTAGTTCAGTAAGTGACTTCTTGGCTGTCACCTATCGACTATACATTGCGCATCTGGTCAGCAGTTTTCTCTTACAAAGCTTAGAAGTCGAGGGAGGAACATTGATAACACGTCTAAGTTGGTCAATGCATTCGTGACATCCCATCTCGACTTCTGCAACTCACTGCTTACTGGCCTACCGGCATGTGCGATCAGGCGATTGCAGCCGGTGCAAAAATCCACAGCTAGTCTTGTCTGTCGTGGGCGTCGCAGTTGCCACATCACACCACTTCTCGCCGACCTGCACTGGCCACCATTCAAGCAACGGATTGACTTCAAGGTTTTGTCGCTCACTTTTTGGTCATTTCATTCTTTGGCTCCAGCCTATCTCTCAGATCTACTCCCCCACCGGGCCAAGCATCGTACCACTCGCTTTTCGGAATGCAACAGTCAACCAATACTTCGTACAAACCTCAAATCCTTTGGAGACCGTGCATTTAGTTCGTATGCTCCCAAAGCCTGGAACTCCCTTCCGACTTGCGTCAGAACATCCCCTGACCCGACCACATTTAAAAAGAACTTAAAAACACCTATTTAGGACAGCATTTAGTGGGTCCCTGTGATTCGTCCTTGATGTGCTTATGCGTGCTGACACTGTGCATGCTACCACTAACCACATTTGCATGCTGACCCTGTGCATGTCACCCCTAACCATGTTATTCATGTTGTTTGTTTTCAAGCATGATATTATTCACCATTCAATTGCATTTCCCTTTGCAGCCAATGTAAAGCGCCTAGAAAGAGATTGAGTTCTCTGAGGGCGCTTTATCAAGTGCATTATTATTATTATTATAATTATTGAGTCGACAAAATGATGCACGGCAGAGCACAAACAAGAAAGCCTCGATTACAGTAAGGCACAGTGATTAATCTTGAGCCTGTTTATTTTAATTATTGGTTATACACTACTAATATCTACAGACTTGGCAAGAACAACACCGTATTAGAAATAGTATTTATTCCGGCTCCAATAAAATCGCTAGCTTGCATTAAGTCCATTTCCCAATCAAAGAAGACAATAAGTCATTTGGACCCTATTCCCTAAGTTAATTATTATATTATAAATTATGCACGTATATTAATAATATATGTGCATTAACAATATTATTATTATCATTATCAGCATGCCCTATTCAAGCAAAGATCAACGAGTCTACACAAAAAAGCTTTTGCCACCAGAGATAGAGCAGCTGCAATCGTGAGAGTGAACTTGCTTTGGGGCCACAGGCTTTAAATGCACTAGCATAGTTCATGGCTAGCTCGATGCAAGCAGAGCAAGTCCAATGCCACTCCCTAACTAGTGTTTGCAGGCAGGCAATTGAGAATGTGCAGGCGATTGAGTTTAAACACTGGCAACTACTGTCAACAGCGACACTGAGAAGACCAGGCTGGAACGCGAGTGGGTCAAGTCTTCCATTTTAATCAATAAAGTTCAGCTCTGCAGTTGGCAACCAACTGCTCAAAGTGCAGAAATGGGGTAAGTATTTATACAACTATATTTATAGCAGCGCTGGAATGCAAAAGTGCAGATCAAACAGGTAAAGCTTAAAATAATAGTTTCTTATCAATAAAAGATTCAGTTCCCTGGGATTACATGATTGACGACTTAAGCCTCCAACATCGGCAGATTAAATAACTGGGTAATAGTAGCCATATACCAATATCCGAACATCGTTAACTTAAAAAAACTACGACTCGGGCTCCAATACTGCTTCGTCGTGCTGTTCCTTGTCTTTGTCGCGTATTCGATAGGTTAGGTTAATTACGTTGGCTGAAACAAACAACGGAGCATTGAGCTCGACTCGCACGACACAGGCTGCCAGCAAAACATTCTACGATCCCACGATGGCTAGCGACGATAGCAACCAATATATGAAAACAGCAGGAAACAAGCATCCAACCACCGACAGGGCATTTAGTAAACTGCAAACCAGAAAAAAATGCCGACATGACAGATCTGTGCCCAGACCTAGGCTCCAAAGCCAGATCATGAGCATTTTTTCAGACTCGTGCTGACACGTGAATAAGTAAAGAAAAATGGAATTCCGCTAGCTTACTTGCGACAATGGAAGTTGACACACGCTTATGATTGTTCTCATCTTGATACTCGTTATAGCGTAGAGATCCATGAACAAGCACCCGATCGCCTTTCGACACATAGCTCTGCACGTAGTCGCGTAGACGAGGCAGGTACACAGCAATACGGTGCCATTCCACTCTCTCGGTAACGCCTCCTGGAACGAGGCAACCCAGAGACAATGACTAGCCGCAGTGCGACGGTTGCAAAGCAAATACAAAAAGTATTTGAAAGAAAATGAGGGCGATCCACAAGAGCTAGTTGGTTGACCCACTCCTTGGTATTGGAAGCTTGGTGAGTGGCAGAGCGACATACACTCGACGACCACCGTAACAGGTGGCCGTCGACTGACAGCAACGTAGCGTTGGAATGCCCTACGATCATTCAGGACAAATTTAGTAGAGAAGGGATCGTGAAATCAGTTTAATGCATAAAGGAACAAACACGGGACAAGTTAAAGCAATGCAGGACTATGCAGGACAAGTGTAAGGCAAAGTTGGTCATTAGGCATAAAGACCGGGGCTCACAACGATTGATCTGCAAACTGTACTGAGCGAACTGTACCGAGTACTGAAATGAAATCCTTTCAAGGTCAGACCGTAGTCAAAGTCGATTTCTAGCACTATTTCAACTCTAATTCAGAGCTCCGGGTCTCAGATGTTTAGTACTACTAATGAGGGTGATTTGAGCTTCATTGGCACTTGGCTTAAAGAAGTTAGTTCACATTTACAAGTTAAAGTCTGGATACGCAAGCATTTAATTTATAATAAATTGTTTCAGCTGATTTTGAGGGCTTGAATGATAAGCACAGCTGAGAGTCATCGGCATGGAAGTGATACCCGATGGCAGGGGCCTGGATTTTACCATAGAGAGTCGTGGCAGGAATGCATGTGTCGGCAGACACACGTGTCATCGCACGATTTGCAACATTCAACAGAAGCATAGTTGCAAACAGTTGATGGACATCAAACCAGGGAGTCGGGGATTTCCAGTGTTGATACAGCAGGGAATTATGTCACTTCTACCACAACAGACTGCCGATATTCAGCAGCTACCCAGCTCAATAAAGATGGGTAAAGCCAAACACAAGCCCATTAAGGTCGGTGGATCATATTATTATGGCTTTGCAAGACACGAGCAGAGCTACAGATAATCACAAACCAAATCTGCACACAAAGGCCAGTTCATGAAAAGCAAAACAGGCCCAATGCAGTAGTAATCCTTTGGAAGACATGAAATCGAGAACTCTATTAGATCCCGTGACAGTTGGCACAGAACATCGATTACTCAAACTCAAGAACAAAAAGGTATACCAAGGAGGAAAGCAAGAACGGTCAAGAATAAAGTCATGAAGATTGTGGTCAAGGAATAATAATAATAATAATAATAATAATAATAATAATAATGCACTTTATAAAGAACCCTCAGAGAACTTAATCTCTCTCTAGGCGCTTTACATTTGCTGCAAAGGGAAATACAATTGAATGGTGAGTACAATCATGCTTGATAAACAAACAAAATGAATAACATGGTTAGGGGTGACATGCACAGGGTCAGCATGCAAATGTGGTTAGTGGCAGCATGCACAGTGTCAGCACGCATAAGCACATCAAGGACGAATCACAGGGACCAACTAAATGCTGTCCTAAATAGGTGGGTTTTTAAATTCTTTTTAAATGTCATCAAGTCAGGGGATGTCATGGCGGAAGTCGGGAGTGAGTTTCCGGCTTTGGGAGCATACGAACTAAATGCACGGTCTCCAAAGGATTTGGGGTTTATACGAGGTATAGATAAACTGTTAGATTCCGAAAAACGGGTAGTACGCTGCTTGGCCCGATGGGGTAGTATATCTGAGAGATAGGCTGGAGCCAAAGAATGAAGGGACCTAAAAGTGAGCGACAAAACCTTGAAGTCAATCCGTTGCTTGACTGGTAGCCAGTGCAGGTCGGCGAGAAGTGGTGTGATGTGGCAACTGCGACGCCCACGACAGACAAGACTAGCTGTGGATTTTTGCACCAGCTGCAATCGCCTGATCGCACATGCCGGTAGGCCAGTAAGCAGTGAGTTGCAGAAGTCGAGACGGGATGTCACGAATGCATGGACCAACTTATATGTGGTATCCTTATCTAGACAAGGCCGAATTTTAGCAATATTATGAAGCTGAAAATAGGCTGATTTGACTGTGGAGCTGATATGGTCGTCTAAAGAGAGGTCACTCTGGAATACGACACCTAGATTTCGATATGCTGGCAGAGCCAATTTTGAGCTTCAGCCATTCCAATTTGTGAATCACACTGGGTTTGCCCATAACTAGTAAGTTACTTTTATCATCATTTAGTTTTAGAAAATGTGCTGCCATTCATGTGCGGATGTCATTAATGCATGCAGCAAGTGAGTTGAGAGAATTCGAGGTGCTCGAAGGCTGGGAGGGATCAAAGCAAAGGTACAACTGAGTGTCATCGAAGTAGAAGTGAAAGCCTAGATTGTGCTTGACAATCACATCAGCAAAAAAAGAAGAGTATAAACCGTGAAAAGAACCGGACCTAGCATGGAGCCCTGAGGTACGCCATATTTCAGAGGTACCTCAGATGATCTTTGTCCATTCACGTCAATACTCTGGAGTCTCCCACTGAGATAGGACCTGAACCACTGCAGAGCAGTGCCAGTGAGGCCCAGGCGAGATGAGAGGCGCTCTAGAAGAGCTTTGTGATCGACAGTATCAAAAGCTGCCGAGAGATCGAGCAAAACAAGCAGAGACACTCTACCCATGTCTGCATTCCTAAGTAGGTCGTTGTATACCCTAAGCAATGCTGACTCTGTGGAGTGATTAGCTCTAAAGCCAGACTGGAACTTACTAGCAAGATGTGAGGTTTCGATATATGAGTTTAGCTGGCCTGCCACGACCCGTTCCAGTGTCTTTGGTAGGAATGGTAGAAGGGAGACTGGGCGGTAGTTGCTTAAGTTCTCTTGGTCTAGTGTAGCTTTCTTGAGAAGTGGCCTGACTACAGCTTTTTTGAAAGGTGCTGGGACCTGACCTGAGGCTAATGACATATTAATGATGTTAGTTATGCATGGCAGCAGCAGATCAATGCAACGTAGGAGCAGGACAGTGGGAATAGGGTCCAGAGGACTTGTTGTCTTCTTTGATTGAGATACGAACTTCAGGACTAGATCACTAGTGACCTGCTTAAATGCAGACATTGAGGTGCAGCCAGGAACCGAGGAACAGCATTCTAGTGGGGAGGTTGTCTACGCAGGGATGGATTCCCTGATCTTGTCTACCTTCTGGACTAAGAATCGAGAGAAGCGATCGGCTAGATCATCACAAAGATCATCAGGTAAGGAGCTAATCTGGGAGCGGTTGAGGAGATGGTTTATCGTTGACATCAGCATTTTTGGATTGTGCATCTGTGATTCAACAATGTTTCTATAGAAGCTAGACTTGGCCTTTGCTAGGATCGATTGGCACGACCTACAGTAGTCTTCATATGCCTGTCGATGCACAGTCAGTCTAGATCTTTTGTATGATTTTTCAAGCTTTCGCTTAGTAGACCTGGCAAGTTTAATGTCTGTGGTAAACCATAGGCCGTCTGGGCGATGGCGCACAGTGTGCTTAGTCAGAGGTGCAAACTCGTTAGAGTGTGTCAGCTAGTGTCAAGTATTGTAGCTCTCTACCAATAATGACAGATCGGAGGGGGGACTGAGCAGCAGAGTCGAAGAAGATATTTTTGCACGGACAGCATCGATGTCAAGGGACTTGAGGTTTCGCAATTCACAGGCTATTTTAGAGGAGGAGGTGGGCACACACTGTAGATTGAATGAGATCTGCATGTGGTCAGATAAGCACGATTTGGTAATAATTGGTGATGATAAAGTGCACTTGTATGAGAAAATCTGGTCGAGTGTGTGACCCTTCATGTGAGTAGGGCCATGCACATGAGCCACAAGAGACAATGAGTCAGTCAATACACGAAATTCAGTGCTGAAAGCGTCCGATACGTTATCAAAGTGGACGTTGAAATCACCCATAACGAGGAAGGATCGATTTCTTGCACACATAATCGAAATGAGATCGGAGAAATCTGAGATAAAGAAGGATTTGGTACCTGGTGGGCGATTGACTACTGCCACTATCGGTAGCTTGTTTTTGGATGAGACCAAGACAATTGATTCAAAAGACTGCTTTGAGGGTACTGCAAATGGCTTGAAGTTGAATTTCGAGCGCACGATAATAGCAACTCCACCTCCAGTTTTGATTGATCTAGGGGCGTGAAAGAACGAGAAACCAGATGGGGTAGCGTCTTTTATTGTTGGCAGTTTATCGATTTTAGCCAAGTTTCAGTTAGGGCAAGCAGGTCGATACCATTTTCAGAAATAAGGTCGCTTATTACCATAGGTTTATTGCACATTGAGCGAGGATTCCAAAAACAAGCGTTAAGTCTAGCCAATGGAGTTACAACAGGCCTGATGACCACTAAGTTAGAGAGATTTACAGTGACGCATGTGGGGGAGCGTGCTGAGCGGTTCGAGACAATGCTAGGAATACTAAACGAGCGGGTACTCAGCTCGCAGTTCCCGCCCAACGAGCGGCGTCTGACATGGCGGTTCCGGCCACCGCGGCAGCTACGGGGTGCTTTTCTTTTGTTAATGCATAGTTCATGAATCTTAGCAATAACATTAATATCTAGGAATGCATTTGATCTGCGATGACGAAGCGATAACAGCTGCTGACGATCATAACTAACATGCAGGTTACTAGCCGCCGGCGTAGCTAAGGCAGCCGCTAGCGTGGGAGACCCAGCAGCCCGAAGTGATAAGCGTTTAGATATCCATAGGCACGTAATTTCTTACGCGCTACGGTCAAAGAAGAAGAGATTGCTAAGGCTAGAGGCAGTACAATCAACAACAGTACACAACCCATTAGACCTCATTAGCCGCATCTGTTGCTGGGGCACGCATTCGTTATTACAGTATACTAATAATTATCAAATTATAAAAACTAATACATTTGTATAGCACCCTCAGAGAACTTTCTAGGCACTTTACATTTGCTGCAAAGGAAGCATGATCGAATGCTAATAGTACCATTCTCAATGTCAACAAGCATAACATGGTTAGGGGTGAAATGCATAGGGTCAGCATGTAAAAATGGTTAGTGGCAGCATGCACAGTGTGATCAGGTTCTAGAGGGAGCAGGTCCAGTCAGGTCGACGGTAGGCCGAGAAGAGCGCCTCAGCTTAATCCAAGACACGGAGAAGGAGACTGGGCCTCCAAGAGGGATGTAGGGTTGGGTATGGCTGAGCTGTACTTGAGTGACGTCACAGGGGGGCAAAACAGTTGGGTGGCCAGCGCAGCTGAGTTAACATAACAGATTTAAGTTGGATAGCCAGCAGTTGCTACACGTGTGTCGACGCAATAGAAATGCAAAAGGATGAAGCAAAAAAGGTAGCAGCACAATGTGCACACTCCAATCACTGTCCTATTCCAGATGACCAACCCAAGTCGAAGTCATTGCAAGAATTGCAGACCAAAATTTAGTCCCTATAGCATCTGCATGGATTCTATGCAACTTATACAAAAAAGAAACTTGAGATAGATGGCATGGCAGCTTCAGCTCTATGGTCGAGTCTGCAACTTCCATCTTTGTAGCACATCAAACATTTGGATGCTCTTAGACAACAGTGAAACAGCCAAATTGGTCCACACACTTGTGACACTCCATCAATATTTCTGTTACACTCCTTACGTCTTTCTGCTTGCGCAATAAGCCGCTTAGAGATGGAGCAAACAACTCGGCAGCTAGGCATTTATTGAGCATGCTACCACTAACCATTCAATCGTGCTTCATTTGCAGCAAATGTAAAGTGCCTAGAAAAAGATTGAGTAAGTCAGCTACTTCTCTCTGACCTGAGCTGGCTCATCATCAAGCAGACCAGCAACCTCAAGGTCCTACCACTCACTTTCGGACCCTTTGCATTCTTGCTTCGAATTATTTATTTAAACTGCTTACTCCATCGGCCTCCTTTCACACCACCTGCTCCTCTGATGTAAGCCGTTTACTGTGCCTCCAACGAACCTCAAATCCTTACGAGGCAGTGCCTTTAAATCGTACGAACCCAAGGCTGATTCATCTCTCTGATCACTGGCATCACAAAACCCCATAACTCAACACTAACAACAAACTAAAATATTCCTTAAAGTAAACTCAATAGAAAGAAATTTAGTTTTCTGAAAGTATTATAAAATGTCACACTTGTATTACTATTATAATGATTACCTATTATCACCACATTACATGGCAGCTATTTATAGCAAGCTGTGAAATACTTTAAGAAATTACAAGGCGTACTTGGCATTCCGCCAACTCCAGGTAGTTCTATGACCTAAGACATAATTTAATAAATAATAATAATAACAGACATTTGTATAGCACCTTAAGAAAATCTTTTCTTTATAGGCACAATAAATGTGCCTGAAAGGAAGCAGGTTAACTGGCTACAGCTAGCATCCAAATGCACAAGCACACAAAGGACAATTCATGGACCCCGCAAATGCTGTAAAGGTAAATTTTCTGCTGCTTTAAAATGTGGTAAAGTCAGGTGGTGTTGTAAGGCCAGTCAAGAGTGATTTCTGAGCCTTGGAAGCACACGAACTGAAGGCACTGTCTCCAAAGGATTTGAGGCTTGTTAGTAGCACATTGAATGACTTGAGTCACAAATAAGGTTAATCCGATGTAATGCTTGATTAGGATGCTGTCCTGGTTTGGCCCAGGAGTAAAGTAACCACCTTTAACAACCAAGACCTGAGCTCAAGCCCTGCTGGTATGTGAAGCACCTGGATGGGGAGCCAGTGTAGGTAGGTGGTAAGTGGAGTAATGTGGCAGTTGCAACGTTAATGACAGACAAGCCTAGCTGCAGAGTTTTGGACTAACTGCATTTTACTGTACAGGCAAGAAGAACCACACATGTGTGAACCAGATTGGCTAAAGGTATCCTTATCTAAGCAGGCCCGAATACTGCAATCTTAAGTGACCAAAAGTAGACATTTTGGACTGTGTGGGAGTCTAGTGTGAGCCACTTTGGAACATGACACCCAGATTGCATGCAAATGCTACCGGCGATATGCGGACCGATCTCATTTGGAGGGTTGGGATTTCCATATTTTAAGTACCATTAGGTTTATACCCAACTAGTAGTTGGTTTTAACATCATTCAATTTGAGAAAGCTTGCTACCACCCAGGTGAGAATACAAGCAACTCATGCTGCTGAGTATTTAAGAAAGCTTGAACTGCAAGAAAGGGGAACAAAGCACAGTTGCATGCTATCAATAGAAAAATGTAAGTCCAGATTGTGCTTGAAAATTACTTAGGCAAGAGGGAGACTACAAATTGTGAAAAGGAGTGAAACAGGCACAGACCCTTGGGGTAGCACATACCTTGATGTCAAAGGCTGCTAAAAGATAAAGCAGAACTAGTAGTGAGACTCGACCAAACTCCACATTCCTCAGAAGGTAGCAACAGCGCTGGCTATGGCCATAAACTCTGAAAACCTTAATGGAACTTGCTGGGTTTAATGTTTTGATATAAAAGTTAACCTGGTATGCCACTACTCGTTTGAGTGTCCTTTATAGGAACAGCAGTAAGCAGAGTAGGTGGAAGTCAACTGGTGGAACTTATAGAGATGCTGCAAGTATTGGCAGACTTAAAGGTGGACATTCAGATAGAGTAAGGAAACCAAATCAAACTTATTGTTGTGAATGCTCAAATTAGCATGCTTCAATTTCTCGATTGCTGAAAAAATGCCTAACACGGTTGGTGAGATAAATTTTTATAAGAGTCCGATACTAGATGCATCTAGTAAATCTTACTTGGTAGTGCTCCGACGGTACTAGAAAATAATATCTGTCGAGAATGGTGACTATGTCTGTAGCCATAAATTGCCCCAGTTACTACAAAAGCCAGATCATTGCTCATATTTTTCACCAGCATGTCCAATTTGTTACAAATATTGCTAACTCATGCAAATCATATGCTTAGGTGAAATGTTCGTTGGCCTGCCGTCCATGGAAAAACTGATTGTTTACCATTATAAGTCGATCCTCAGGATGCTTAGATTTTTCAGGCCAGTATTATATAACTATGCATAGCACCCTACGAGAACTTCCCTGTTCATCACTAATCTATCACTATTGAGGCCCTTCCCATATGCCACAGTGCTCGAGCCCACGACCTCGGTCATCAAATGCATTTACCTTAACCACTGGGCCAAATCAGCTCAGTAGTTCCACGTGACATGCCCCGGTTTTGATTGGTCGGCCGGTACAACCTTTAAGTGAAAGCAAATTCTCCTTCTTGACAGTCGACCGATTTAGCTCCACACCCCACCCCAAATATGTAGCAGCTCATATCAGAGAGAAATCGGCACGGATTTAGCAGAAAAGTCGATAGCTGTAAATGCAGCTTAAGCCGATGGATGGGACATACCCTGATCTTGCCAGAGGCAACAAACCGGGGAACCTAAAGAAACATGGCGGGCTGCACACGATCCTGCAGGTCAGTTCAAGAAGGCGACCAGTGACTATTTCCTTTCATACATACGGAATTTTGGTCGCCACACTAGCACACAGCATCATTAGCAGAGCGAAGAGCAATCTATGGGAAAAACTAAGCAAAAGTTCAGGTGATACATGCACAAAAAGAGAAGGTCTTCAGATGGTTAGCCAAATTACAGCCCAGCTTCTACTGTGTGGTTCTTAGCAAATCAGTATTGAGTATGCCGAAGTCGGCTTGGCAGGTTAATGCACATGAAAGCTACAACTGGACCTTATCCCAGACATCTTATCGCAACGAGGTTTGAACTTCGTACATTCAGAGTGCGATTGGTCATACAGTGCAGCCGAGCTCAAGTCTGCTACCAAATCACATTTGAGCTTAGACAGGTGAATGAACAGCAGCCACCCATGCATTTCGACAACGATCGAATCGTACCAGCTCTTAGAACCACGAAACATAAAGAAGAGAAAACTGTCGTGGGTTGGAGGGAACTAAAAATAAGAAAAATGCTTAACTATATGCAGGTCGAACGAACGCCAATCTGTGGGTCAACAGATCCCTCAATACAAATATTGAGTCGTTTGAGGGCTACGCAAAACATGCACACACTGCTCAAGCTTACTGGCAGAGACAATTCTGGTCTTCGTGGCAACTGGAAACACACAAGTTACGGATGTCTGGCCCCTCGTCTCTGGGTCTCTCCCGACACGTCCCAGAAGCCTCACTTCATTGAGGAAAGCTGCAATGAACCGGCATTTGACTGTAGAATTGCTCAGCAAAAGAAGCCTATAAGTGCACAGACATGTACCAACACCAACTACTCATCGCTGCTGCGTGCATTTTGCCGGCACAGTAGTAGCAATAATAATAATAATAATACACTTGGTAAAGCACCCTCAGAGAACTCAATCTCTTTCTAGGCACTTTAAGCTTGCTGCCAGGAAACACAATCGAATGGTGAGTGGTATCATGCTTAATAAAAAAAAACATGAATAACATGGTTAGGGGTGACATGCACAGGGTCAGCATGCAAGTGTGGTTAGAGGCAGCATGCACAGTGTCAGCACGCATAAGCACATATAGGACGAATCACAGGGACCCACTAAATGCTGTCATAAATAGATGCACTTTTAAGTTATTTTTAAATGAGGTCAAGTCAGGGGATGTCGTGACGGAAGTCATGAGTGAGTTCTAGGCTTTGGGAGCATACAAACTGAATGCACGGTCTCCAAAGGATTTGAGGTTTGTACGAAGTATTGGTAGACTTTTGGATTCCGAAAAGCGGGTGGTACGATGTTTGGCCTGGTGGAGGAGTAGATCTGAGAGATAGGCTGGAGCCAAAGAATGAAATGACCTAAAAGTGAGCGACAAAACCTTGAAGCCGATCCGTTGCTTGACTGGGAGCCAGTGCAGGTCGGCGAGAAGTGGCAACTGCGATGCTCACGACAGACAAGCCTAGCTGCAGAGCTTTGCACCAGCTGTAAGCGCCTGATTGCACATGTCGGTAGACCAGCAAGCAGTGAGTTACAGAAGTCAAGACGGGATGTCACAAATGCATGGACCAACTTAGATGCGGCATCCCTGTCTAAACAAGCCCGAATTCTAGCAATGTTATGTAGCTGAAAGTCGGCAGATTTGATTGTGGAGCTGATGTGGTTGTCTAACAAACGGTCACTTTGGAACATGACATCCAGATTTCGTGCAGATTTAACAGGAGATAAGCTGGTACTTACAGTATGCCCCAATTTACTTAGATTGAACGTGGGCAGATGAAACAGCCTCGTGTATATAGCAGCAGAAAGGCCTTTACAACAATAACCCTGATTTCAGCAGGCAATTAAGGATTGTCTGCTGCATTACTCGAACCCACGACTTAAGTCGTGAAGTGCGAGCAACAAAGCACCAATGTCGTAGCAAGGGATTGGCCGTTGGGGCAATCCCTTGCTACGATATTGCGCTAATCACAAGAACAGTCACAGATAAGTAGTCAAAACATAGCAGTGCTTGAGTAAAAAAAATTCTATATCCCGGACAAGCCACCAGCCTGTTGACTACCGGCTAGTAGCCACCTACCGAACGCAGGGAAAGAAAAAAGGTAAAGAAAAACGAAAGATCAATTCATTCGACAGCCTCACTTACAAAGGAGCAGAAGAGCCAAAGCACCTTTCACCAGCTGCCAGTAAGCAGTAGAAAATTACCAGCTGCAGGACTCGAACCCACGACCTGGGTTGCAAAGGGATAACACCCAAGTTTCAGAATAGCAGCAATTAGCAAACATAAAACATATCAGATTATATCACCATTGTGATATATTGGTACATACAACCTTAACTAACGAATCACAAGCCAGAGCTGCCTCCTTCTGCCGATCCCTACTCAAGTAGCTGCACTGACTTCGGCTACGCAGCAATAAACCAACAATTCAATGTCCTTTCATGAGAACCACTGATCGCACATAAATCCAAAGGAAAACCTGCCAAATTCGATGACAGCAGAGCTCACTCTTACGATGTCAGCTGCAGAACAAAAGACTGCACCGATCATTAGTGCACCGACTACTCGACTTGCTATTTCAGATTCAGATTAGGTCCAGCATAGGATCACGACAAGAGATATTGGTCCCAACTGCCGAACAAACCTAAACAACTTGCCTGTCTCCATCCTTGTCTCCTTGTCCGAAGCCTCTGCAGCTTTGCCTCGCACCTTGGTCACCTGTGGAACGACAGCAGCAGCTTCACCAGCACCCACACTACACTGCCGGGTCGCTCTGAACATCTACAATACAAAACTCATCTATGACAGCCCTATATGAAGTCATTAAAGAAACGGGCAAAAAACTAGCAGAAAATCCATGAGCACGGGTAACCAGTAAGAATTACTACCTTAAGAATGCATATAATGCATAGCTGCTATGTGGCTGTGTACTAAAATTTCTACATTCATATAGTGGTAACAATAGGGCTGGGTATTGAGGTGAGTGATGTTGACCCTAAACACTAACAAATCCCAGAGGTTTGACAAAGTGCTCCTTTGCTAAAGGAGCCTCGATAGCTTCCGGTTGATCAACGAATACAGAGCCAAGTTCTTAAGATGACCTAGAAGGCCCACCAAAATAGTTCTCGTTGCATTCTAATTCTCTACAGTTTTTATGTGTCCCAGCTAGGGCATGGAATGCTGACATCCTCACTAGCTAAATGCCAAGAGGAATAATGTGATGCAAGTACTTGCTCTGGTAGGCCGATGTGTTTAGTTATGGTGCATGACTCTTGATGTGTTATTGTATGATTTTGGTATAGACGTCTTTAACCCTACAGCTAGGCTTGTCTGTCCTGAACGTAACAACTGCCACGTAACATCACGGCTACACATCAAGCACTACATCAGTCTTTAAAGTTCTGTATATAACCTTTTGGTATCGTCATTCTGGAAACCATCTAGTTCCTTCTCAGGCTTCGGATCGTATCACCGGCTCTTTTGACTCAGGTGGTTCAGCTTTGCCCATAACCAACCTCAAATCCTTTGGAGATCATACATTCTCATCAAGCTTGAAACTCAGTCCCGACTGATGTCGTACACACTGACTTGACATTTAAAAAGAAGCATGATATCACTAACCAATTGATGTGCTGCCTAGCCAACATATGTAAAAGTGCTACTAAAAAATTAGTTCTCTTAGGATGCCATAGACATTTATTTGTACCATTCTTACTGTTACATGCCATAGCTGTGCACACAGGTAGGGGAGGTCCTGGACTGGTTTATGAGAATTGTCCGATGTGTGAACCTACAACCCGATGCTAGTGCATTATCACTAACCATACTGACATGCTTCCTCTAAGTAAACTGCCTAGATTAGTTCTCTGAGGGTGCTGCACAAATATCTTGTTACTGCATCGTGGTTCCTGAATTCAGCAGCCATATTATAGATCATCCTTTGCTGCATACCTGCTTACAGATAATGGACATATGAATACAAGCAGAAACATCCATAATAATAATAATAATTCACTTGATAAAGCACCCTCAGAGAACTTAATCTCTCTCTAGGCGCTTTACATTTGCTGCAAAGGGAAATGCAATTGAATGGTGAGTAAATCATGCTTGATAAACAAAACAAAAATGAATAACATGGTTAGGGGTGACATGCACAGGGTCAGCATGCAAGTGTGGTTAGAGGCAGCATGCACAGTGTCAGCACGCATAAGCACATATAGGACGAATCACAGGGACCCACTAAATGCTGTCATAAATAGATGCACTTTAAAGTTATTTTTAAATGAGGTCAAGTCAGGGGATGTCGTGACGGAAGTCGTGAGTGAGTTCTAGGCTTTGGGAGCATACAAACTGAATGCACGGTCTCCAAAGGATTTGAGGTTTGTACTGGGTACTTGTAGACTGTTGGATTCCGAAAAGCAGGTGGTACGATGCTTGGCCTGATGGGGGAGTATATCTATGCAACCAGTGGTGGCATGGGGGAATAGCTCCTTAACAGTGGGGCAGCAATATGGGCCACCCATTTTCTTATGCTGCCCCCTGACCGTCACAACGACGAAATAATGTCTTTATTCCACTCACTGAGCAACAACCAAGTTCGTGTCAAATAAACAGTACGATTTTATGCTATAACTTTGGATTTATTGTAGGTCTTTCCCTTAAATAAAAATCTTCACGTCCTGCCTCTCCAAACGAAAATCTTGAATGAACCTCTGTATGCAACCACATTTCAGTTGACTTAACTACTGTAAGCTATCCCGTGGATTTTTGAAAATCAGAAATTGCATGTGGAGGCATTCCATGTGCGAGCATGTTTCGATATTGTGCTCTTTGGTGGGCACTTGAAAAATCACAGGACCCTATATCACAGGTAGAAAGCAGCAAGTTGTTCCAACATCTCCATGCTCAAGACAAAACAGCACACCCATCATTGACCAAAGTGCTTGAGCAGCACCATGGCAGTGCCACTGGTTCCACTACAATCGGACACCAACAAATGCAGTTGTTATGTGACCGATGTCATTGATGCAGGTGAAACTATGCAGGGCACAGGAATCGCATTTATATAAAGACCATTGCCGAATCCTGCACTACCCTATGGCTGAGTCTGGCCCTATTTTTTCTAGTAGGCTCCCGAAGGGGAAGAAAAATGGTGATCAGGCAAGAGACTCAATCAATCATCAAAGATTAACTAGATATATAGAGGCTAGATAACTGCAGAATTCCTGAACTGCTTGTAGCAGCTCGACATCTACTAATACAGAACATCGATTAGACTCATACCCAAGTGCTAAAGGTAAGGCTGAGATCAGCACAGTGTATTGCAAATCACTGACGGTGATCAAACAGTATTTAGATCTGTGCACTTACTAAAAGCCACAATATGGATGTAGGTGTTGTAGTGTCTGCCTAATCATGATAAAATAAACCCCGGGACTGAAAGAACTCAGACTATGCAGAGAGGATTACCATTTGACATGCCAGTGGCAGACTGTCAAATGAAGGAATACTAGCTATCGATCAAATTTAGTGAGTTGTATGATGGCAGCCTCTAGATTTGAAGGTCGTAGATTCAGTTCCCAAGAACAGTACAACCTATACTTTCTTCTTAGCATGCCCTAGAAAATCATCCCTATATGTAAATAAATCTGGCAGACAGCTCGACTGTGTAGGTACTTATATATTTTAGACACTCCTTGTAAAAAACTGAAATTATGCCACTTCACTTATTGTATCTACCTTTGGTAACAAGTTTTTTACAAGGTCAACTGCACAACGTGCATTTTCACCTAGGCATCCTACATGACCACCCATTCCTGTAACTGGTCGTATGACTGCATCTCTAACCAATCTCAAATCTTAAGTCGCGTTTAGTTTTTAGGCTCCCAAAGCCTGCGAGTCGTGGTTGACATTTAAAAGACCACTAAAAGTCCACCTGTTCCTCACAGAATTGTTTCATCCATGTGAACTGTTTGTGCTTACATGCCCAGATACTGAGCAAGTTATCACTGAGTTAACCGTCTTCCAGTCTGGCATATGCTCAGTGCCTAGCACGGTATTCGGCCGTCAGTATGCTACACGAATTTATTATAACTATTATTACTGTTGTTATGCTTAGAAGCCTCCATACAGGCAGAAAGCCGGTAGCGTGCAGTCTTCCTATTACAACGGCAATAATAAAATTTACAACAGGCCGATTCTCGCTGTTGCCAAGGTTCTGTCTGCCCCTCCGGTGCATCCGAGCCCAGCGAGTGGCAGGTAGGTGCTTTTGAAATCAATAATTACCCTTCACTATTCCTCCCCTCGATACGGAGGTCACCTTCTAGCCTTCCTGCCGCATTAAAGTTGAGTGGGCCTGAATCTGGATCTTCCAGCAGCCAGGCCCGGCTGTCGGGAGCGTCGCAATTGCCACATCACACCACTTCTTCCCGACCTTAACTGGCTCCAAATCGAGCAGCACACCGACTTCAAAATTCTGTCACTTACTTTTCGGTCCTCCATTCTCTGGCTCCAGCCAACCTATCAGAACCGTACAGCCCCTTGTTCCGACTCGAATCGTTTAGCCACAGCTCGTACGAACCTCAAAACCGTTGGAGACGGCGCATTTAGTTCCTATGCTCCCAAAGTCTGGAACTCGCTACCGACGCACGTCACAGCGTCCCCTGACATGACGACACTTAAAAAGAAGTTAAAAACATCTGTTTATTACAGCATTTGGTGGGTCCTCGTGATTCGTTCTTCGTGTGCAAGTACCTGCTTACACTATGCCTGCTGCTTGCGGATGTTAACACTAATTATTTGGTAATGCTTTCTATAGAGCATCTGTAAAGTTCCAAGAAAGAGATTCAGTTCTCTTATGGCGCTATACTAATAAATTATTAATCAGAAAAAAGTTAAGCAAGAGGCAGGAGGCTGCGCAACGTATACGTGGATACGACGACATAGAATCCCATAAAAAATCACCTGCCCGCGTCGTTCTAAGCAACTGCGACTCGCGGCCTAGCCGACACCGCGCAACGTCCCTGCAGCGCGACATCGTGGTAGTGAGACACAGCTACGAACTGAACTCGATCCCAGCGCCGAGACTACGGTTCAAGGCTAAAAATTGCATTCAAAAGATAAACCACTTTATCGGCTACCATAAAATTATGACTAAAATAGCACGTTACCATTTGGGCAACCTGGAGACGAATGTTGGCAGCCATGTGAGCCATGTGTATAGGCACGAGGCCGGGCAGCATGCGCCCAGGTCTACAGACGACCTTGACTGAGACTGATCCAGATACACTGACCTGAGAGGCCCGCGCCTATTGGTGGTTGCACTGTGACTACGCTTTATCTACTGTGTCGGTAAGCAAACCTCTAAACATGTGTATAAAACTTTCACTTTTTTACAAAATAATAAGAATTACAAAAATCACTTGTAGTTTCCATGAGTCAATGAGAGTGCAGAGGTAAAATTACGGAAGTCAACGCCACCTTCCCTATGTTCAGTTACAGGTCTTTAATCTGTCTCTATGTCTTATCTCTCTCTGCTTCTCTAGCTCTCTGTATATATATTCACTCCTCCATCTCGCTCCTCTACCATTCTTTCAGTCTCTTGATGTTTCTCTGCGTCTCTTTGTTTCTCTGCCCATCGTTTTCTGCAGGAACTGTAGCTCTGAAACTGCTGGGTCACCGACGCTACTTGACTTCTGGAAAGCAAGTTTTTCTTTACTAAGAAAACGTTACAAACCAAGTTTTGCACTATATTTAAATGCCTAGAATATTCACTATTTTCCCACTGTACCACCTGTGGGCGTATTTTTGGGCAGGAATTATCTCGGGACACAACCTACGAGGAAAAATGCCAGAACATTGTTTGACGCCCGTACAAATAAATGACAAAAATAATAATAGCGCTAAGAATTAAGCCAGAAAAACAATGCTCAAATATATACATGCGTTCTAAATCGATATTTACCAGAACTTGTGAACACAATGGCTAAGAGTAAAGACTAGTTTTGAGCTCAAGAATTATCCTTGTGTGCGCAAGATTTGTTTCACAATATGATTACAATAACGAGTGAAACTTGTAAGCCTTAACTTTTGAAACTGAACTCAGTCTGAATGTTTACCTTGGCTCGTATTGTTAATGCATACTTTGGGATTTCACGATTTATTTCCCTAACTCTGTAATACTCGTTTAATATCAACAAAAAACTAGCTCCTGCAAATAGTATTCAAGGAGGAAGCGAACGTATCGATTGACTTTAAAAGCAGACAGTGAGTCCTCTCTTCTGCCTGAGGTATATACAGAATAGCATGGTTAAGCAGTTTAGGACAGGCTGCATCTTTATAGCTGTCGGTGCTTGTACGAGCCAGCCGTTTCACTGGCATCGCCACAGAGTAACTAGTTGCAGCCACTAGCCGTCTAACTTGTTTTCCCTCCTAGCTACTGCGTCAACCTAGTTGGGCCTGTTTAGTGATCCACCAGGCTTACTGTCCAGGTCAAACGCAATGGCAGTGCTCCAGATACAACGTTCCATAATAGACAGAATGGGATTCCGAGCCGTTGCAGAATTTGGAGTGGCACGTGGAATTTTCCTTTTCAGCATGGGCTACCGTCTTTATGATCGTAGAAGAATTGGGAGAAACAGATTGAGCTGTAGTGCCAAGCTCATTAATCCATCAAAATGTGAGTTGACAAGTCCTCAGATCAAAAGCTATGGTCTCAGCAATTGACTCATTTTAACGTTGCAGCATCTCAGCCTTGCAACAGCGGCCTGCTACAGGTCTTAACTGCCAGGCGGTTCGCTACGAAAATAAACATCAGTTCATTCCCTTACGGACCATTTATTGACTTCCTGACCTGAATACCACTGCCGTTATTATAACCACAGGACGAGTTTTGAGGGTGCCACAAGAGCAGCTGAGAGCAGATCCAGGAAGAAACATGTGAGGCAAATTCTTTGCGTTCCGATGCCAGTATTGTAGTTAGATACATGAAATCCACAGCCCAGATAGAATACATTGTTAAGCTCATAATATAATATGCTATTTAGTGCATCGTATTCTTCAGAACAACAGAACTATCTGTATACCCTGTTACGGAGCTTTTATGTCATCGCATATATTGTTACTCTGTCCCTCTCCTAAAGGTAGTGATCCTAGCCTAGTGCAATTGGGCACCATTCCTCGACGGCACAGCTCTAGCAACAGAGTGGAAAAAGCATGATAGTATATCAGATCTCCGCAAATCGCTGACGCCAAGAAAAGCATTCTGCAATATTGTCTAAGGGTCGGACCTTAGCAGAATTGGCTAAATTTGAACCAAGGGCGTAACTTTGTAGGCGACTGTTTTCAACTCAATGCGTTTTAATTTTTTTTACACTAGAGCATCTCCAAGCCTTCGTTAATTCTAATTTGATACAACCAGCAGCTGGTAGCTACTTCGCGATTCCTTGACTGCCACCTTGTTTTCAGTGTCAAAAATGTCCGAGATGACTAACCATTCGAATGTTATTATTTACCCTGGACGAATCACATAACATTCTTACTGAATGTTTTTCAAATTTAGATGTTACTGTTGCATCACAGAGCGACACCATGACAAAGACAATGTGAAGCTTATGACCACACTCAATTGATTTTATTGATTCATACAAGGAGTTCAGACCTTACTTTTAAGCTGGCCACCGTGACTGCACTGACTGTTTACCTGCAGCAACCCTGAGCCCCAGATCAGATTTCTTGAGAAAGCTAGGCTCAACCACTGCAAATGCATCAACCATTGTACAATGTTTGCTGCACAACCATTTCAAGCAAAACTCAGATACTGCCCAAAATCAATCTTTCAGGCTTTGTGGCAATTCTTAAATGCAACTGCCAAGATCTTGAAAATCACACATGGGCTCGTTAGAAAGACCAGGGGATGACATTGGTAATGACTAATAGAATATCGAAGCACTCTTGGCTGTCTGCCGAACGTCATTCACAAGTATAAATGCTGCATTGAAGTAAATATGCTTTTAACCATACGCTTGGAAGAACGCTATGCATTCGACAAACATTAAAGCTCTTCATAACGAACTATACTGCTCCAATTTAACCACGACCCGCAAGATTGCATGACAACCCATTCAAATGAGGCGACTCAAATTTGTATTAAAATCACTAGCTTCGGTAAATAAAGACAACACAATGGCATGCAATAGAACAGGGCTGATAAAGACTTGCTAGGTGCACATATGAAGGGCAGGCCAGTCGTATCGATGTGTGTATGCATTGACATCAGGGGTGGGGCATCGAAGTTGCTCCATCGTCAACACGTTGCAGAGGTGACCTGAACCATCAGCCTGCTGGTCAGACAACTCTTCCATGTGCACAGACTGAGGAGGAAACTCGGGCGACTCCCATGAAGCACTAGGTGACTCTCAGCTCCTTGATCTTGGTCTTGAGGTATATTGACTACCTATGATGGAAACGCATGTACATGCACATATTTCCAGCAGGTAACAACAAGCAGCTGCATGAATCCAGGCAGAACAGCTCTTTTATAACGTACCTTGACTTCTCACGGGTGACCTTGATCTATCCCTAAAAACAGAAAGGCTATGTTGCTGACAGCTATACAATATGCTGAAATGCGTGTTAATGAGGCCCTAAGGCTTTACATGGGTTAGTCAATATAAACTCGATATAACATAACTCCAATATTAACCCTAAGACATACGTCACACACAATCCGTGCTATACAACATATCGATTTCAAACAATATTTATGAATTTAGCGATTTAACGAAAAACACGGCACGCGAACCTTTTCTCAACCTTACAAGTCAACTAATTTCACTGATGATGTGCTGGACCACCTGTCCCTAACAGTATAGACTACCACATACTGTAGTATACTTCTTGCCTTCAAGACTACAAATGAAGGCAAACAGCAGTAAATAACACACTAATTTCATACAACACTTGTGTTATCACGAACAGCTAACAGCTGTCTTACCTGAAGTTACCACCTGGCCTACTGTTATAATTGTTGTAGCTGCTATCTCTGTTGTAGCTACTATCTCTGAAGCTGCCCCTTCCACGAAAGTTGGGCTGGTAGCCTCCTCTAGAGAAGCCTTCACGTCTCTGATAACGGTCGTCATCTCCATAGCCCTTTAAAGAAGCATCATTCGAAGTGAGGGCACAGCACAATAAAACATTGCACCACCACAGCATTGTGCATATCATAAGACATAAACTTGCTGCTATGGAAGAGCAGAGGGAAAGAGATCAGATGTCACTAATGATCCAGTGCACTAATGCAGACATCATGTACAATTTTTTCCTTCAAAATTTTGCTCAGCAACAGCAACATTAGCAGCCCAGTATTGAAGAGACTTATAGCACCGATAGCTGCATGGTTAGCACCTGGCATATAAACTCACAGACCATCACTCAGTTACGATGAGTGAGAGAATTTTCCTATGTGCATTAGAAACAGCATGCCCATCTCTTGAGCGATAGCACTGAATTTTGCTCAGTAGGCAAACAATACTAATAACTTATCAACGAAATACATATACCATCAGCAATTACCTTACAATCCAAAGATAGAAAATAATGTAAAAACAGGCCAGCTGCATAAACAATAGACAACAAATTGCAAACCTATCATCATTAACTACTGATGCAGCACAAGCAGTCACTATCACCCCTTTACCTAATTTTTTTAAATACCGAGCAAACCCACAAACAAAGCTTCTAGATGGCTGAGCACGGCATAACGGTTGCAGCATAGGAATTGATGCAATCTTCATACCATCGAGGGTCTTGGCTTTCCTCTCGCCCACTCCACTACCATGGTTGCACCGTGGAGCCGTTGCCCATTCTCGCGGCGTACAGCATCCTAAAGATAAGCATTCGCGGGCTTTTGTGCATGCTAGAGCACGAGAAAAGCAATCGCTCTCGAAATACAACTAAAAAATGGAAGCCGTAGGGTCTGGCAACCAGGCAACCAGCATCTGTTCTGGCACCTTAAGACGCAGGCAACACAACAGCAGCACCACAGCTTTAGCTGCGCACAAGCAAGCAATTCAGCATGGCTCACAAATCTGGCCCCGAGGCCAAAAGCTTACCCCTCTGTATGGCACCATCCAGCCTCTTACCAAAATGCCCAAGGTTGGGAACGATGGCAATGCGCGGTCTCCGATCTCAAGGACCTTGATTGAACGGCTGCAGCCGGAGGGGTGTCTACCTTAGCTAGGAGGAGCTGGGAACATGGCGGCCTCTGCTCGGGCAGAGCGACTGGCAGCAAAACGACTGGGTGAAGACAGCGGCTGCACGGTCCCGGCTGGCGATGTATGGCGTCGAGATGCACTGCAGTGGGCTCGCTTATGGATATTGGGAGGAGGAGCGTGTAGCAGCTGCGCCCATGGAGTGGGACTGCTACGCCGCAAGGAACCTGCGAAGTCACAGAAACCTATACGTTGTGCCTCAACCGCACAAGCCAGCTAGTTCTGGGGCGCAACGCATCGCATGGCCAGCGCAACGCATCGCATGGCCAGCGCAGCAAAAATTGCAACAACAGATAACTTTGACTCTCTCTTACCTCTGCGTCTTCGTCTTTCTCGAAGTCCACGAACGCGTAAGCTGCAAGAAAACCCAGAATGCCAGGCAGTGTAGAGGGCTAGCTGCTGCACGCCGCTGCAAGGCAAGCGCGTTCCCGCACAATTGCAGCAACGCTTGCTCGCACCGAGATGTCAGTATACTCACCCGTGTCAGTACCTAAATGAGAAAAGCAATTCTTTACTCCGAAGCCGGCAAAAATATGTTTACAAGAGAATCGGCGAGTGCAAGAGGCGCAGCTACCGACCGTATTTTACATCGCATCGCGATAGCTTTCCGTAGGCCTCAAATATCTCCTCCAGATCCTTCGACCTCGTTCTCTTATCTAACCTGCCAATGAAAAGTTCCTTCATAGTTCCTCGTACGGAACCTTACAATCTAACAAAATGGCCACAGCGAATGCTCGAGGTCCCGCCGTGCGTGTTGACGTACCGGTAGGCATATTAGTGCTGGTACGAGTAACAATTTGGGGGATAAAATATTGTCTTTATATATTTTAATTGTGTTTATGTGGTGATATCTTATAGTTTGTATAATTTATAGGGACGCTGGCACTATCAAGGCCGATCGCCTATAAACGTGGATATCCGGTTCGAAATGGGTAGGTATGCTCGTTGCAGGTTCACGATTTCGGCCAGTTATTTTATCCGTTCAGCGGCATTCGCGCGCGTAGCTGGCCCGCAGCTGCCGGGAAGATGTGCTAGTCGCACTGTTTATCCAGAGGAACCAAACGTGCGACAATCCCTTCCTTGCTATGTCGCGTTAGCCGGCCTCAGTTAACAGTCGGCTGCCTATCTGAGCGGAAGTTCTTTAGCCCATCGTCTCTTGTCCGCCGTCGTACGGTGTCTACTGGGGTGAGGGAGATAGCTGCGCACATTCTAAATCGGCTCGCCAACTCTTCCGTTCCTCTAGTGGCTGGCTTTCCGCGGGATCGCGGCAGAATGGCTGCCAGTCTACTCGCTCCTTAGCCGGCTTATTGGCATTCCGGTGGCCGAAGGAATGGCAGCTGCTGTCTATTCGTGTACGACGTGTGCCGGCATCCGCCCTTTTCAATATCTACGCTTCCGGGAGCTCCCCACGAGCCAGCGACTGATGCGACCCGGTCTCGCAGCTCTCTTCTCTCTCTCTCTCTCTCTCTCTCTCCCCTTTCGAGAGGTTTATAGTTCCGGTACTCTACCATGGTCGCCGGTGCCCTAGCGAGCGGTTTGTTCTCGAGGGCCGCGTAATTGGTAATCTGTCTGTTAGTGCGTCGCGTGCTTTCAAGGTCTGCCAGCAAGGCGAGGCTCACGGGCTTGCTCTGCGGTCGCATGCATTGCGCCTCGCGTAGCGGCATCGCTCGGCCATCCCGACTCTCTGGCTATTACCGCGAATCCGAGACACGACTGCGCGTGAAGTACAGGAGTGTACGGATGTAGCTTAAAGCCGCGTTTGCACGGTCCGTCTTGCTTCGGTCTTGCTTCCGTCTTTGGTGCTTACGTCTGCGAGACTTGGGAGGTGGTCCTCGGGTGACGGAAGACTGCACGAAGATAGAGAAGCTGAGCACCATTCTACCTATTTGCCAAAACAGAGGCAAGACCGAACGCACTATCGGTCATAGGCGCTATCAACGGCACGCCTTCTTCGTTGCTTTGAAATGCACGGCAGACGACATGACCGGCGAAATCACAGATATGTTCTGCTTGAGTCCCTATTTATAAGACACTACGACCTCGTCATGTAGGAATAAGATCATGAGGGGATGCGCGGGAGAGGTAATAGCAAAAGGTTTAAATTCACCTGGAGTTGCATTACAGAGGGCCATTTCTTACCTCCCTTACTAAAGCAATTTTCCCAGGACCACTCTTGTGCTGGAGCTAGTAGGAAGCACGACGGAAGGCAAACCGAACGTGCAAACTTCCTAGAAGAAGGAAGACCGCAGCCTGACAGAAGCAGAGTTTGAGCAAGAGGGACCGTCAAACGCCTCTTAAGATAGCACGGCTAGCTCATTGTTCACAGCCTAGAAGAACATAAAATAGTCTCTTGTCTTAGCCTTAAGGTTAGGTTGACACACGTCACTACCTTGGTCGTGGGTTCCAGTCGTCGAGCAGGGTGAAGGCCGCTTAGGCTCTTCTGCTTCTTTATACACGTTGCTGCTGAATTAGCCGACCGTTACTTTTACCTTGTTCCATAAGGGGGAAAGCTCGGCCAGCCAACCAGTGAGTGCTTTGATCTTTGTAGCAAGCCGTGGACTGAGTGCTGGTGCTTGCTGGGAATGAGCACATGGTTCCGAGCCAGTGTGTCATTCGTTGTAGTAGTAAGCTTGTGCCGACTAGTGAACAGCTCGTTTAGAAAAACGAGCGTTTTGTTCGTAATCTGATAGCTGCCAGGGTGCGAATTGGTGCTTTTTTGTGAGTTCACTTCGAGGTATTCAAGTCGCGGGTTAGAGTCCGGAAGCAGGCAATCTTTTGTTGCCACTGCTGCAAGTGGGGCGATATGCAAATGCTCAGGCTGCTCTGCTGCTATCTAGATGACGTTGTGTTTGGGTGTGCCGGCCTTTTGCCTGACCTTTTTGTTTTTTACTTTTTTTGGCACCTACTTGGAATGCTACCTATGAGTATGCGTGATGCGCCAAGTATGCGTAAAATATTTGCTGCCATGAAGTTAGCTGTCGAGGTCTCCTCGTGTGAGAAGCTGTTTCCTTTGCTCCCAAGCTTCAGCTAGCGCTCTGCTGCTTTCACGCCAGCTCATTTGATGGGCATCAGTTTTCTCTTGCTGCTGTTTATGCTTGTCCTGCCGTATTGCGAGTGGCTACATACAATTTAACTTAAAGGTCGGCTGATTCAATAGCCTTGTTTATATAGCAGTAGATAAGCCTATGAAGCTTTTCACCCCAGCTTTCAATAGGCAACAAAAGATTGCCTGCTGTTGGACTTAAACCCCTTGGATCTTGGTCGCACCTTACCCCTGGGTAAAGAGAGGGGTGGCAGAGAGAGAGAGAGAGAGCTGCATCTAAATCTGCATTATGCTTGCACACAATAGTAGCTATGCTGCATTAATGGACGTATATTTTTTCATTTGCATCTTTGGTTTTCACCATTCATGTAGTTATAATAATAATAATAATAGTACATTTGTATAGCATCCTCAGAGAACTTAATCTCTGTGTAGGCACTGTACATAACTGTACAGGAATATGTGCATACTGTTTATGCCGTCAGCTGTGTTCAAGGTGAGCGGCTTGCCAGAGCGTTTTCTTGGCATCGCCGGGCTTCTTGCTCTCTGCAGGTGGATTCTTTTCGAGGATATTCTCTGCACTAGTCGGTCAGAAAGAGAGACGAATCCTCATTCTCGGCCTGGATGGGGCTGGGAAAACGACCATATTGTACAGACTACAGGTTGGAGAGGTCGTAACCACTATACCAAGTAAGTATTTCTTTTTATTTGTTGTTAGCATTACTTGCCGGAATTATTCATGTTGTTTATCAAGCATGATATTTCTCACCATTCAGTTGCATTTCCCTTTGCAGCAAATGTAAAGCGCCTAGAAAGAGATTGATTTCTCTGAGGGCACTTTATCAAGTGCATTATTAGTATTAGTAGTAGTAGTAGTTATTAGTATTATTAGTACTCACGTGCTGCCAGGCTTGCAGCATGTACCTGTTCGCATCAATTTTCAGAGCACGGTTAGCAGCGCCTACTCTGACTCCTCATAGAAGGTTATGAGGCTGCTACCTCAGGTTGTGCGTGTTGGAACAAGCGAAGGAACAAGCCGGCTCGGTTTCTTGCTACACTGTTTGTTCTTGGCACCGTTTTTGGAGCTGCTGTCCTCATCTGATGGCTTGCTCTTGTTGAACAAAGATTTAGAAGCAGATAAGGAGAGCGGTACCAGGCCTCCCTCGACAAGATTTTCTCCCAAGCCAGCTGTTTCACATGCCATGTCGTTTGACTGGCCGTATTATCTTCACCCAGTCGTTTGTTTTGTAATGGTTAGCGATTGCCGGGCCGATGCTGGTTATTTTGATGCATATTTACTGGGCGATAGTATCACACAGCCTCTCCAGAACTCTCCTGTGCCGAATGGCTCTCGCTCATCCGACCTGGGCACCCTGTTTATGCTTTTTGATGAAATTGAGAGGTGGTACCACATTGTTCGAATAAAGCAGCTTGTGCGTAAGCAAATGTAAAGTGGCTGATTCCCTTCTGCAATGTGAGCTTGGTTTGTGTTTCGATAGCGGCCCAGCAAGTCAGGACATTTTTAATGAGCTGAGCCTTGACCAGCATATGCCAGCCAATCACAGGCGTGGCAGGGCAGTAAAAGATTGTCTGTGGCAGGACTCGAACCCCTGTCCTGGATAGTGAAGTGGGCAGTGAACTGCAAGGGCCCTAAACCCCTGGGCCTTAGCCCAGGGGTCTAGTGCCCAGGCTCGAGCTTGAGTCGTAACTTTGAGCTTCACATTGCACATTGGTTGGCATTCTTCGTTGTAATTCTTTGGGGTTGGCATGCAGACTCTGCGACACTTTTTTTTTTTTATGTTGATCGTTGTGTACTGCTGTCACTTAATCATCTGCAATGGGGGTGCAAACATCAGCAGTTTTCAGTATCATCCTCCACTGCCGCATGGCCACTTTTGTCTGAGCTTCACTGGTGCCCTAGCAAGGATTCAGTCAACTTTTTAAGGTCCTCTCTGTAGGGCACATGCAGCTTCACTCGCTTGCACCAGCTTATGTAGTCGTAGTCGACGTAATTGCTTTCAGGGCACTCTCGAACCGCCTGCTCCTCGGCTACCAGTCATCATCTCACGGAGTCCTCGTACTAAATTAAAATCTTGTGGCAATTGAGCGTTCAGTTCGTATGCAGTGAATATCTGCCACATATTGAGTGCATTGAGTTGATTGAGTGCATGTTATTAACCAAGGGTCCTTCCAACCAGCTCTCATGAGTGACCTTGTGTGCTTTTGCTAACTTCTCTAAGCCTGATACTCATGTGCTTATTATCTAACCGGGATACCTTCCATGTCACTAACGCTTGGCTATTGCTTCTCTTGCAGTGAGTTGTGTAGCACTGGAGTAGAGATTTGTTTTTTTAGGGCACCATGCAAGAGACATTTTTATTATTATTATTGTCAATGTATAGAACAGCTAAAGTAATGCTGTATGTCCGGATATAAATAATGGATGCAGGATCAGAAGTATCCTACCCTACCCTGCTTAACGTGTGAGCACTAGTTAGGCTCTTGGGAGAGGATCCTCGATGGCAGCTTAAACTCGAGGCTATGCTACTGAATCGAATTATTGTCGGTGTTTGGATTTGACCTAGCTGCTGAGGTGCTGCAGCTTACTATAATAATAATAATAATAATAATAATAATAATTCGCTTGATAAAGCGCCCTCAGAGAACTTAATCTCTCTCTAGGCGCTTTACATTTGCTGTAAAGTGAAATGCAATTGAATGGTAAGTAAAATCATGCTTGAAAAACAAACAAGATGAATAATATGGTCAGGGGTGACATGCACAGGGTCAGCATGCAAATGTAGTTAGTGGCAGCATGCATAGTGTCAGCACGCATAAGCACATCAAGGACAAATCACAGGGACCCACTAAATGCTGTCCTAAATAGGTGTGTTTTTAGGTTCCTTTTAAATGTGGTCAGGTCAGGGGATGTTCTGACGCAGGTCGGGAGGGAGTTCCAGGCTGTGGGAACATATGAACTAAATGCACGGTCTCCAAAGGATTTAAGGTTTGTACGAGGTATTTCTAGACTGTGTGATTCCGAAAAGCGGGTGGTACGATGCTTGGCCTGATGGGGTAGTATATCTGAGAGATAGGCTGGAGCCAAAGAATGAAGGGACCTAAAAGTGAGCGACAAAACCTTGAAGTCAATCCGTTGCTTGACTGGTAGCCAGTGCAGGTCGGCGAGAAGTGGAGTAATGTGGCAACTGCGACGCTCACGGCAGACAAGTCTAGTTGCGGAGTTTTGCACCAGCTGCAATCGCCTGATCGCACATGCCGGTAGGCCAGTAAGCAGTGAGTTGCAGAAGTCGAGACGGGATGTCACGAATGCATGGACCAACTTGGACGTGGTATCCTTATCTAAACAAGCCCGAATTTTAGCAATGTTATGAAGCTGAAAATAGGCAGATTTGACTGTGGAGCTGATATGGTCGTCTAACGAGAGGTCGCTTTGGAATATGACACCTGGATTTCGAGCTGATTCAACTGGAGATATGCTGGCAGAGCCAATTTTGAGCTTCAGCCATTCCAATTTGTGAATCACACTGGGTTTGCCCAACCCTAGTAAGTTAGTTTTATCATCGTTAAGTTTTAGAAAATGTGCTGCCATCCATGTGCGGATGTCATCAATGCATGCAGCTAGTGAGTTTAGAGAATTTGAGGTGCTCGAAGGCTGGGAGGGATCAAAGCAAAGGTACAACTGATTGTCATCGAAATAGAAGTGAAAGCCTAGATTGTGCTTGGCAATCACATCAGCAAGAGGCAGAGTATAAACCGTGAACAGAACCAGACCTAGCACTGAGCCCTGAGGTACGCCATATTTCAGAGGTACCTCAGATGATCTTTGTCCATTCACGTCAATACTCTGGAGTCTCCCACTGAGATAGGACCTGAACCACTGCAGAGCAGTGCCAGTGATGCCCAGGCGAGATGAGAGGCGCTCTAGAAGAACTTTGTGATCGATGGTATCAAAAGCTGCCGAGAGATCAAGCAAAACAAGCAGAGACACTCTACCCATGTCTGCATTCCTAAGTAGGTCGTTGTATACCCTAAGCAATGCTGACTCTGTGGAGTGATTAGCTCTAAAGCCAGACTGGAACTTACCAGCAAGATGGGAGGTTTCGATATACGAGTTCAGCTGGTCTGCCACGACCCGTTCGAGTGTCTTTGATAGGAATGGTAGAAGGGAAACTGGGCGGTAGTTGCTCAAGTTCTCTTGGTCAAGTGTAGCTTTCTTGAGAAGTGACCTGACTACAGCTTTTTTGAAAGGCGCTGGGACATGACCTGAGGCTAATGACATATTAATTATGTTAGTTATGCATGGCAGCAGTAGATCAATGCAACGTAGGAGCAGGACAGTGGGAATAGGGTCCAGAGGACTTGTTGTCTTCTTTGATTGAGATACAAACTTTAGGACTAGATCACTAGTGACCTGCTTAAATGCAGACATTGAGGTGCAGCCAGGAACCGAGGAACAGCATTCTAGTGGGGAGGTTGTCATCGCAGGGATGGATTCCCTGATCTTGTCTATCTTCTGCACAAAGAATCGAGAGAAGCAATCGGCTAGATCATCCCAAGGATCATCAGGTAAGGAGCTAATCTGGGAGCGGTTGAGGAGATGGTTTATCGTCGACATCAGCGTTTTTGGATTGTGCATCTGTGATTCAACAATGTTTCTACCTGGTTTTTTGGCGGGTATCTCCATTTTGCGGCACGAATTCCACAAAGCTTCAAGGTCTAGTTTGCTTGTACGTGGAAAGGTTATTTGATGCTTGGTTGCACTCACCGCCATAGCAGCAAACACATCTTGCCACTGCATCTGGATCCAATTTTTGCGGTAGTCAGATGTGCTGTACACGATGGAGTTTGTGTTGAGGCTTTGTTATATTATATTACGTATTTTTGTGTATTGTCATGGACTAACGGGTAATCTTTTTGGCAGTAAGCTTTTGTTAATGCTTTCGGTGACTAGCTTCTCTGTAATATTATTTATCTTCGTAGCAATAGGATTCAACGTCGAAAGTGTTTCATATAAGAACTTGAAATTTCAAGTGTGGGACCTTGGTGGCCAAACCAGTATAAGGTGAGATACTCCTTTGTGTTCATTCGTCATTGCTACCAGAAATTTCGATTACTCTGTTTTACCTCAAACTTACCCTGTAGAAATGGCATCTTTCATCTCGTCGAACCACCATGTCAAGTCTATCGTTGTATGTACTGAAAGTTGCACGCTTGAACTCTCAATGACTGCTAAAAAAGTGCCTGCTATGGTTTTTGAGATACATTTCTAGAAAGGGTGTTACTTGGTGCATCTAATAAGTCTTACTTTGAAGTGCTCGGACTGTCTACTATACAGTAATATCCATCGAGAACAGTGGCTAAGTTGAAAAGCCAGAAATTGCCCCAGATACTTCAAATCAGGATCACTGTGTATGTTTTTGCACTTAGTAAGAAAACCAAGGTGGTAGCATACTCGATTTGTACATGTTACAAATGTTGCTAACTCGTGCAAAGCCCATGTCCTGTTGAAATTTTATTGGCCAGCAGTCCGTGAAGCACTGAAGTATCTGAGGTCATGCCAGCTGTGTTAATGAGTTCGTTGAATCGGCTGATCTTAGCCTTTTCCTCTACAGATTTTTGGTTTCCTTGGCCTATCTGCTCACTCTTCGATCCATGTTCAGCTATGCAGGTTCATGGCATGCGAAACTGACATTAGCTGGACCTTTAAGACTTTGCTGTATGTATATCATTCTGACGGTGATCCTTGCCATTACTTCGTCGTGCAGAAGCCTTGCTTGTACATTTTCGGATTGATGCTTCAGAGAGACTATATCAATTGCTGTCCTTGACCTGCCAAATCACACTGGCAGGCAAACCTTATTAAGGGTATCACATTTGATCCCGTGCTTTTGCAAGCATCATATGTTGTCTTTTCACGCTGTCATTCCCACCTCGTAATAGCAAAGATGGCGCTGATTGTCTGCCAGCCCTTCTGCCGGCTACTGACTGGGTTTTTATCAATGCCTGTCGTGAGCAGCATTGAGCTGCCAGAGCATATGGAAAGTTACTGGATCGTCGCCAGCATTGTTAGCCTACCTCAATAGTAATGTTTGCCTGTACCTCCAGCCTATTTTATATCTGTATATCTATAGTAGTACTACCAAGCTGTCACTTACGTATGCCTTGAATGCTTGTTTGGATAAAGATTGGTTGTGAATGAGGACAGCACATACTACTGGGGATCCTTCTATGCTGGTAGTTCAATTTATGGGGGCTGATCAGAATATTGTGTCAAGTCAGCCTTCGAAGCTGTGATCCCTATTTCGCTTCTAGACCAGCCAAAGCAGTAGTGAACGTCCTGATAAGACAGTACTTTACGTTTCCTTTACACACTGAGAGTGCTGCTTCATTATTAGTAATTGCTGCATTAATTGTGCTCCCGTCAGCAAATCCCGATGCCAATGCTGTTTAAGTGGGCTATTAGTATGGCCGTCGGCGGTAATCCTTAGGTTTTCTTTTACAATTTGCAATCACTTGCACATGAATCTGCACCACAGTGAAATTGTATTTACCATATACAGGCATACTCAATTTTCCTCTACCACCTTTATTTTTCAAAGCCAGGTGCACACTGTTTCCTCTTAGTCCTTTGTTGTCCTTCATGTAGGAAGTTGACGTGGTCAGTTGACCTTCCACCCTTCTTCCTTCTTCTAGCATTCTACTAGCTCCAACCACAGATTGGTACTGGAAAAGTCATTGCCGATTCTAGCCGACAGCGGACTTGCCAACGCCATTCCTTACATGGATCATAGCAATTGAAGTTACTGTACTCGCGATAAAAGGTCTGTTGTGTACTGCCTTCACAGCTTTATTATGCCCCAGAAGCACTGGCAGCTTCGTCGTTGCCCCACGGTCAAGCTCCGTTAATGGCCGTTAATCGGTTAATTAAAACTTCTCGGCGATCGTCTTCACCACTAACCACCTCAAAATCTGGCTTCTAGAGCTGCTGCTTGTAATATCCCATAAACAGGGACTTGCATGGGTCGGACCGATGATTGTGCTGGTCACATTGTCAGCCATTCCTTTCAGACAATTAATATGGCTTGCACTTGGCAGCACCTATGATTGGTCACTTGTTCTTAGTTTCTATTAATCAAGGCTAAGAAGTAGAACCACGCTAAGCTTCTTCGATCGTTGTTGGTTAACCATTGGTGTTAGTATGGCCCCCCAGCTTTGGTGATGTGTGGACCGTAGACAGAAGTAAGACTGGTGCAGGACCAAGCAGAAGCCGAACGTGTAAGCCTGCATTAATTGAGGGAAAAATATAGTTATCCCTCAGTTTTTAAGACCTTCATTGGGACTGTTAAATGGCAAACGATTTATGACCAGTTTAACATGCTCAATCGCTAGAGAAAGTTTGCTTGTAGGGGTAGTTAGGTTTGTTTTGCTACTGCATTTCCTATCTAGATTGTGCCCGATATATCTTATGGCTTTTCAGTTCATAGCCGACCCAGATTGAAGAGCAGTCCAAAGTCAGGAAACTTTTGTCATGACCACGACGAGGGCTGAAAGTAGAAACAAAAGTTGAGAAGGCACCACAAGCACATATTTGGTCTTGTGTAGAAAAACAATCATTCGGTCAAATGATTGAATAATAGATTTTGGAATTTGTTTTCAGAATGGGAGATTTATGCTTTAAAGTGGTTGGTTTTGCACAGTTCCATGCTGATGAAGAACCCTCTAAAGTTAAAGCAAGTTGCATCTGTCGTTTTCGTTTGTTAGGGAGGATCCTTGGAAGTTTTTTTTACTTCTTTGAACCCGACTTAAAGGTTACCGATGACGATGCAGTATTTGGGCAATGCTATAGTGCAACGCAAAATCCGATGTGTTGGCACACCACACTGGTTTCTGCTCTTGTCATCAATGCCATGTGCCTTGTCTTGTCATTGGATGGGCACGTTTCCTGGTTTAAAACTTAGTAGTGCGTGTGTTCTGTTGTCAATGCCATAGCTGGCACATCACACTACTTCTGTCTGAGAACTGGCTCTATATCAAGCATCAAATCGATTTTCAGGTTATCTGTCTGGCTTACAGGTCGCTTCACTTGCTTGCACCAGCCTACCCATCCGCCCTTGCTCTTCCAGTGTGCTGTCGCACCGTCCACTTCTCAGCACGTAGTCATCTTGCTGTCCTTTACACTAAATTGAAATCTTTTGGCGATCATCTTCATTTCGAATGCACCGAAGTCTGGAGCTTGCTTCCGGCTACAGTCACAATCTGCAATGATCTTGCATGATTTAAGGCTTAGCTAGAGAGGCGTATGTGTGTGCAAAATGTGGAAATGCGTGTTTTCCGATGGTCTTAGGCGACCCCTGTGAAAGGGTCGTTCGACCCCCAAAGGGGTCGCGACCGACAGGTTGAGAACCGCTGTACTAAACTATGGCCTTCGTATTTACTCTAGCGTGTGAGCCTAAGCATGATATTTATTTGCTTTTGCATGTTTGATACCGTGCATGTCACTAACTCTTGGTTATTGATTCTCTTGCAGCATGTTATATAAAGTGCCTGGATAGAGTTCTATTGCAGCGCTCTACAGAAAACTCATTTCTTTGTCATAGCTATAGGATGCCTTCTATTTATGCATGTGCTTCATCTGTGTTATTTATTTAAACACAGTATTTTTTATTGAGCTTCGTGAATAATCTGTGCTTCTAACGTCGTTTATAGGCCGTATTGGCGGTGTTACTATGCCAATACAGATGCTATCATTTATGTCGTCGACAGCAAGGACAGGGACCGAATAAGCATATCAAAACAAGAGCTGATGTCTATGCTAGAGGTGAGTTTGACCGACCGTGGCCATGGCAGATTTTCAATGTTTTTTCAGATCTTGCATACCTATTTGCCTTCTGGGTTCTGGGCCTCATGTTTGGCATTTTTCTATTCTTGCACCGAGGTCATAATGATGATAATAGGTCTTTGGTATAGCACCCTAATTGAACTTGTATCTCTGTCCTGGCACTTTACAACTCCTTACGCAAGAATCAATACCCATGGGGTTAGTGACATGCACTGTTATCAAGCATGTAAAAGCAACCAAGTATCACACTTAGGCCGGCATGCTTCAAGCATTAAGGCAGTCATCGTCACATGTTAGTAAGACGTCTGGTTAATAATGGGCTCGGAATCATGCATAAATATGTGCACAAAGCACACCGGGACAAAAAAGACAGGTCACTGAGGTTAACGGGTAGCCGATGAAAAATGTTAAGAATTGTTAATTTATTTGAAGTTTGCATGTTAAAAGATAAACTAATTATAAATGCAATCGCAAGTTTTGGTGGTTGTCAGATGACTGGAACATGGTCAATAAAATTGTTATCTAAGACCTATTTAAACCGGAATTATCATCGAGCTCAACAAAATCATTTGTCTTTGAAAATAACTGAGCCGGAACTGCGGTTTTCTGGTGAACTCTGCGAAAATAAGCTACTCAGCCCTAAACGGATCCTCAGAAAATAACTTTGGAAAATGACAAAACGTGAAACTTTCCCGGAAATGGTACGCCCCTCGAGATCAAACGTCCGACTGGTAGTATTACAAGATCATAAAAGAGTAAACCCCCTATCGGCTGGGGCCTAGTCCCGCCTCCACTTTCCCGCCCCACCCGTAGCAACCGGCCGCAAACGGGAGAGCTTACCAGAGCAGATGACTCTTTAGCTGAGATTTAAAAAGATGCACGGTCATTTCAGGTAGCAACCATGGTCGAAAGCGATTGCAGACTTTCAGTGCATACGAGTTGAAGCCTTAATCACCATAAGGTGAGATGACTAGATTGTGCATAGGTAAAGCAATCAGGTAGGTAAGCTGGTGAAAGCGATAGAAGTGACCTGTAAGCCAGATTAAATATCTTAAAATCGATTGATGCTTGAAAGGGAGCCAGTGAAGCTCAGACAGAAGTGGTATGATGAGATACTGATGATTGGATGTGAGGATCGGCATTTTCAATCTAGGTCTTAGCACTCTGCCACGTGGCTACACTAATTATTCGTGTCTAGGGATACTATCGGAGATACCTTCTTATCATTGCTGTTTGTCCTTCACAAGATGACTGGTTTCAGTGGAATTTTTCTTGTATGCTTCTGCTGTTTGTATGTTCCAAGGATGCCCTATTCTTTTATGGAATACCCTAGCACTACATACCTATGTGTGCTACTACTACATATGTGCGTGCCCCCAACCACCTGTGTTCATGTCTGCTCTCGCATTTGTTTGCTTTTTGTGTGCGCAGCATATGGAGGATTGAAAGGGTACTGTTGGAAAGAAAAGGTGAGTAACCAAATGGTAATTTTCTCAATGCATACTTTTGACCGCTCTAGGAAGATGAACTTAAGGGATCTGTTCTCGTGGTCTTAGCAAACAAGCAGGATATTGAGGGAGCCATGACACCGTCGGAGGTTGCCAACTTTCTGGGTTTGTCATCCATTAAGAACAGAAAGTATCAGATCTTTAAGACTTCCGCAACGAAGGGCACTGGTCTGGACGAAGCGATGGAGTGGTATGGCACACTAATTTTTCTCAGAATTTGCGTGTGTGCTGGTGCTACTCCATGTTATTAGGGGTCTGCAGTTGTGAACGTCATTAACCAGTATCCAGGCAGTACTTTGACTGTAAATTCGCTGTGCATTCCACTTTCTGTTTATGTTGTAGGCTATCGAACACGCTGACTAACCAAAGCTGAATGAGGCACCCTAATGTGCCTCTGTCTGGACTGGTTGGTAATAGACCACCACCTGCCAGCCACTCTCAGCCCTGGTGAGCCCTGACATCGCTGTTTAACTGCCTGGAAGACATCTTTGCGAAACTGCCTTAGAAGAAATGCGCACTTCCTGAGAAGGCAGCCTGACATGGTTGGCGATTGTGTACATACTACTGTCATACGTGGCAGACATTCATGGTGTAGATCACCACGAATCGGGTCAATGGCCTTGACTTTAGGCAGTTGGAACAGGCATTCCCGTGACCTTGCGGTTTGCATTTAATGCTCCTCGCTAGGTGAACGGTCTCTCGGCTCGTTTCCAAGTTGCTGTGGATACGTCTAGTCACAGATGACGTATCGTGCAGGGCCCCTCGTCTTTTGCTGTGTTTACATAAGCTCGCCTGGTCTGTGCGCATGTCAGGTTCATCGACGTGTTAATTTTCTTATTGATGCTCGAATGTGCCATCGGCGTGTTGTTGGTCCATACACATTGCTGCTTTGGCATGCTGCACAAACTTCCACGTATTTGTGTGCAGGTAGGGCTTTGCTACTTCATTCTTGCTCTGTAAAATGTCGAATAACCAACTGATTTTCGTGAGTAATGAGCTCGATGCCTAGCGAGTCCACTTGACACAGATTTGCACTCCTTTCGAATGCCCTGTGCAAGGTAAAATTAAAGCTATGTACAGATGCTGCCAAAATGGCCCATACCTGACGATAAGCTCTTTTAAACACATTGATCTAATGTTATCATTCTTAATCGGTTGGTAGGCAAGATCAGCGATAGTAGCTAAGACGTTTTAAGTGTTATCAAAAGCAAAAATGGTGTTGCTTGCCCCAATGCCACATCCTATTATGTTGGCCTTACGGGCATAAATGATGTCGTTTTGCCATACTAGTGAGTTCCGACTACGAGAACGAAAACGTAGTGAAAATTGCTTCTTTCGTCGTGAAAGTAAACTTCATTTGTCTCTTTTCATGTATTCAGGCGACTTAGTGTTAAATAATGTTTTTTGTCTCCATCATTCTCCTGATAATAAAGATGTAGTCGGTGTTACTTTGCCGTCCATTTCACTTGACAAGTGTTACTTCCTGTGGTAAGCAGTGCTTGGCCATAAAGTTTAGCTGATTTAACAGCCCCCATCTGTATAGCTGCAGAAGAACCATTACGGCTATCACCACAGCTTGCAGCGGGCATTAAAGGATTGCCACCTGCAGGACTCAAACTAACGCCCAGGGTCGTAAAAGGAAGCACCTTACCTTGTGGGCAAAGACGCAAGGGCCATAGCCACTGAGAGTGCAGTTGTCATGGATTGCTCTCTGGGCTCAACAAAGCTTGCATGGCCATACGTTGCAACACAATTGTTGGTTTGTTCATTCAGCGAAGCGATTGTCACAGATCATTCAACTCTGACTGCCATCTTTTGAAAGCATTCCATTTTATGCCCAGTATTGCACAATAAGAATAGATTGTTTTTGGAGTAAATGTTTTAGCAAAGCAAGCCTATAATTATCGTAGCGTGTAAGTGACTTACGTGGTTCATAACAACTTTGACTGAAGACCAGAAATCCTTTCCAGAATATGTTAAGTGCCTGGAGAGAGATTTAGTTCTCGTAGAGAGCTGTACGAATGTTATTACTTTTTCATTAGTATCGTCTAAGAGGTGACCTATCCTTCGTGGAAATACCTGCATGGGAAGCACATTGTATGTCGTGTATGACTGCCGACATTGACCAAGGAGCAATCCTACAACGTTTAAGTTCACATGGTCATAATATCTGCTGATCATACCGATTTTCCGAGCCTGCTAACCACGATTAGCCACATAAAATGATGGCTTAGTACAAGCACACGGGTGTGTAACAAAGTGCATATATGGATTCATCACTAAATTAAATTTCGGAATAGAAATGGGCATTACACCGACAGTAATTTAAGCTGTTTGTAGCCCAAACTGCATCGGAATATAGCCTTTCCCGGAGCACATAAATACTCAATGCCCTAAGTGTAGATTGTTCATGTGCAAAATATGTGTAAAATTGACTTAATGAGCCATCTGAGCCGTGATACAATTTCCGTCATCGTCACGAGCTGGAATGAGGGACAATAGCCCTCGAGGAATAAGAGGTCTCGCGTTCGTAGGTAGAGTAGACTGCAGTACGTACCAGTTTGTCACTGTGTGTGCCAATTTTGATTAGACCACCCGAAAATGTTCTCCAGCTTCACGAATATGCTAAGGCACAACGGACCTCGGTAGCTACAAGTACCGGGTGTCGATGGGTATTCTTCGGGACTTCCGATAATCCCGTATGAAATAAAAGAAAAAATACTAGCTGATTCAACAGCCTCTTTTGCATAGCGACAGAAGGGCCTTTACGGCTATATGATCACCCACCGTAGGATTCTAACCTTTTACCTCGGGACCGAGGCCTTGAAAAGTTCCCGCCTTACCCAGTGTGACATCATAGCTCCTATTACAAGATAAACCGCGATTAGACTAATGGCTCCAGTGGGTACCATTTATACTGGGTCTTACTTTAAGCAGATTTACTTGCATTCCATACCTATCTAACTCCTCCGTCGACCAGTAGGAAGAGAAAAGTGATGGGGTACTCGGCCGGCATTTCAGCATCCTCAAACAATGACTACAAGCTCCGTATTAGTCTTGGAGTCCTATACGGTCCTGCATATTGAGTCAAAACCTTGGGCGATCCTACTAGTCCCTGCTATTCCAAGTAATTTTTTAATAATAAGACTGATACGATCAGTATCCAAAAACCTGTCGTATCGGTTACTTGCATAGCTCTCACCCACGTGGTTTTGAGAAAAGACTGCAGACAAGGTGTGTGTATATATGGAAAGGAACGTAAGACCTACTGATAATAGGAGACAGGCAGAGGTGTAGAGAGACGGTCAACAGGTGATGAGACAGACACATTTACAGCAAGAATCGATATGAACAGAGTACACTTTCTTTAACAAAAGGCAGCCTTTGCCTTTTTCGCGGCAGACATCCTAAGGTACAGTAACTTGGGCACTAGCTGTTATATGAATTAACTTGCACTAAAAATCCTTTTAAGTGCTAATACAAAGCCTAATCTTATTTCTCGATCATTAGGTCCATGATAGTCGATGACTTTATTCAATTGTGCTTATATATTATTGAGTACGTGTCGCTGACCGGTGCGTTAGTTGGGCCATCGCTAGGTGCTTTTGCGAGTTTATTGCAGGCGGCTGTTGGTCAAGTCGCGTCCCTAGGGTATGATCGCTATGTACACCAGTTATCTGGCACCAAGTTTCGATGAACGTAGGCTTGTACATGATAATAATAATAAATTTGATAGAGTGCCCTCAGAGAACTCAATCTCTTTCTAGGCGCTTTATATGACTTCAGTGCTCGGCCAGAGCATACTATGCTCTCTCCCATTCTCCCCAGCAAAACAAATTACCTGTTTCTCTTTGCGAAGACTGCTAGCGACGGATGTCGGAACACACAGGAACGCCCAGTGCGTTGGACTAATTCTGTGTAACATTCGTCAATAAATGCTGGCATTACTGCTTGAGTCGACCCAGGCACCCGAAGCGGCTAAATGTCACTTTCTGAGTTTTCTTACTGTAGTCACACGCTCACTTTTGTTTCCTTATACCAGATATAAGGTGTGGTATTTGGCATAACGCATTTTTGAAAGATGCTTGAACGCCTCAGCTATGACGTCCTTAGCAGCTCAAACGATGATACCACGTGGAGACCCTTCTAGGCATCTTCACGACCAGGTCAATTACAGGAATAAACCCAATCGATTCATATCAGGGCCTAAGTCTGCCACTTAAAAAAAAAATCCTGGTGCCTTTACAGGATCGAGCCTTAAAGATTAACATCCAGGTCTTCCCGTGCAAGAGAGTGAGATGCTCACAATCTTACGGCCGGTTTATTTACCTTTCTTGTCAGTCAAGTGCGAATCAATAAGGATGTGCTAGACGTTCCGAGTGGTGCATTCCCGTGATAGTAAGACCGCTCACATAATAGGAATGAGACGATGTCGGGCCACGTATTGCCTTGCTAAGCACCGAGGGGAGGGCTCTGCCGCCAACAGTCCTGCCTAGGGCCGCGAGAAGAAGACATGAATCTGCTAGGACCGCCTGCTGAAGATGGCTGCACTACGCGATAGGAAGGCCAGCTTGCTTAGTCAGTGTAATCTATACTGGAACTCATTCACTGGAAGCTATCACTGTTACTATAGGAATCAAAATTAGCACGCAAACGGTCTTTCGGACGGAATTTTTTCTATGAGTGACTCAGAAAGCTCATTGGCCGAGCTAGCAGCATAAAGCTGAAAGGCTGCTTTTGGCCAAATGACACCTAGCAGTCAACTGATGACTGGTGCTCGTTATACGTTATTAAAGGAAATTTCTTTTCTTCATTAGCGACAAACGTTAGGTTTGAGTAAGCAGGAGAAAAGGTAACGACGAATACCATGTAAGGATGACATTCAGTAGTAAACCGCGAAACAGTGGTGGTGGGACGATGGTTTGGGACTCTTTCGGGTGAGGGTATTTGAACACTGCATCGTATTTCTGGCATAATGGAACAGAATGTTTGAATCAAGGGGTTGCAAAACATTAGCATTCCATATACTAACGACTTTTAGCCAACAGCTTTACTTATCGGCAGGATACTGGGCCAATTGTCTGGCGACCATCTTGCTTGTCTACGTTATTAATTATCGGCCCAGAAAATTTCAAGCCAAGAAAATAATTAGCATGTATTCACGTGTTATATTCCGTTTCAGGAGTAACCAGGGGAGGCGAGAATTGAGAGAAAATAGCCAGAATAAGCTTAATCACACGTAAAACTGCAAATTTGAACTAGTTTCGATGCTTCCCATGTGACTCCATGCATGCGGTATGTTATACAAAACGCATTCGGTGTCGACTACACATTTATGAATGAATAGCAGCATTGCCTCTTAACGCCTCGTAAACAGCACACCAAGAATGCACTTGACACGGTTCAATCTAACAGCTACGGCTTGTAGAAAGGCGCTCCGGTGGCTGCCTGCTCATGATAGTGCCTTCTGCAGAGCTTCGTAGCACTCGTAGGCCACTTGAGCTTCAGCCTTTGCCTGTTCCGTCTGTGCAGCACTGAGTTCCTGCTGGGCTTTCGAGACACCGTCGCGAATAGCCTGCAAGTTGGAGCAGACCAATCAGCAATCAGACCTCCCATTCAGATCCAATCCTGGATTGTTCGCACCCGTGCAAGGTCTCGGTTCAGTCTCACTGGCGAACAGCTACATGGTCTTGAGCAACCCACGACACACGGCAATAACTATATACTTGCCTGCAAGTCAAGTCGATCGAGTGGAGCAATTTCCTCAGCTAGGATCTGCACCGACGAGTCAGCATTCACGGTTACAGACCCACTGCTCACTAGAACAAAAAGATGGAACGAAATGGAATCACCCATACGATACGGCACGTTTGCCAACCCCACTGCCCAGCATCGAGATCAGCAGCTCAAGTCGAAACGCTAAGGCTGCCAAGACAGCACTTGAGCAGCCATGGCAACTTTTTTCTTGACAAACGAGATAAGTCATTCATTGACGGGAAAATCCGAGCAGCACAATAAGAGACAACTGAAAACTAGAGAAATGGGAAGGGGCTGTACTGCATGAACACCGTCTGTGTGGCCAAATGTGGTCTTCCTTTGTCCCACACAGAATAGGGCCTGTTCAGCAGTCAACTATTTTGCCGATGCCACAAGTTCATAAAAACTAAGGCGACGTCCCATACGTCAAACGCATCTAAGAAAAGTCCTCACCGCTGCCAACTGCTGACGTTGTTACCAGCACTGTCACGTGATGCAAAAAAGCAAGATATCCCAAGACAGGTTCTTTATCTATTGCCAGGGGTCCTCGAGCAACGGCTAAAATGTTGGCATTGCAGACAGGAACGACAATCTGGTTTGACGGTGGTGTCTAATTCCTCAAAGTTTCAAATTAAGGAGAGAGAGGGAGAGAGAGAGAGAGAGAGAGAGAGAGAGAGAGAGAGAGAGAGAGAGAGAGGGAGAGAGAGAAAGGCCACTCCAACACAAAAACTCGGGGCAAAAGGGAGCCCGAAAGATAGCACAGCAGTGGGGAAGGCCTAAAAAGCTATCAGAGCTTTAAAAATCTGTTGCTCGGACCTCGGTTCAGAGGAAATAAATCCAAGGAAATGAATCAAGAAAGCCCCAGACAGAACTGCCTTGAAATTGGCTTGAATGCTAGACACAATTGCACAAGGGGGGAGAGGATAAAGCGACAGATGCCATTTTGAATCGGTAGACGGGCCGATCACTGGCAGCTATGTAATGCATCTCTGTTCGTAACTCCACAAAGATTACGTGGGTGTTACACAGCAGAGTTTTCTCAGCGAGGAAAATCCTACACCGCACTAAAAGCCTATGCGGCTTTTGGTATACATGCAGTAGTCGACAGACATCTCACGAAACAAAGAGAAAGTGGGAAGCATAGATAAGTCAGCAGGGCAGTCGAGGAATGGAGTAGAGTGGAACTAGCAGCTCAGGACGGCAGGCAAGAATGTGCCACGTCAGCAGCAGGACAATATATGTCGCCGTGTAAGAATTATGGAAGTGAGTCCCACAGTCTCGGACCTGCCGAGCAAAAAGCTTATGTCCCAACGGTCTTAATACTGCGTAGGAGTGATACAGCTAATTATTGTCCATAGAGAACATGGAGGAGGCTGAAACTGACGAAGCAGTTCAGCTAGGTATGAAGGAGCCAAGTTATGGTGGGCCTTGTGGGTCAGCATAAGAACTTTGCTCTATCAGTTGATCAACCGGAAGCCACCGAAGCTCCTTCAGCAAAGGAGACACACGGTCAAGCTCTGAGATTTGTTAACTGGCCTTACACCATATTCATCATCAGCAGCAGTGGCCTACTGGCTTTTTTGGTAGCCCAGCCAGAATTGAATTGCAATAATCCAACCTAGACCAAACCAGGAAGGTAGTTGAATTTTTTGCAAGCCAAGGTAGTTGATGGTCCCTAATTTTAGATAGGGATCAGAAGTGATGGCTGGCTGTGGAGGCAGTCGTCCTAATGAAACTTTCAAAATTTAGGCAGTTATCAAAGACGACACTTTAATTCTGTACAGGTAGTGCCGGTTGCACAACAGCATCACCTATCAGACACTTAGCAGCCTCTTAGTCCAGCAGCATGCTTGGGGTGACCTATGAGTGGCAGTTAGGTTTTATCGAGCACTTAGTTTAAGGAAATTAGCAGACATCCAGGAGCAAGTGTCTGCACGGCAAGCATTCAGTATATCAGGTACTTCAGCAGATTCAGATGATAACAATAGTGTTAATAATAAGACGTTCACATCGCAATAGAAGAGAGCCACACACCTTTCTAAAAAATCTTATCTGATTTAACAGCTTAATTTGCACAGTGGCAAAAGAGCCTTATCGGCTATCACCACTGCTTGCAGTTGGCAATAAAGGATCGCTCAACTGCAGGATTCGAACCCACGACGACATCGGCTGCCAAGAGCAAGCAATGCTGAAAGAGAGAAGCATGTTGGAGCAGCTGTTCCTGGTTATCTAGTGCAGTCCACCAGCAATATGCAGGTTGATGCTGCCAAAGGACACATAAAGAAAAAAAGATGTTCTGCTTGGTCTATAAGGGTTATAGGGCCCTTAGGGATTCTGTTATACAGCCGTAAAGACGGCTTCTTTGGAGTTCCAATAAGACCAAGCACGTGGTATCCCAGGTTGGTTCCTGGGCCCCTTTGGTTTCTCAAGGTGTCCTTGGCTAGTTAGAAGCATCAAGGTCGGCAGCCGGCAGCGCACTCAGAATCGCAGGGAGCCAATTCGAAGTCATGCCACTGCAGCCTTAATACATTAGAAATTTTCGGCACATCTAGCCCAGCCCAATGAAAAAGCTGGCAAGAATGTTGCACTGCTGACGGTGTTGGTGGGCACGCATGGCACACAATGCAAAAGAGGCGTCTTCAATGCAAGCCTCAATAGTGCGTCAAGAAATACTCTGTGCAGTGCACCACTGCAGCCGCAATGCACGAAAAGTCCCAATAAAGGTGGATCACCGACCACTGTGTCAGCCTGAACAGCCACGGTTTGACAGCAGCCCCTCCCGAGGCAAGCTTGAGCTTGGCAAGTGCTTCCTTCCCACCCCATCCCCGAGCACAAAGCGAGTGCGCCCAAGCTCGTGCACAGAATCGCATGTGCACGAGCTTGCATACAATGTCACTCGATCCGGGCTGTGCACGTTCGGTTGCAGGACCAGCGACTGCAGGCAAGCAAAAATGTCCACTTGAAGGAATTCTCTCCTTCCAATGTTACATCACACTCAAGACCAAAGACGATCTCGACAGCGGTGATGGATAACAAACGTAAGTCAGGGAGAGAGTGTAGCTATGAAAAACAGAGCTCAGACCAGATAACAAAAGCAATACCAAACAAATTGCTCCTGGGCCTTGGCCCAGGGGTAAGGTGCTTGCATTTCACGACTCCAGGTTGTAACTACAAGTCATGCATGAGGCAATCCTTATTTGCCTATGTATATGCAGAATAGTTCTATGGCTTTTTTGCTGCTACATAAATGAGTCTGCTGAATCAGTTGATCTTTACTTTATTTACAGTGCCCACTCGGCACCCATGCACCTGCGACCTCTGTAGATCAAATCGGGGTCACTGCCTGCCGTTAGAACAAATGCAACTCGACTTGAAGCTCACAGTAATTTTGGTACAGATAATGCAAATATTGCTTACCACCATCAGCATGCACAACACGTTTGTTGCTTGGAGCTGTCAGGACTACCAATCCGATGTCAGAGCGTGCCACGCTACACTACGTGTGCCGGTTTCGACCAGCAATCTGGATCCTTGCTTCCATGATTGAAGAGGAGAAAATACCGGACACATCTTTGGCAGTCAAGGTAGGTAACTTCGAGGAGCTAGCAAAGATTTCGTTGCATGCCCTGGCACGAGGCAACATTTTGAGCACACCATCCACTTGTCAGTGGACTCGGCTTGGGCGCTAGCCACATGCCAACCGATCGAATGCAAGTGTCCAGCCGTCGAGTTTAGTTAAGTGCACGCAGTGCCATATTGGGTCGTCCAGCCGACTGAAAAGCATCTGGGAGTTCTTGTCCTCATCTACCCTAGCTGGTGGCTTCAAAATAGCTGATGGCTTTCCAGGTATATGGCGAATATAGTCACCAACATACTAGTCGACCACCTCTAGCTAAAGGGTCTAGGATATTCTAGACCCTCGAGCTGCCTGCTGACAGGAAGCTCCCCTCCCCCCCCCCCGACCAACGCCACGACATCACATGACCTGACCACATTTAGAAAGAAGCTAAAAACGCACCTGGTCCTCGCTGCATTTGCTGGATGCTTGTGATTTGTGCTTTTCAGGCTTATGCATTCTTACACTGTGCAAGTTACCACTAACCATAGTATGCATGCTGACGCTGTGCATGTTACCACTAACCACATGGTCACGCTTTCTTTACAGCATATGTAAAGTGCCTAGAAAGAGATTAAGTACTCTGAGGTCGCTATAGAAATGCATTATTATTATTATTATTATTATTATTACCAAGCAGAGCTGCCCGTGCTAGATGCGAATTCCTTACGCGGCGACCCGCGTCCGAGCGACGGATGAAACGGCGCGCGAAGGCCGGCGGCCGCCGGTTGCGCTACCCTGCCGCCGCGGAGCGTACCGAAGTACTTCGCTTGCGTCGAGTCTTCTTTCGTCACCGTCACCACGCCCGGAGCGAGCACTGCCAACGTAGGGACGTGCTCGGAGAGGATGCCAAAGCTGCCGTTCAGCGACGGCACGTCCACCTGCGTTATTTTGACGTTGTCGAAGAACACCTGACGAAACGAGAGACGACGCGGAGCCTCAGTCGCGCGCGGCGACGGGCGGGCGAGTCGCCGCGACATCTCGCGCTGGGCTGGACGATGAAAGGAGGGCTCGGCTGGTTAGCCAGGCAGGGCTCGAGACGACACGACCGCTGCATTTCAATTCAAGCACCGAAGGCGCAATGAAAACACTGCGACGGCGGCTTCGCAGTGGGAAGTCTTAGGTCCCTACCGGACGCCGCGGGCGCTGAGGACGGGACGGGGGTGCGACATGGAGCTGGTTCGCCTCGCCTCACCTCCGACGGCGACGCGAACGTGAAAGACAAAGCTGAATAGCTACGGCTGGTCGGCTGAGTGATTATCCGGGCGGTAGCGAGGTTCGCGCGGACGAACGTGCGGGCAAGTCCACGAGCGAAGAGAGCCATGATGGAAACGCCGCACGGACAACAGCTCACGGGCAGTATGGCGGTACGCTGTCAGCCGGCTTCGGGGGGGGGGGGAGATAATCCAAAACTAGCCTAGCCCGGTTATGAGCCCGGCGCCGCTGCCTTGGAATGGGTGTACTCTGCGAAGCGTCGGTCTTGCAGCCACCCTCTGTGCGTGCGCGCTCATTCGATGACGCAACTTGTTTCAAGTTTATTTATATCCGGCATTCCATTCACTTCCCGCAGCTAGCAACGCATTGTCGGGGGGGGGGGAGGCCATGGAGGTCATTCACAGCGGTGGCACACGCGAGTAGCGTCGCCGAGCATAAAGGCTGTGAAAAGTACTGTACGAGGCTGACCTGTGCGATTAGTGTCTGTGCACTTGCTACAGCAACTCTTAATGGGGATGCCATCGGAGGTTGATAAAAACTATGCTGTCACTACGAAGGTTATGTACCATGGAAGTCGAGCTGTGTGGTACGGGAGGATGTAGCCGCGTGTATAGAACTAGCTAGGCAGCAAAATCTTATAACAAATGAACAAATTCACTTTACAATTTGGAAGCGTATGAATTTTAATAAATCTTCCAATTGCCTTTGATTAGTGGTCTCAACACTACCACAAGTTCCTTAAGTTTGAAACTTCGCCTGGTGCCATAATATTTGCTGAGTATGAGAAACGTGTTAATAGTTCTGAAATAAGTTGAGTGTGCCGCTCTGCGAAGTACTTAGCGATCAAAGTGTCCTGAAGGATCAAGCTTATTCAATAATAATAATAATAATAATAATAATAATAATGTACTTGATAAAGCGCCCTCAGAGAACTTAATCTCTTTCTAGGCGCTTTACATTTGCTGCAAAGGGAAATACAATTAAATGGTAAGTAAAATCATGCTTGAAAAAACAAACAAAATGAATAACATGGTTAGGGGTGACATGCACAGGGTCAGCATGCAAACGTGGTTAGTGGCAGCATGCAGTGTCAGCACGCATAAGCACATCAAGGACGAATCACAAGGACCCACTAAATGCTGTCCTAAATAGGTGTTTTTAGGTTCCTTTTAAATGTGGTCAGGTCAGGGGATGTTCTGACGCAGGTCGGGAGGCAGTTCCAGGCTTTGGGAGCATACGAACTAAATGCACGGTCTCCAAAGGATTTGAGGTTTTTATGAAATATTTCTAGACTGCTGGATTCCGAAAAGCGGGTGGTACGATGCTTGGCCTGATGGGGGAGTATGTCGGAGAGATAGGCTGGAGCCATAGAATGAAGGGACCTAAAAGTGAGCGACAAAACCTTGGTCAATCCGTTGCTTGACTGGTAGCCAGTGCAGGTCGGCGAGAAGCGTTTATAATGGCAAAGTGTATATATCGACTCTCTAAACTGTACTGTTTTACAGAAACTCGATATGGTAAAAGCACAACGGCGACTACGATTCGTGTATTGCTCAATCCGAGTACAACAAAACGGATCACCATACGTCGCTGAATCAATTAAGAAGTGGCAATGAAACAATTCAACGTATTCGACAGAATGGTCACATTTAAGATATTAAAGAGCCACTCGCGCTGTTTAATTGTTAACAAACAACTTCCTCCCCAGCCATATATGTAGCCACAATACAGCGAAAACGAGGAGGCTGGCTGGGGCGAGCAGGACGTAGTAAAATACGCCCCAGTCCTCGGCGATATCCATCGCAGAATGTTCGTCCTAGAGCCAGCAGCCACGAGTTCGACCGTCTCAGCAGGCAGTAGCGGCACCAGAGAACTTTTTGCGCCCTGTGAAGTAACGGCACTTAGGCGTAATCACTGCAGCAGTCGGCTCGCTGACGGCTCCACGAGCGTCAAGTCCGCAAGCGCATCTCTTCGCGAGCTGGAAGATAAAAGTGATTTAGGAAATGAAAGAAGAGATGGAAAAATAAAAGAAAAGACGAGGGAGAGAGAATGAGCGACCATCGCATATTATTATTATTACCGGAGAGCACCTCCGTACCGATTGCCATTCGTACCGGATGTGAAACAGAGCGCGCGTGCACACCTTTCTTGTGGGAACCGCTGTTGCGGAGTGGTAGCAACGTATGCTGTACACGTAGCTCCGTGCGTTTTGAATTATATACAACATTTTGTTAAAAATCTTCATTTTATCTTATTTCTGAATTTATGAGGAAATTTAATCAATTTAAACAGACAACTTGAGATCAATGTTGACATTTTCGCTTTGGAGGGACTGTCGTCACGCCTGCTAATCTCGAGTTCTGTACTGCACGTCAGGGCGACCGACATTCAATGGAGAGGTTTACGTAGAAGTGTAAGATCACACACTACTTAAATGTGCCGATTATCTCGTGCTCAGGCTCTAGTATCCTTGAAGAGCGCGCCTGTCGCGTCCATGTCGCACCACCGCACCCCGTCTCTCATGCGGTGCCCAGGCGTGGTAGAAAGGTCCGTTGGATATCTTCCTACGCCTTTGCCGTTATGATTACTGAGCTCTTGCCTTTGAACCGAATGTCTCTTCCTACTACAGGCCTGGCTGCCACGAGGATGTCTGTCGGACCTTTAGTTGTGGAGCTGTGCGCGGTGTTCGTCGTGGCTGCACTGCTGCTGCACCGTTACGGCGATTATAGAAGACACCACCCGCTCGTGACCTTGGGCACGCTTCTGGCATGGTACTTTCCGCTCACGATTGTCTTCGTCCTTCCACTCGACGTTTCAGAGGTGAGTCATCAGAGCGAGGGTCAGGTTGCCGTACCGTCCTCCATGCTTGCTTTTCAAAGCGACTCAGAAGTCTTACCCTTGACGGCACCTGATTGTTGGCTTGCAAAGTTGCGGTCCCTGATGGTGACTGCATAATGCCACCTAAGATCGAGTCTGCAGAAACTTTTCCCCAGTCTTGGCCATGAAGTAGAACTGTACTTAGCTTCTGATTCTTCGTTTAAGTCTTCCGTAAGTCTTTGACTGCCCCTACTCTGACCTTTTCGTCTGGCAGCTGTGGGAGGAAGTTTGAAAGGTACCCGAAGGCTGAAGATTCTTTATCTAGAGCTGCGACAAATTCTTTCAGAAGGTCCAATTTGATGTGCAGTGGTGGCATCAGCAGCTCCAGCCAGTGGCTACGACTCCTCGTCATTGCTCCCCACAGAGTCCTCGGTCAAACTCGACCGGTCCCGCTGGGGCTAGTCCTGCCTGCGGTAGTGCACGCGGCGGTCCTTGCTGACCCAAAAGTTAAGGTACATGGGAAAATTTGAAAAACAAACGCCTTGGAGACCCACCAGGAATGCCAGCATTTTGAAGTATCTAATGACCTTTCAGCCGAGCAGAGCATAGCATACCTTAAGGCATGCATCCAGGTCTTAATGCTGTTGCTATCCTCTATGAAGTGGACCGACTGTGCCAGAGGAAGAGACGGGTACCGATTCTCATTATGGAGTGCTGCGCTTTAAGGCTCTCGGATGAGCTGTCAATGAAGAGGCTCTCACTCGTTCTGGTTACAGGTAATTCCTATTGCCTTAAACAGACCGGTCACATTGTTGCAGAAGCAGAGCCTGCCTTGACGGTTGAAAAAGCTGAAGAAAACTTGGTGATATATCCTATGGTGTACAACTTGTGCACTTTCACCCAGCAAGTTCGCTTCTTTGCCCTAAATGTTAAAAGCTCTGTGTCGGACTTGGTAACGATCTCTTTTGAGGTCTTTTCGATTGGCAGAGTACTGGTTTCTCTTCTCAGCTCCACATCTGAAATTGTCGTAAGAATCTACAACTTTTTCTCCCACGCTGTTACCGGAGCTTTTCACATGTTTTAAGTGCTGCAACCTGGGCGCAGTTACTCGTCGGACCCCATGAACCATGCGAGAGAGAGAGAGAGAGAGAGAGAGAGAGAGAGAGAGAGAGAGAGAGAGAGAGAGAGAGAGAGAGATTCGTCTTAGTATCATCATTGTAGAATTGTGCTGAAATCGCACGATCTAATAACCTTTATGGCTTGCTGTGATACCCACCTTAGGTCGAAGAGGGCAGCTTAGACTGCAGCCGAATGTTTAAGGTCTCTGACGTGTGCTGACGGCATGTCTTAAATTCTGGCAGGCCATGTCGGCAGGACTCGAGACGTTGCTACTCGGTCCTTGAACTGTAGATCGAGGCAGCGGAGCTACTTAATAGGACGACCGAACAGCTCTGAGCTGCAATGGGTGCAGCACCATGGGAGCTTTTGCTGCTTGCTTGCTCGCTCGCTTGCTTTTTGCTCTTCTCGTCGGCGCTGGCTAGATCTGGCTCGTGGTGGGTTGCTTTTTCAGACCCTCTACCGGCAATGCATCCGCACGCGGCTGCTTGCAGCCGAAATTAGTGGCTCTCAGGCTGAAAACGGCAGTGCGGCTGACGTCAATCACTCGTTAGGTAAATGCTGCTTGCCTCAAGTTTTCCGCTAGTGCTAGGGGTGTGACCGGCTGGTGCTGTTGACGCTTGGACGCGTCGGCTGCTGTTGTTGGTTGCTATGTCTTGCCGAGCTGGATTGGCCCAGCTGTTAAGGTGCTCGCCCCGACCGAGGTCAAGCTGAATGTATTGTGTAACCGAGGTCGTGGGCTCGAGCCCTGTGGCACATGTGAAGCGCTTGAATAGAGATTAGGTTCTCTTAGGTCGCTATATAAATGAATTATATTTATTTATGTTTTCTTTGTCGGAGTCTGTAGCGGTGTTCTGGCTCGCGGAACTCTGCCGAGGCCGGAGTCCTTGTTTGTGCTGATTACGTTCAAGGAGAGCTTGCACAGCGCCATGACTGCATGATTGTGCAGCAGTGTAAAAGCTTTGCTCCTTATTGCTACGGCTCAGTTGGACAAGCTTGGGCCCGTGTTCGTGTTTCGTCTGTTCGGCCTGAATCCTCTTATGCGTTGAACGATGTAAGCAAGATTAAAAGGCCGCTGCATCAGTACTTTCTTGATCGTTGTGGGGGTTGTAGGCAAGCAATACAGGGAGTGTCTTAGTTGCACATATGTCAGAGAACAGCAGCTGCTGCTGCAGTTTTCGCGTGTAGGTCTCGCATCTGGCTCCCTCTGGCTGTCATCCTCCCTGGCAGCTCTGGCTGGCAGCTTTGATTCATAGCAACAAACCACTCGGCTTGGTCACTGCTCATTCATGGCAAGGTATACTGAAGACGGCCTGACCATCCTTGGGGTGGGGTGGGGGTTTGTATGTCACGTTGCATGACTGAGAATTTTTGGTAGCCCTTCGGTCTGTATGACACTGGGCATTTAACACATTTTGCCACTGGCTGGCCTTGCTTGTCGAAAGGGGGGGGGGGGTGGCATGATCACCTGCTGTATGAGTGAGTTGGGCTCTTACTGTACTTATCCGAGCTCGGTCGTGAGAGGAGCAGTCCATCAGCGCCGGTAGGTTGTAGCGCACTGGTGAAATGCTGCCGTGCTTGGTCATCTAATGTATGCCTCGCCAGATGTCTACATCGAACTGTGCTTACCAGCGAGTGAGTTCGTCTCACGTGCCGATTTCAATGCAAGGACATTTTCTTGTGCTGAAAGGCCTCTTACTGACCAAGGGGCCTTACACTGTTTGCATCGTGTCTTAACCGTTGATCACTGTAGGGCTGCTATGCCAAATTGGGTGATGTTAGCACTATGTGCAATGGGGCTGCTGCGTTGTAAGCAGTGCCACTGTAGGAATATCCTTACTAAATGTGCAACAGGACACACATTGAGAACTTTTCTCGAGTCCTGAAGTCGTAGTTGATCAGCCAAAGAAAATTCCATTTTTATGGACCTTGTTCAGTATTGCACTGTGCCACCAATCGTTTCGTTCGGTAGCTCTGACCATCTTAGTTTGTTCCATTGATGTGTGCATATCGATAGCTGGTTGCTTGGAGCAATCCAGCTGAGTTTTCTATTCTTTCTCTTTTTTTTTTAAAGCTCGTGGACTAGCTTCGTGATTCAAGCCTTTTTCGGTGGCTTCGTGTGGCCTTTCCTGTCCAAGAAGTTTCACTTTGGACTGATGTGGCCGGCATATTGTTTCCTGGACACGGCCCGACTTAGCGCTACAGTGAAGCATTGAGTCCTCTAGCAGCAGGCAGTGAGCTGTTGCTAACATTCCATGATTAACTAAGGAAGTCCATCGAGCTAGGATGGTTTGGTCACTCTAGCTGCCCTGAGCTGTGCTGGGTACGTTGTACCAGTGGCTTTCTAGCTGCATAGCATTGTTTAAGTTTTGCCGAATTTTTTTTTCTTGTAATGAGCTCTCGAATTCTATGCCCTAATGTACCTACTCACTTTGGTACCGTCAGATCAGTTCATACAATCCTCCTTTGTTAATGGATTTACTAGTAGTAAATTTATTAATTGTGCTACACGTAATCCATTCTTATTAATCATGGATCGAGCTCGTTGCTCTCTTCTCGAGCGAGTAGGCGGGCGTTGTATGATGCAATCGTGCTGCTACCAGTTTAGCGAGAGCACACCATTTCGCTTCTCCTCTCGTGCCGGCGCCGCCCTGTGCGTTTTTCTGTCCTGCCAGGAATCGCGGCGTATCGCTCTCGCAGGTTCGGCAGTTGACTCAGCGGCGGCTAATTTTCCCACTACGTCTCTACTTGGCACTGTCGACCTGGGCTCTCGGTGCATCGAACCGTGGACGCACGTGTCCGAGGATCTGCTGCCCGTGCTGTGGCGAGTGGTGTACTGGAGCTCGCAGGCGCTCACATGGTAATCGTCTGCACCGATGCCACACGCTCACTGCTGCCGACCGCAGTGCAGTTCCACCGGGAGTCGTGCCACGTGGTCGGCCCAAATTCGGACGTGCAGCTGCGGCTCGTGAAAGACCGTCTTGAGAGGCCGTTGTGTATTCCTATTGGCTGCATTCGTGAGCAACTGCCCATGCTTGCTCGGTAGCTCAACTAAGCCACAAGTTTCGAATGGGTGTACACATTTTGAGTGCTAGAGAGCTCCTGGTTGGAAGTTTGAGAGTTGCTTGCTGGAAGGTCAGGTTGCAAAGTTGAACCAATACATAGCCAATGTCTGCGCAACATGGCCATTAGCTTGCTGCTTACTGCAACAAAGCAGAGGATACCGATAATGACATGGGACAGCTTGTGCTCAAGCAGCCAGCAGCAACGAAACACGTGACAAGGAGCCAGTAGAAGAGAGAGGGAGAGAGAGAGCACGGTGATGGTATGCAGAGAGCGATGGCGATGGCAGGCAGCGCTTGCTAGCTGAGAATTGAGGAAGGGCTTTGCTTAGCAATCAAGGACGTGAGGAGCAAACGACTTTCGAATGGTCGCTGAGAATTGAGGGCTTGCTAGCTGAGAATTGAGGAAGGGCTTTGCTTAGCAATCAAGGACGTGAGGAGCAAACGACTTTCGAATGGTCGCTGAGAATTGAGGAAGGGCTTCGCTTAGCAATCAAGGAGGTGAGGAGCAAACGACTTTCGAATGGTCGCTGAGAATTGAGGAAGGGCTTCCTTCGCTTAGCAATCAAGGACGTGAGGAGCAAACGACTTTCGAATGGTTGGCAGCCGCTCACTGATAGTTCCTTAAATGATTAATGCATTGGCAATAACGACGACTCTTGCTGAAAGAGGTGTGGTGTGAGAGCACTATTGAGGAGCAAGAGGGTCGCATAAGTAGGCTGGTGCAAGGGAGTGTAGCCACGTGTAAGCCAGAGACCTTGAAAGTCGATTTCATGCTTGGTGGGGAGCCAGTGAAGATTGGACAGCAATGGTATGATATGGCAGCCACTCAATTGATGACTGACCAACCGAGCTGCTGAGTTGTACACCAGCTGAAGCCGGTTAAGGGTACAGGCCGGGAGTTCTTAGTAAAGGGAATATATAATATAATATATATATAATCTAGACGTGATGTCAGAAACTCGTGAACCAGTTTGGCTGTCGTTTTTTTGTCTAAGCAGGCCCTAATTTTGGCTATGTTGTACGCTAGTCTAAGCAGGTCCTGATTTTTGTAATGCACCGCAGCTGAAAGTAGGCCGACTTGACTATGGAGGCAATGTGCTTATCCAATGACAAGGAATTTGGAATCCAATGACAAGGAATTTGGAATAGCCAAACCCAGATTGTTCGTAGAGGTCACTGCAGTGATGCTAGATGAACCAATTTTGAGGGTGAGTTCATCCATCTTTAGGACGACTCTAGGCTTGCCAATAGCTATTAGGTGGGTCTTATCGTCGTTTAGCTTTAAGAAGTTGGTGGCTATCCAAATGCTGATGTCATCGATGCAAGCTGCAATGGAATTGAGCGAGTCGGATACGGAGTAAGGTTGAGAAAGGTCTAAGCTATGATGGAACTGAGTGTCATCTGTTTAGAAATAAATGCCAAGATTGGGTTTGACGATGACATTGGCCAGAGGAAGAGTAAAGATAGTAAAAAGTAGGATGCCTAAGATCGAACCCTGAGTTACCCCGCACTTTAAGGGTTCCCTTTGTATCTACACTCTCTCTGTGACATTTTTCACTTGAGTTAGGACCTTACCCAGTTTAGCATCTGGCGATCCATTGTGTCAAATGCTGCTGAGTGATACAGAAGAATTAGCAGAGAGGCCCCTACCCCGATCAGCATTTTTCAAAATGTCACTGTAAATCCGAAGCAGGGCAGTTTCTGTGGAGGCGTTGGCTCAGAATTCCTATTGGAACTTGCTATCAAGATCTGATGAACTGATGCAGCCGTATGGATGCTGGGCCATCACTCATTAAACTATCTTGGATGTTAATAGCAGGAGTGAGACTCGACAGCGTTCACATCGACGTTGTCTTGATTTAGGGTTGGCTTTCTAATGTATGTCGTAGCAATCGCGGTTTTCAGGAGGGAAGGGGCTACACTGGTAATGGTGTGCAGCAACAGGTATTCACCTCTACAGAGAGCTATCAGGGTAGAGTCTAGAGGTCTAGTGGTCTTTTTAGCTTGGGAGACACATGTAGTGATGAGTTCAATAGAGTTCAATCGTTCAATAGTTCAATAATATCCACCAGGGACTTCGAAGAGGGGCTGGAGTCTGTAATCTGTTCTGTCTTACCTACGAAGAATTTCGAGAATCGCTTTGCTAAGTCGCCTTTGGGATCACAGGGCAGTATGCTTTTTTTTGTAAGAGTCGATAAGATTTTTGACAGTAAGCATAAGCACTTTTGGGTTTTTGATCCGTGATTTGTGACATATTTCTCTGTAAAATATGGATTTATCCTTAGCTATAATGGATTGATATGACCTATAATGATCTGAAAATGCCAAGTGGTAGACAGTGAGTCCAGACTTGTACTTTGGTGGATGGTGAGTCCAACCTTTTCAAGCCTGCATTTAGTATACCTGTCGTATTTGCTCTCGTTTAGTCAGAGGTTCAAACTCCTCAAGGACAAGAGTTAGCATCCATGTGGTTGAGTCGATCCCTAAGGGGCATTCATGATTGCAAGCTTGCTCGGTAGGTGGATGCACGCATCCATGCACGCATGCACACACGCATGGGTGTGTTTGCATGCACAGTACATTTGCGGTGGCAGACTCAGCATCAAAGTGAGTTTAAATGTGGCAAGCGTGAAGGTCTGGGGGATGGGATGGCTAAGGAGAGCAGAATCATCCATCGGAGTTGAACCCATGACCTTGCAGACGGCGAGCAGAAGGCACAGCAGCTGACCCATTCGATGGGAGCACTCTTGCTGCGTGACAGACATGCAGGCAGTGGATATGTCAGCACGTGCCATGCCTTGAGCTGCTTGCACATCGGCTGCCTGCATGCTTCGGCCATAGCATGGCAGTGCTTGCTGCTGTGCCTTTCGAGACCATTCATACTTCGTGCCGGCAAGTCAGCGGCTGCCTATGTATCGTCTCGTTTTGTAGGCTGATACTACCGTTCATGCAGTCCTACTCCAACTCGGGCGAGTTCACCGTGCTGGGTAAGGTGAAGGCTGTCGTCATTGCAAATGGAATCTACTACGGAACATATCTGATTGTGTTCTGCATTTGTCTCATCTACGTGGCAACTCTGCCGGGTGTGACACTCGACGCGTGAGTAGTGCCCCTCCCTCATCCCGACTGCTTGCGCTGAGTGGTTCTACGTACGCGGCTCTCTGCGCAATGACCGCATGCGCTGCTGTGTGACCGGGCTGCACTGCTGCCAAGCGCTAGCGGTGCTGCTGCCAAAGGCAGCTTTTGTAAAAGGCTGCTTGCTGTGACTGATGCTTCGATGGCCCGATGTCTCGCTGCTGGTCTACCTCCAGACAATACCTTAAGACGGTATGCATCACTGCGAGCAACACGTGGGGCCTCTTTCTTCTCATGCTGCTGCTCGGCTATGGACTGGTGGACGTGCCACGGTCGCTGTGGTGGACGTCGCGTCACGGCCACTCCCTGCAGCGCGCCTACTTCCGGCTGGCAAAGCTCAGCGTCGAAAAGTCCGAAGCCCAGGAAAAGCTCGATGACACGCTGCAGGTGCGCTGCCACTGCTGCCTGTTGCTGCGCTTCGGTGCAGCCACCGCGTGGACTGCTGCTGCTCCGAGGCTGCTGCGCTGGCAGCCGAGACCGCCAGTCGTTTGCCGCAGCCCCATCACCCACGCCCCCTGTTATCTATCGGCTTGCGCGTCTGCACGCGTGCAGACCCTTTTTAATGGAGGGGCCTGCCTGGTCGAGCGCTGCTCAGTTGCTTTCAGCTTCGTGCGACCATGCTACATTATTTATTTCAGGAAGTAAAGCGCGTTGCAGAAAGTGTTCGATATAACAATCCGCTGCGAAAGTTTGTCGACGTCATACTGCTGAAGTGTCCCGAGGAGTTCAAGCGAAGCTTGCGCCGAAACGACGACTATGTCGACTACGAAGGTGAAGGCCGCGGAGGGCCCATTAGGGACGCCGATGCTCCGCCGACGCTCAAGTCACTGGTGGTGCTGCACAAGAGCGTCATATCGGTACATGAGACGAGGCAGCGCATCGACCTAGAGGGTGGCGCTGCCACTGCCACTCGAGCGATGGCCTGAGCTCGGCGCTCACGGAGTGGTCGTGTGCGAGCGGCTGTGCTCCGTCTTGCCTGGCTTTTTTCGGCTCAGCCGACGACTAGCCCGCCCTCGGTGTACTTTGGGCGCTACCTGCTGGCAAGCTCTATATATGTATATCTCGGTCGCTTAGTGCCGGCCCCCACCAGAGCGTTGCCGGGCCGCGGGTCATAGAGCATTAGGCAGGAGGTCGCTTCTTTTCTCTTGCATCTTGTTTATGTCGCTGGGTCGGCGGAGTGATTGGCTCCGGCTGCATACCGAGCTATTATTCATCGTAGGTCCGTTGAAAAAAAAAATTAAATCAGCCTGAGGCAGGCGAGTGGCGACTGTCAAACGTGGCAGTCGATGAAGAGAGACAGCCAAGGCGTGCTCGTGCTCGTTTGCTTCTTTGGGTGTTTTCTTTCTGCTTTCAGGCCGTGCGCCTGTCGCAGCGAGCGTTGCACCAGTGGAGCGCTGTGGTCGAGGAGACGTGCGAGCTGGAGGATGTGGCAGCCAACGAATCGAGCGCGCAGAAGAGCTATCGGCCGCTGCTGGCCCGCAACCCGCACAAGGGCCGCCTGCTGCGGCTGCTTTATAGTGCTCGGCTGGGTGAGTGAGCAGTTGCTCCGTTGCTGCTCCGCGTGCTGAGCGGCCTTTGCTGGCTCGTACTTTCAGCCCGACAGAGCCGGCGCGGCTGGCCCCGTGTCTCTGACTCTGCTGGGCAGCTTTTTCTTTGTCGAAGCCTCGGACTCGGCCCAGCCGAGAGCATAGCGGGACCACTTTGGCTGCAGGCTACGTGTGCTTCCCCTGTTTATAATAATAATAAAAATGCACTTGATAAAGCGTCCTCAGAATCTTTTTCTAGGCGCTTTACATTTGATTTTGTTTTGACCCCCCACCCAGAAAGCAGCTCCTAGGTTGTGATCAGGTCGCGGGTGCTCTAATCAGGATCACGAAATGGTTCCATTGATCGATCACACGGGCCGATCAATATCGAATCCTTTCAAGCTATGCTCCAGCGGTGGGGGTACCCTTAAGCTCGCATACATGGCTGGCACTTGAAACACTTGGCTGCTTTCCATTGGGCTACCTTAAGTTAACGTATGAAAAGTTCGACGTGCCATCAAGATTTGAACTATACTAGAGCCGTTGTTATGTTCGTGCGGCTGCTCTGCTGCTGCTATTCGGAGGGGATAGATGACACGAGCCAGCCTGTTTGGCGGCTCGTCATTATTCGCTGCTCCCAGCAGCAGCAGCGCTGACTGTGGCACTTTTCCTGTGGCTACTGCCACCGCCCTTTCAGCTTCCGCTTCCGCCGCACTCCGCCCAGCTCGCTCAGCCCCACCGCTTCTTCAGGTTTAGCGTTCGCTAGTCTTGTGCGCCGGGAGGGAAAAGCTCCGGCTCCTCGGTTGTCCTCATTCAATGCCTAGCCGCCGGCACCGTTTGCAGAATGGTTCTGGAAATGTCGTCTTCGCCGGGTCGTGTTCGCCGGTGCTGCCTGCCTGCTGGCCGCGTTCTCGCTGATGGTGGTCTGGTCGGAGTGCGTGCTGTTCGTCGAGCAGCTGCCTCTGTCGCTGTTCGCCACCATAGTGAACGCTTGCCACTCGTGGGGACAGTATCTCGTTCTCGAGGTAGCGCGCGCTCGCAGCGGCTTGCCAAGGCGCCCGTGCAGTTGGCCAAAAGCGAAGAATGCGCGCCCGTTCGCACAGGGAGCAGTGCCATGTGTCGCGACATTTTCGCCTCGGACATTTTCCTTTTCCTTCTTGTCTCGCTGCAGCTCGTGTCCGTGGCCGTCATCGCCTACCTGTGCGTGTGCGCCTACTCGACCGTGTTCAAGATACGACTGTTCAACTATATCCACATATCTCCGCATCACCAGACCGACGAGTACAGCCTGATATTCAGCGGCACGTGAGTGGTCGTGCTCGGCCTGCCTGGCAGTGGTCGCTGTCGCTCTCCTCGGCTTCCGGCGGTCGTCGACCTGGGCAGGTCGTCGTCGTCGTTTTGCTCGTCGTGCCCGACGTTGGCCCCGCGGCAACTCGTGCAGGTTCCTGTGCCGGCTCACGCCGCCGCTGTGCCTCAACTTTCTCGGTCTGGTGCGCCTGGACAGCCACATCATCAAGACGGGCAACGTCAACGGAACGACTGTGGAGACGGCTTATACGAAGGCGAGCCGTGCGACCGAACGCCCAATCGTGCGCTGCCCGTGGGGGGGGGGCAGGGCAGGATATCCGGAGCGGAGGGATGGGCTGGTTGCTAGGGGCGGTGGATGGATGGGTGGCTGGCGGTACGGCTGGGTCTTGCAGGCTTCGCGCCTCTGCCGCCCTTTGGCGCCACTTCAGCGACGGTCGCCGTCGCCTCTCGTGCCCCTGCCCCACAATGGCTGCGACGACGCTACCGGCTCTGTTAGTCGGTCCGAAGCCACCGGCCACTGCTGCGAGTTGTCCACACATTGGCCGCTCTGCTGCTGCGCATTGGGTGGGGTAGGGCGGAGTGGGTCACGTGCTCAGCCGCCTGGCTCGAGCGTCGTCCCTGTCGTTTCGAGGTGCCGAGAGTGGCGCGACTGATATGCTCTTGCTCGCTCCAGATCATGGGCCATTTGGACATAATCCACTTCATTGCCGACGGCTTCAACGTATACTTTCCCATAATAGTCGTCGTGCTGTGCGCGGCCACGCTGTTCCGACTCGGCACGCGCTGCCTGCACTGCCTAGGCGTGCAGCAGTTCATCAGCAACGATGACAACGTCACGCAGGAGCTGGTCGACGAGGGCAGGAACCTGATGAGACTCGGTGAGACACAGTGCCGTGAGCAGCCGGCGGCAGCCGCCTCCTCCTCCTCTTCACAGAGAGCCCTCTTTGCCGTGGCCTCAGTCGGGTCGCACCCAGGGCCGGCCCGGGAAGGAAGGCGGTGCCGTCTGCTGACGTCGGTAGCCGGAAGCGAGCGAGGCACATCTTTGGCTGTGCCCGGCAAGCCGCGGCTGCTTGCTGTTTGCTTGCCGCTGCAGCTGCCGAGCGTGCTCGTGTCGGTCGGCATGTCGTGCGCACGGGCGCATGCAAAACGAGTGATGAATGCGCAGAGCAGAGCAGCGAAACCGACGCGTGGCAAGTAGAAGCAAACGGCGCTGCGCATTGGCGATGGCCGAAGCTAGTCCCCTCCCCTCCCCTTCCCCCCCCCCCGGTGTGTGTGCGCGTGTGCTCGCGCGTGTGTGTGCTGCATGATTGTCGGCACGTCTCAATTCGCAGAGCGACGAAGGATGGAGAGGGACAGCAACAGAGAGGCGCGCCGCCTGGACCTGGAAGCCTCCGGGGTGCAGCCGGTCGGTCGCAGCAGCGGCGCCTCTCGCCCGTCGTCGGCCTCGGCGCAGGCGCACAAGCATGCCGCTGCGGCAGCCGAAGCGGCAGCCAAAGTCGCTGCGCGTGAGTGCAAAGTCGCCTCGCTGATGCTGCTTCCGAGCTTGCCTGGCCACTGTCGCTGCTGCTGCCGCCGTCGCCTTTAGAGCGGCAGGCACCTCGTGGCCGGCCGACCTCCTTCTTCATGCGAGCTTTCTCGCATAGGCGATAAGGCTTACGCGGTGCGTCTGACGATGGCCGGCTCAGTGCTTTAATGCGTCCGCACTAGGATCGTTTATGAAGTCGTTCTTAAAAGCGTTGTCTCGTGTGGCCAGATGTGCTCTTGCACGCACAAACGATGTGCAAGACGCGAACGGGCCAGTTCTAAGGAACACGCACCACAGGGCCCTTTCTCGTCGGATTTGGCATGCGTCATCTTTTTAGAAACCGATTCCCTTGTTTGTGGGATGTTGCCTCGTGGCTTCCCCTTTGTCAAGAGACCGAGCTTGAGCCTGCTGCAAAATGGCTATAATCATAATAATCATAATACATTTTGATATAGCGCCCTCAGAGAGCTCAATCTCTTTGTAGAGCTCAATCTCTTTGTAGGCACTTTACATTTGCTGCAAAGGAAGCACGATCGAATGGTTAATGGTAGCATGCTCAATAAACTACATGAATAGCATGGTTAAGGGTGACATGCACAGGGTCAGCATGGAAGTATGGTTAGTGGCAGCATGCACAGTGTCAACACGAACTAGCACATAAAGGTCGAATCACAGGGACCCACAAAATGTTGTGATACATAATGCGTTTAATTATTAGTTTCTTTTTAAATGTGGTCAGGTCAGATGATGTCGTGATGCAAGTCGGAATGACTCGGGACGTCGAGAGAAGCTTCTGCCAACCGGAAGCTGCTGCCATTCGCTGCAGTGGTCCCGAATTTTGCTACTCGATGCTGTGCTAGTTTACTTCAGTTATCCCAGGCGAACCTTGGATAGCTATGCTCTTCAGCCGACCGTGGGTTCGAATTGAAAGAACTGCCCCGGGCTCGAGTGATCCAACTATGCGCAGCTGGTAGTCGCTTGCCGCCTGTCAAAATATCCGCCCTATCACCCATGAACATTGTTCCCAAGTCACCAGAGGCTTCTAAGCTTTGTCGTGTTGAACTCGAGGAACAAAGGTTCCCGATTGCTCCGCCGCTCTCGATAAGAGCTCCGCCTGTAGAGCGCTGGACCTGTGGCCCTCTGGCTGCAGGATCGGTCTCACCGCATCGATTTGCGGCCGTCAGGTTGCTAGTGTTTGCGTTTGCCGTCTAGCAATAGCTGACATTGGGGGTCGCAACTGCTGTTGGTCCCAGCCCCTTCATAAAATGGCCGGTGCGCCGTGTCCGGTAGGATCTTCGATTGCGTTGCGACTGGCGCTTGACGTGGCGGCGCCGCCACCGCTGCCAAGCCTCATCCGCGCATTCTTTTTCGTTCAGCCAAACCAGCGTATAGCTCTGCAGCGGCCATTCGCAGCGGGGGACTCAAGGCCAGCAGCTCTGCTCGGCCCGTGGCTGACGACAGGGTCGAGCTTCTCAGGGATCAAGATGTCATCGACTACGACGCGGACGAGGGCGGGGAAGCCGACAGGACTGCCGTCGGCTCTCGCATGCATCGAGGAGGGCTTGGCTACGGACAGACTGCAGCGATGGAGGGCCGCTTGCCTGCACCGCACCGAATGTTTGACGATGTGTGAGCGTGCCTCTGCCGTGCCGCTTGTTCGGCGACGCGATTGGCAAAAGCGGTGTGTCGGTTGGCCACTTTGTGCGTGGCCGTGCACCTGCAGCCATCTGGGCCGCCTGGCTCACAAAGAGTTATGGTTTGGCCTACATGGGCCACCGATTTGTGTTTGGTCATGCAGCTCAAGAGGGCTGCCGATCACGTGCCGGTGAGTCGCTCACGTCTATTTTGTGTTCACATTTGCATACCGTCAGTCTTAAGAAGACTTACTGTGATGGTCTCTAAGGCAAGAAGAAGATTTGCTGTGATGCTCTCTTGAGGCTAGAAGACGTTCTTCCATGCTGTTCAGCAGCAGCAGATTGCAACACCTCTCTCATTTGAATGGTTTCGTTGAAGTTGTGTGATTCAGGAAGACATTTTCCGGGTTGGAGTTCGGCTGCCATCGTCTTTGCCTAATAGGGCACTACGTTTTGCCATTTGGTGCTTGGGCACGAGTCATATTCTCTATTGGTAGCATACATGTAGATTAATGTAACTTATTCGAACAATTTCCAGTGGTGTTGGAAGTCGTCATGTTGCGGACGTTCTGACTGTGTGTCGTAGTCATTCCATCCATTGCTTACAAACTTTGTTGTTGCCATAAAATACAAATAATACACGGTATACTATTTATGTACTTGAATGGCACTGGTGCGCATCTTGTAATCTAATGTGCTAATTCCGCTCTTGTTGATTGATGCCAGTGATTCCTGGTTTTTAAGCGAAAGGTCAAGGTTCTTGCATCTCACGACCCAGGTCGTAAGCTTGATTCCTGCAGCAGCTAAGAAATAATTAATTTGTATACTTCCCTAAAAGAATTTCATCTATTCAGGCGCTTCACATATGTCACGGGGCTCGAACCCACGACCTGGGCCAGACCTGCTTTTCCTTCAATGCCTATAGCAACCGCTAAGGGTCCCTTTGCAGCAAATGTAAAGTGCCTAGAGAGAGATTGAGTTCTCTGAGGGTGCTTTATCAAGTGCATTATTATTATTATTATTTGAGGATGAGCCGACCTTAGCACTTGCTCTTATTATGATCACTCAGGACGTTGATAAGAGGGCAATGGAATTTCTCAGCGCTGTTGAAACATTGCCTTCTGACTTGCTACCAGCGTGACACTTGTCATCATGCAGGAATATGTTACTCTCGCAGTACATAGAAATATCTTTGAGAAAGGATATTTATACATCAGGCTGTCGTTACATTACCGCATAGCAATAGCCGTAATGGTTAGCAAAATATCGTAGTTCCTTGTGGTAGCTCTGAAGAGCACGTAAGTTATTGAGCTCTGGTCATCATATCCTTAGTGTAATCTCTGATCATGACCTTGACATCGACCTAGTTAAGTGCCCTAAGTCATCCAATATGGAGGGGGTGAGCCGTGATGGCACACTATGTAAGGCGGTTGCTTTCACGACCTCGGTTCCGATGTCGTGGATTCCTGCGGTGGGTGATCCTTTATCACCACTGTGGTGATAGCCGTAAAGGCTCTTCTGTCGCTATACAAAAAGAGGCTGTTTAATCAGCTAGGATTTATTTTATTTTATGGTCAAGGATCACATTAATCTTGGGCCTCTGAAAATGACTTACTTTTCCACCAAATCCAAGGCTTTCTCAACCAAATCCTAAGGAAAACGTTTCTGCCTATCTCAAGCACAGTAACTATGTATCTGACATTATCAATGACCTAAATAGCCTATTGCTGCACATGTCGTGTAAGGTCTACTTTCTGGATGTACAAAATCGGGTCTCGCATTGTTCAGTTTTTTTACCATTTAAGGACGTTTTAAATTTTGAGTTCTTTGGGTGGGAGACTGCTGCTTGATTCCTGGTCGGGAGAAGAACCTGTTTTGTAGGCTTCATTAACCTAGACATGGATGTTTCTCATAGCAATAACTTTCCAACTTTTCTTGACACATCTAGATATTTTCTTTACTCTTTTGCATAAAATGACCAAAACAAATTTTTGGTACAAGATAGCCAGCAATTGTATTGACTGTAATCCACAAGCGATGCTGCATGCTGAGTACAATCTTAGCTGGCTAAGAGGGGCACACGTGCCGTGTGTACACCCGATTTATTTTCTTTTACAAGTATTTTTATATAAATTTTTACAAAAACGTACATCGCTTGAATGTCACGTGTGTGCGGTTGGTTGCCCACAGTCCACCTGCATGCACATGTGACACGGTTACGCAAAGGTCACGAATGACCGCTGCATCGCGCATGTCGCAGCTGTAGCCTAGGGAAGTGCGCTCGATCATGCGGCAATGCGCTTCACCGACTGGCCTGGCTGCTGATGTGTGTTGCAGCACTATGCATGCGCGTGCTTCTGCTGGCTCTGCGCTAGTGCATCCTGGACTGCGCACACGGCTTCCAGCACCGACGCCACGCTCCATGCCTGAGCTGGACAGCTTTTGAAGGAGAACTAGAACGAACCAAGCAAAAAAGAATGGTCACTGCTACCGCAGCATGTTTAGATGGGAGGCATGCTGGTTCGCTCGGCCTGCCCAACGCAGCCGGCGCTGGCAGAGGGCGAACGGATAGATAGATAGATCGATAGATGGGCACCCGATAGATAGGCACCCGATCGTCGCGGCAAAATGCCGACCTTCCCATCGGCGTTGGTGAACGCTGGTAATGATTTCCAGTCGGAGTTCTCTAGCGAGAGATGGTGAAGCGAGAGAGCGTCCAGTGCATGGTCGGTGATGCACTTCACCTGGGCACCGTCTCTGCTCTCGGCGGCTGCAGCCAGCTTGTGATGGCCGACGGATGAGAAGTGCATCTGTGCCCTGAGGAAGTAGCCAACCGGCCACAGCCACTCCTGCAACACCCGATTCCCTGCCACGCTGTAAGCTGCTAGGACGAAGCGCAAGGTTGGAGGGAGGGGAGCACATGGCAGAAGCCAGCTGACAGAAGAGTAAGTTGGCATGCGGCGTCGGTCGCTCTGTCGGCTTTGGTGCTGGAAGCCTCGTTTCTGACTTCCTTCGCTAATCGAGGCACCCGCTGCTTCCGGCCTGCAGAGCTCGCCAGGCAGCGGTTTGGCTCTCGTACCGGTCCGTTGTGGTAGCCGTGTGCCTGGTCCCATCCGCCGGTGCTCACGCAGTCTCCGTGGTATGCCCAGTCGCTGCCAAAGCAACCGTAACGGTAATCATTTTCGGGCTGCAGTCGGTCGTCGGCAATTAATTGCGCTCATGCATGACGAGCGCTCGGTGCGCGAGCGAATGGCCGAGCACGGCATCGGCTGCCGCGCTCAGCTGCTGCACTTAGCTGTGGCAGATCGCACAGCCGAACGACTTTGACAACGTACTTGGGGTCCAGAGTCCTCATGCCGAGCGGTCCGAGCAGATGAGAGCTCGTCGCCTCCAGCGCGAGTCGGGCGTGGGAGGCGGCGAAAAGCTCGGGAGCCTGCGAAGGAGAGCGAGCGAGCGTGGAGGAAAGAGCTCACTCACGTTCCTCACGTGGCTCACCAGCCAGGCCGAAGCCGCCGAGCGATGCAGCGCCGCTGCCGTTCACGTCCAGCGGCTCCTCACTGCGGCCAAACGGATGGATGTAATGGATGACCAGCAGGCCCGGCCTCCCTTTGATTGATTTGGCTCCCCGGGGTCAAGGACAGGTTAAAGTCTGGCCCCTCCTTCTTTGGACTGATCCTGGCTAAGCTTCTTTTTTTGGCTGTCTTATAAACCCACCCCTGTATTCCGAGCGCCCCATCCCGGCGCTATGGCGTTCATGACAGGCCGCCCAAATACCTCGTGGTTCTGTGCGCCTAAGGAGGGCTGTCGAAAGGCATTCCTGCATTTTCCAAACCCGGTTCCTCAAAACTCTAAACCCCAAACTCCTAAACTCAAACCCCTACCTCCTGTTTCTCCGTAGGAGGTAATATGGTGCTGCATTCTTTGCTAGAGGCTATACAGAAGGCCAGCTTGGGCAAAGCCCTTCAGCGCAAACGTCAAGTAACTGCTTCTAGGGGGGGGGTTGATGGGAGGTTGTAGCTTCTGTTCAATGGGGGGGGGGCAGTCGCTTTTGTGCGGCAGGCTGCTGCCACTGCCCACAGCGCACGCACGTCTGCCTGCATGCCCTGCCATTCACTGCTTCTCACCTCGACCATGGAGACGACGAAGTTGGGCCGCAGCTGGTAGTCGGCCCAGAGTGGGTCTGAGCCAAGGCAGTCTTTGTAGATGCCTCGCTTGTTGATCATGCCCGGATTGGCTTCGTGCTGCGACTCGCACGAGCCGTCGATCCAGAAGTATTTCTCGAAGTTGGCGCTTATCAAACCATGCCACTTGCGGTACGAAGTGAACACCGTCTGGCCTGCAGCAATTCATGGCTTGCGACAATTCTGCCGGCGCTCATCGCTTATGCTGGCCAGCGGCAGTCGGCCGTCGGCCTCGAGAGCACAGTGAGGCCAGTTGCTCCACATCCCACCCCTGCTCGGCAGCCGTTTCATGCAGCCGGCGCTTGGCACCGCCGGAAGGAAGCGGCCGTGCTCTCACCGCTTCCGCGCTCAGCTGGGTGGTAGACGCCCTTGTGACCGAATACGCCGCTGGTGTGAGCAGCGTCCATCCAGCGCACGGTGGCCGCGCACAACCCGACCAGTTCTACGGCCGAGCCGTTGCTGCAAAAGTGTCAATTAACCGCCAGTCAGATCTGCAGCGCAGCGTGATGCACAAGGTAATAGCAGCAGCAACATCAGAAGAGTGACCATCAGAAGAGTTGAGGGACGGGCGGAGGTGCGCGCTCATGCAGCCGCAGGCAGCCACGGTTCAGGCTCTCGACCAACTTCCCCCTCCCATCGTACCGTGGCGTTGCCGGCTTGCTCGTGCCACCGTCCATGCAGATGCTGTCCATCCACGTGCCGCAGTCCGACCCCGTGCCACCGTACACGAAGCCCGTCGTCCAGTCGGTGCCCACTACCGGCTGCGTTCCTACACGATAACCAGTGCCGATTTGACAAGCCTCATATAATTATATATATAATTATAAGTATATATATATATATATTATATATATATGTATGTATGTATGTATGTATGTATGTATGTATGTATGTATGTATATTTGTATGTATGGCTGCAGCAGAAGAGCCTGCCTGCCTCGACGGCCAGCCATCACCACCGCTTCCAGTGTGAGCTAGGAAAGATTGGCGGCTGCAGGACTCCAACTCTGGTGAGGTGCAGATGTGAAGTGCGCGAGTGCATTTGCCTCTCCTCGATCGGGCTAGCAGCGCCTAGCCGTGAGCAGCGCAGATAAGGAGCGCACAGGCGTGGCTGCTCTACTCCTGCTCAGTTCTTCGCCGAGCGCTGCTGAGCAGGAGCAGAGCCTGCTTGCTGCCTGCAGCCAGATCTCGAAAAGAGCTCGCTGTGCATGCGCCCCGAGCACTCAAGCTGGGCCATCCCTCCCCAGCTGCTGCTGCTGCTGCTGCTGCAGCAACCTCTGCAGCTCGGCTGGCCGGATGCTTGGCTGGCTCCGGCACTCGCCTGCTCACCTATCTTCAGCTCGTTGCCGTTGGCGTCGCACCAGCACGTCTTGCCAGCCGATGCCGACCTGTCGCCGTCTGCGTGCCACTCCATGGCCTCCTGCATCACGTCCTCGAGTGGCTGAAAAGTGGGCAGAGCAAAGGATGAGTGCAGACAAGCGTGTGCACCCGCCGAGAATCAGCACAGCGATCCGCTACTCCAGTGACTGAAGCTGCTCCCGTTAGCAATGCTGCCTGGGTGGCAGCAGCCGCTGCTTCTCTCTGCCTCAGCGCCGCCTGCACAGTAAAAGCCCGCCTGGGCGTGAGTCAGCCAGCCCACGTGAGCCGAGTACCTGCACAACGGCACACCCTTGCGGCACGCACTGCCGTTGAACGCTCGCCTTTAAGATGGAGTAGCCACCTGGAGCCATCTCGCAGTAGTCGCGAATCGCTTTGAGCCACCACCAGACAGTGTCGCGGCTGTCATAGCATGGCTGCGCTGGCTCGCTGCCATCTTTGGCGGCCGCATCTGCCGAGGGTGGTGTGTTTGGAATGAGACCGCCTCGGAGCAGGCTGGCGTATGCCAGAATGAATGACCTGTGGGAGACGCAAATTAGTTGCATGTTGATTTGTACATGAATGCGCATGCCGGCCACAGATGTAGCCTACTGCATTTTGTTTGAGCTGGCCCCTTCCATGTTTGTTCATCCCAGTTCATCTGATCTGAGTGAAGTAGAGAGAAAAGTGTGAGAACACAGTTAATTTAATAAGAATAAAAGATAAAAAGAATATAATGATAATACCAGTACAGAACAAATTTATGTACAGAGTAGGAAAGAAAGTGAGTTTATGTAATAACAATAAAAGGATAATAAGAATAGTATGCTAATATCCATACAGCGCAAATATCCGTACAGCACCCTAAGAGTATCTCTTTTTAGGCACACATATGCTGGAGGATTGAGAGGTGATTCGAGGGGGGTTGAGTTGCCTTGGGTCTTAGTGCCCTGTGTTAAGGTGCTAGCTCGTCACGACCCGCTCCTGCAGTGGGTGATTCTGTTTTGCCTACTGCAAGTGGCGGTGATAGCCGTTACGGCTCTTCTACCGCTATAGAAATGCGATTGCTGAGATGGGGTTCGGGAAAGGCTGGGAGAGAAGAGAAAAGAGGAGAAAGAGATAGAGAGATGGCTCTCTGCTCACCTTGCTTCGGCAAACCGGCCGGTCAGCAGCAGCAGGCCGCGCATCGAAGCCAGCACGTCCCGAGTGCGGGATCGCCCATCTCCACGGGCGCTGTGAGGCAGACCTGAAATTTTGAAGGCAAAAAAATTGATGGTTTGCCACTGAGTGCCTAAGTGTGCTAAGTTGCTCAGTACAGTGAGTACAGCTGGCTTTCAGGCCGTCAGTGTGCAGGCCGGCGCGTCGCACGAGGTGGTCTGTACCTGAAGCCACTCGCAAGCCGAGCTCGATCTTGCTGTCGGCTGACCAGATGCCGTGCGAGTGGGACGGCAGAGCGCTGCAGAACTGCAGTGTGCTCACGGCCAGAGCATGCGTGAGCGGCAAGCCCGCATAGATGTGGCTGAAACGCGGTGCGCACATCGGAAGCTCAATCAAGTGGTGCATCGCTAGTCCGGCGGCACCATCGGAGGAAGGATTCTCGCTTGCCACTATTCGCCTAGCCTTGCATGAGCGATGCATTCCAATACTCGAAGGTGCGTCTGCTGGCTGCTCGGCAAGGTAGGACGCGAGTGCATACCACGGCATCTTCTTCCATATGGTCTCGTACAGCAGCGTCTTGACGCTGCTGAGCAGCATGTCGAAATAGCACGGCACGATGTAGTTGGGAAGAACGTACAGTGGCTTCAAAAGTTTCCTGAGCCATTCTGCAAACTGAGCGCGATGGCGGCATTTAGGTAGAGCGCCTACTAGATCAATCGGACTAGGCGGAATCAGAGGCAGCATTAAGTTACATTCAGGCGAGCAATTTTTGCCCAACAACTAAATGCCAGCATAAGAGCGCAAACTTCTTCAGCCCTCACGGGTAAGGGGTTGGCTTTAGATGTTGGGTGGTATGAGGCAACAGCATGTGCATTGATGATCTACGCTCTTACCATTGGGCATCGACAGTGGTACTGGGCTGTGGTGGACAGCATTGCTGCGCAGGTGACACGATTTCTGGAGCCGGGGTGTGTTCTACCAGGGAAGTTTTGGCTGGCTGGCACCTCTCTTGTTAAAGCAGCTTTAGCCCCCCCACCTGCAGTCAGCGCCCGAGCGCTGCACCGAGTTTTACCTCCTTCAGGTTAATGTTGAATGCCAGCCTGTTGACGAGGTACTCTGGAAGCCACAGTCCTTCTCGAAGGTTGTCGCACACGGGATGCCCGAGGTCGTTCTTCGCGCTTATCCGCGCCATCGGCGACAGAATGCCTGCGAAAATAGTGTGAGCGGCATCGCTGCTGCACCAAGAGATTCACCGTGCTGGCACTTTTACGAGCCCGCTGCCTACCGACATGCCAGCGGCAATGTGCTGGTTTGGTCTAGCGGTTAAGGTGCTCGCCCCGACCAAGGTCTGACCGAGGTCGTGGGCTCGAGCCTCGAGGCACATGTGAAGCGCCTGAATAGAGATTAAGTTCTCTTAGGGCGCTATATAAATGAATTATATTAATGTGGCCCGGCCCGCAGTGGCTCGGCCGATCCGGCCAGAGCGTGCTGACAAACTGACCTTGTAGGCCTACGTAGACCAGCGGGCCATAGTTGGGCACGCTGTACATCTCTTGACTCGGCTTGCCCTCCAGCTCGGGCTCGCACCAGAACAGGATCTCGTTGTAATCGGTCAGGCTTAAGCGGCCGGTCATCTTCAGCAGCGGGTGCCCTGAGCACGCCACGCGCAACGAGTAAGGCTTGTCGTTAACGCCAAGCCTGGTGTGCCAGATAGGACTGAGAGGCAGGTCTCCCAAAAGTCACGGCAGGTGACTGGCGCCACCTGATGCCGCTGCCGGCATCGGTGCAAATGAAAAAAGGAGGCGGCGGCAGCGCTGGCGAAAACTGCAGCCACCACCACTCACCGGTGCCTCCGGACTCTTGCTCTAGTAGCGCCTCCTTAACTTCGAAAACGGTGCCTTCGACTTGGTGCAGTGCTTCCTTGACTCCTGCTCCCGGCGAAACCCTGAACATTCCAACGCTTAACTTTAAGCACACGGGTATAGCACTGCCCCGGCTAGGTCATCAGTAGCGAGAGGTGCCACCATCGCGAACGTGCGGTTGGAGGCACCTCACCGTAGCACCCCACCGTGCGTCTCGAGTGCACATACGCTGCAGGCGTTAGCCAGGTGCCGCTGGGCTGACAGCTACCGCTCTGCCTCCTTAGGCGTAGGTACCTACCTGATGATGAGCACGCTGCCCGGCATGAACCGCTCAAACTCAATCGTTTCCGCCCGGCAGCTGCCTTCTGCTGGTCGCCACCGGATGCCTGGCACGTCCCTGATGTCCAGTCCTTCCTTCATGCTGACGCCATACTCGTACAGGCCGTTGAGGAACGCCGGATCGGGCGGGTAGGGCCCTCGCTCGGCAGTCGCCAAGGCCTCCAGCCGAGCAAACAGCACGACCTCCATCACCTCGCCTGCAAAGAGGGAGAGAAAAAGTGCCGGCCTCGCGCGCTGCCTTTCTGCCGGCCGAGCCTCGCTTTGGCTCCTGCTGCCGCCGTCCAGGCCGCCGAAATGGGGAAGCAGGATGCAGCCAGCTGATTCGCCAAGTCGGTGCCGGCTCGAATGGTCATGTGGCCACGGAGCAGGTTCGGCCGGCCGGCTACCTTCGAATCGGAGCGGCTCTATCTGGCCCGGGTCGGCGACGTCGCGCGGGTGTGAAAAGGCGTGCCTGGCCACGCATATGACGGACTGCCTGGTTAGTGGATGGTGGCGTGTGACGGCCACCGTGTCGGAGCCGAGGCTGCACGTGAATATCTGCAACGGCGCACGTCGACGTCTTGTCAGCCAAGACGAGCGTGCCTCTTGTTCGCGCAGAGCGGTTCGTCAAAGGCTGCAGCTGCATGCATGCAGGCGAGTGCATGGGGAGTTGTCAACTGCCGTGCAGTGGGGTGGGGTGGGGGGCCTCCAGCCTTGCCTCGCCCAGGCCTTGCATGCCCATTTCCTGATGCAGCCGATTGAGGCGAGCTTTCGCTGCGATGATTCCCACGGACGAGTCGACGGATCCTCGACCGACTTCGGCCACGTCGCTCCACTTGGGATACAGTCTTGTTTCTCGCACCACGTGTATCTGCATGCGGGCGCAAGCGTGCATCGGCAAGGAGGCGGCAGCTCGAGCCGCTGCCGCGATACGAGACGCGCCGAGTGCAATGTGCACACGTCCGGCAGCCGGCTAGCGTCCGGCGTCTTAGCATGCGCGTCTGGGTGGGGGGGGGACGCTGCGGCTCGCTCGCTGTACCTGATGCGGAACCAGCTCGTCGTATCCGCGATTGCTGCCCGTGGCGCAGGCGGCCATGCTCACCACGGCTGCTGTCGGCAGCATGTCGTAGACGCTTCGCAGCTACGAGAATCAATGCAAAACAAGTGAGGATGTGACGCGGCCAGCAGCATGCCAGCCAGCCAGCCAGCCAGCCAGCCAGCCGAGCGAGGCTGCTCTGAGAGCTGAGCTGCAGAAGCAGCTCAGCTCTCAAAGCAGCTCAGCTCTCAAAGCAGCTCAGCTCTCAGAGCAGCCGGCGCCTCAAAACGGTGATGCCGAGGGAGGAAATTTAATACAATTCCTACACCGCACTGCTGGCTCATCACCTGCACTGGCGAGTAGTTGTCGTGCGACATGTCCATGACGAGGGCGTGGGCCACGGATGGCCGCAGCAGCTGCACGCTGGGCTGGAAGAAGGAGCCCACTGGCAGGCCACCGTAGTAGCCCACCATAGTCGCCTGGTCGCCCGAGCTGCCGAACCAGAGCGCCTCTGCAAGCAAACGGCCGAATGAGAGAGGGAGAGAGAGAGAGAGAGAGAGAGAGGAGGGAGGGAGGGAGAGAGGGAGGGAGGGAGGGAGGGAGGGAGGGAGGGAGGGAGGGAGGGAGGTAGGGAGAGAGGGAGGGAGGTAGGGAGAGAGGGAGGGAGGGAGAGAGGGAGAGAGAGGTAGCTGTGCTGCCAGTCAGCTGGCACTGTGGCGATCCTGCGCGCTCGCGCACCCTCCCATCCCAGCCCCTCGCTGCCACTGCGCTGTGGGCAGCAGTAGCAAGGCAGCAGGTGTCGGCCTGCCGCCGCCCCACTACCACTGCTGCTGCTACCACTGCTGCCGCCGCTACTGTTGTGGCTTACGGCGGTAGACGGACGTCAGGCCGAGCCTGTTGACGAACTCATTGTCCAAGTGCTCGCCGCTCGTGAACAGCTCGGCCACGACGTACAAGTCAGGCCGCACATGGCGAGCTGCGGCGAGCATGTACTGTGTGCGGAGCAAGAAGAAGACGGATTGGCCGCGGCGCTGGCGTGGCACGCCTGCGGCAGCAGCAAACTGTGCGCTGGGACACTGTCAGTGGGTGCGGCACGTGCGAGCACGCTCGTTCCCTCTCGCTGCCATCTACCAGCCAGCCGACCGACCAACCTCGGCAACATGAAGAGGCGTGTTATGCAGATTGTCGAGCCTCATTCCGTGGAAGATCCGGGCGCTCTGCGCCAGGTAGGCAGTCATGTGCTTCCACAAGTAGGGGCTATCCTCAGCGCTCCGGCCGTAGCGAAGCTTCACGCTGTCGGCCCACACCTCCATGAGCTCGCGACGCAGGTACACGTTGGACCCTGCACGAGACACGATAAATGAAACGGGCGCTGCCGCTAACGGTGAATAAAAAAAAATTGTGGCCCGAAACAGCTGCTGCTACCGCCCAGCTTTTTGGGCCGATGGCTGCGTCGGCCAAGCAGCTCTGGGCAGGTGACACGCACGTGCACGCGCACACTGCACACATTCGACTAGCTGCTGCCTGGCTGCTCGAGGAGGACGCTGCCTGCGGCGTGCCTGCGGTTGAGCAGCAGCCATGCGTCGCATGCTTACAGGGCTCAGCAAAGTTCTTCAGCGGGTCCTGGTCTCTGACCCAGCCGTTCACTGCCATGATGTACTTGGGTGCTCTATGGTCGTTCATTCGAAGCTCGTCCTCTTCCACCGATGAACTCGGCGACTCGAGCTTGTCAACGAAGTACCTGCGGCGCACGAGAAGCCAACAACGTGCGCGGCAATGCGAAGAAGAAGAAGAAGAAGAAGAAGGAGAAGAAGAAGAAGAAGAAAGAAGAAGGTAGCCTCGGCAGAAGTAAGTAGCAAGGTGGCTCCCTCTAACGGCCGTAGGCAATGCTGCTGCTCTAGCAGCCGCCACTGGCCGTCCAGATTGGTTAGCCTGCCCGGTTCGGATGTGTGCACAGCGGCGCTGCATGCACAGCACTGTCGCTGCTTGTGGGCGCCCGTACCAATCTACTAGCGGGTGCTCAGCGCTGACGTTGCCCACTTTTGGCCCGTTGGCGTCGAGGAATCGCCACCGTATGCCGTCCACCGTGTGCTCCAAGGCGGCTGCCACGTGTTCGCCAAACTCGGCCATTTTCTGGTCGTTCAGTGAGCACAGCTTGCTTCGCAGTGACCGTAGAAGATCTTGTATGACCTTGTCCTTGTCGCTGTGCTTCACCGCCGCCGCCGCAAACTTCCTGCAAACCGGCCCATACGCCCAACCGGTTGGTGCAGTGCCGTTTCAAGAAGGCAGCCAACCAGGCGAGGCCAGAGTTAAGCAAACGATGGACTTCGCGGGCGGCCTCAACTCAGTGGCTGAGCCGCCGCTGCTGCTGCTGCAAGCAGAGGCGCGCCGCACCAGTACTGCTGCCGGTAGACGCTCAGGGCCACGTCCATGTTGATGCCGCTCTGCAGGCGCCGGTAGAGCGGGTCCTGCACCACGCTGATGCTGGCCTCGCTCTGTGTACACTCTGCCACTCGATGCCTCTCCAGAGTGACGTCGTTGAAGTGCACATCATTGACGATGCCTGAAGCAAAGCGACCAACAGCCTAGCGTTGCTGCAGCGCTGCTTGAGTTGAGGGCGCAGAGCCCACAGACAGGCCGCCCGGCGCCGGCCAATCGGCGCTCGGCTGCTGCCTAGCCAACCTCTGAAAGCCTCCTCAAAGCTTCGGCAGCATTGTTCGACATCGATCGTGTAGAACTCGTGCAGCCTGTACTTTGGTAATTCCACGTTGCGCAAGTAGTGCTCGATTGCCTGCAAAGCGAGTGGCAGGGGGCTCAGCACATGAACGCCCAGCAAGCGGTCACTTTTTTTGCAATGAATTAACCTGCAGTGAGCATGCGAGCACAGGGGACAAGATCAAGCTAGTAGCTGCCGAATGCCACGGTGAGAGCCGACGGCAGGTGCAGCAAGCAGACAGCGGCGACGAGCAGTGCTTGTTGCTTACCCGGACGTGGTCCCACGTCGTCGGGTTGGGTGGAATGCCTGTGTGCAGCAGCTGCCCACGACCGGCTCGCAACGACACGTGCCACAGGATTCGGTCCATCAAGTATGCGGGCCGCAGGTGCGGGGAGTTGACCAGGTTGTACCCCGAGTGCGGATGCTCGACGAGCCAGGGTGAGTCGGTGGCCGTGTGGTTGATGACGACATCGGCAATGGACAGCATGCCCCACTCGTTGGCCATCTTGCGCACGAGCCGCTCGAGGTCGTCCATGCCAGGCACGGCGCCGCCGCTGTCTGCACAGCCGCAGCACCGCGAGTCGAGTGAGAACTGGTCGCTGATCGAGTAGCACGAGCCGAGGTACGAGTTGAGCCGCTGCGGCGGCGTGAAGTGTATCATGTTATAGCCGCTCTCGTAGCTGACCTGCAGGCGGTTCTCCCACTCGCAGAACAGTCCGAGCAGCTTGGGCAGCACCGTCTGGCAGGCGACGGCGTCGAGCGGCAGAACGCGACCGCTGTCGCCTACTGTGAGGACCGGCTGCACGACGAAATAGCCACAGCCACTGGAGTGCGTCGACGAGTCACTACGACAGCAGAGGAGAACCGAGGTGGCATCACTGGTGGTGAATGGCTCTCGGGAGAGTGAGAAGGGAAGAGCAGCAAAAAAGATAGACGAGGGAGCAGCAAGAAACCGAGAGGGAGAGAGAGAGGAGAGAGAGGAGAAAGAGGAGCAGAGAGAGAGAGAGAGCAGAGAGGAGCAGAGAGAGAGAGAGAGCAGAGAGGAGCAGAGAGAGAGAGGAGCAGAGAAAGAGAGCAGAGAGGAGAGAGCAGAGAGGAGAGAGAGAGAGAAAGAAGACAGGAGAGAAAGAGAGGAGAGAGAGAGGGAGAGCGCAGAGAGGAGAGGAGGGAGAGCACAGAGAGGAGGGAGAGCGCAGAGAGGAGAGAGAGAGCAGAGAGGAGAGAGAGAGAGCAGAGAGGAGAGAGAGAGAGCAGAGGGGAGAGAGAGAAAGCAGAGGGGAGAGAGAGAAAGCAGAGAGGAGAGAGAGAAAGCAGAGAGGAGAGAGAGAAAGCAGAGAGGAGAGAGAGAAAGCAGAGAGGAGAGAGAGAAAGCAGAGAGGAGAGAGAGAAAGCAGAGAGAGAGAGAGAGAGAGAGAGAGAGAGAGAGAGAGAGAGAGAGAGAGAGAGAGAGAGGAGAGAGAGAGAGAGAGGCAGAGAGAGAGAGAGAGAGAGAGAGAGAGAGAGAGAGAGAGAGAGAGAGAGAGAGAGAGAGAGAGAGAGAGAGAGAGAGAGAGAGGAGAGAGCAGAGAGGAGAGAGAGAGGAGAGAGGAGAGAGAGGGGAGAGAGGAGAGAGAGGGGAGAGAGGAGCGCAGAGAGGAGAGAGAGCAGAGAGGAGAGAGCAGAGAGGAGAGAGCAGAGAGGAGAGAGCAGAGAGAGAGGAGAGAGCAGAGAGCAGAGAGCAAGCCAAGATCTCTCGCTCCCCTCTCTTTCTCTCTCCTCGGCTCTCTCTTTCTCCCCTCGGCTCTCTCTCTCTCCCTCCTCAGCTCTCTCCCTCCTCGGCTCTCTCTCTCTCCCTCCTCGGCTCTCTCTCCCTCCTCGGCTCTCTCTCTCTCTCCCCCTCCTCGGCTCTCTCTCTCCCTCCTCGGCTCTCTCTCTCTCTCCCTCCTCGGCTCTCTCTCTCCCTCCTCGGCTCTCTCTCTCTCCCTCCTCGGCTCTCTCTCCTCAGCTGAGCGAGCGAGCGAGCGAGCGAGCGAGCGAGCGAGAGAGAGAGAGAGAGAGAGAGAGAGAGAGAGAGAGAGAGAGAGAGAGAGGAGAGAGAGAGAGAGAGAGAAGAGAGAGAGAGAGAGAGAGAGAGAGAGAGAGAGAGAGAGAGAGAGGAGAGAGAGAGAGAGAGTTTTCTACTTACCTTCCATCGACGGTGAAAAAGTATCTGAATGACCCGGCACGTACTATGTTGAGAGGCTTGGAGACCTTGTCGTATGTTTCGGTTGGCAGTGTGCTGTGTGACCATTTAACTTCGTAAAATGAACCGGTCTGCTCGTTAGCAGCCATTGGATGATTACAGAACAGCCTGACACGTTTGCCTTGAAGGCTTGGGCCACAAGCAAAGCACAGTCGCCATCCTGTGAACAAAATTGGTGTATTTCGTTGCGAAACGAGCAAGTTTATTTGCATAAGCTTAGCTATGCACGTGTAGCGAGTATAAGGCTCACAGCAGGACATGGTTAACGGTACGGTCTGTTTAGCTAGCAATTCCATAACTTTTCTTTTAAAAGTACTTGGTCAATCCATGGTAGTAATGCTGTCTAGCTAGCACGTTTCTGGGACAATAATTGGACTTTGCTGACAGCAGCCGAGCAGCAGCAGGATCGTGCCATTTACCTTTACATAAGCGGAACACCGTGGCATCAAGATTTTCGCCGTCATTGAGCAGCAGCAACCTGGTCTGATCCATGCGGCTGCCTTTCATCTTTTAAGGCTTAATTACGACGACGACGAAGCCCTCGAAAAGACGCAGATCCGGAAACAATGATCACAGATCTGGAAACAATTATCGTATGTTCACTAACGCAAGAGGGAACAGCAGTTTCTCCCAGCCTGCCCAGACAGTCGCATGCCGATTTACGACTATTGGTCAATTAGCTGTAGATTTCTCGGGCGCACTGAACCGTTTCGCACAATAACATCGAGCACAAGAGAATGAGCGTTCTCAGCCAGAAACCTCTTTTATAGAGCCTACGCAAAGCTGAGCTGGTTCGCCTGATAGTGGTGACCTCAAGAGTTGCCCCTGCAGAGCGGCCCGAAAAACCGCAGAAGACTGAACTCGCTCCAAGCGTGGTCAGTTATGTGGGTTGGACCGCGATAGGTTTTACTCCCAATACCGCAGTGCTTTTTATGGCTCTTTGGCCTCAAGGAGCGACTCTTGTGAGCCGAGCAGCAGCAAATGTGATTCACGGTCGTTCCCACATACCCCCCATCCCAGCCGGGTCTCAAGGCTCTGCGGGTAACCTCGGGTAGCCTTCGATGTCGCTGTGGATATGATTCACAAAACCATCGTTCAATGAAGTGTGCACATTATTATATTCAATGTGCACATTATACATTCGTCCATCCACCTTGTCCAGATGGACAAGAGAATTTTGGAATGGAATAAACATGGTTTAGGAATGAGACGAAGGTAAAAGTATAGCCGAGACGATCGTATAACATGACACGAGGTTACTATATTGTGTGTGTCCCACGTGCCTGTGTATCTGCAGCCACGGGTACATTCACATTTCTTCCAACGAACGCCGTGGCAGTAGTTCAGTGTCGTGGCAGTAGTTCAGTGTCGTGCACGGTACTCATTCGGTACATCGCCAGCTTTTGTTGGCGAGTATTAATAACGAATGGAGGTGAACAATTAAGGAAAACCGCTTCCTTCCTGTTCCAACAAAATTGAGACTGGAACGGGTTTCCTCTTCTCTCCCAGCCTCTCTTCTTTTCTCGCCTCCCTTGCCATTCCTCTCTTCTGTGCTCACTCCTTTTCTCATTTCCACTACCACCCCTTCACAGCCCTACTCACTTACCTTCACTGCTCTTCCCTGCACTGCGTTCTTCTGCCATCAACTCGTCCTCGCTACACTCTCATTCCGGAACACTTCTTAATCCACCACGCATTTATGTTACTATCCACTCTCCCCTTTCTGCTCAATCCCCGTTTCGACCTGCCACCATTGGTAGAATGCTACAAAAGAATAGCTGACACGCTCGACGAGTTTGCACCTCTGACTACGCGAAAAGTGTGCCGTCGCCCAGACGACCTACGGTTTACCATAGACATCAAATAGCTAGGTCTACTAAGCGAAAGCTTGATAAATATAAAAAGATCAGGACTGACTGTCCGTCGACAGGCATACGAGGACTACTGTAGATCGTACCAGTCATTCTTAGCAAAGGCCAAGTCTAGCTTAAATAAAAGCATTGTTGAATCGCAGATGCACAATCCGTAAATGCTTATGTCTACGATAAGCTATTGTTGAATCACAGATGCACAATCCGAAAATGCTGATGTCTACGATAAACTATCTTCTTAACCGCTCCCAGGTTTGCTCCTTACCTAGTGATCCCTGTGATGATATAGCTGATCGCTTCTCAAGCTTTTTTGTCTACAAGATAGACAAGATCAGAGAGTCCATCCCTAAGGTGACAGAATTCCCTTTGGATTCATGTCCCTCAATTCCGTGCAGTTCTTTAATGTCTAAATTCAATGAGGCGACTAATGAATCTCAAACTGAAGTTCACATCTCAATCAAAGAAGACAACTAGTCTTCTGGACCCTATTCCTACCATCCTGCTTCTACGATGCATTAATCTGCTGCGGCAATGCATAACTAACATGGTAAATGTGTCATTAACCTCAGGTTATGTCCCAGCACCTTTCAAAAGATTGTAGTCAGGCCAATACTCAAGAAAGCAACACTAGACCAAAAAACCTTACCAACTTCCACCGAGTCTCCCTACACTGGAATGAGTCGTGGCAGACCAGCTGAACTCGTATGTTGAAACCTAGCTAGTAAGTTTCAACCTGGTTTAAAAGCTCACTAAACCGAGTCAATACTGCTTCGGGTGTATAATGACCTTCTTTGGAATGCAGACTTAGGTCAAGTCTTGTTTTGCTCGATCTCTTGGTAGCTTTTGATATCGATCGCCAAGTCCTTCTCGAGCGCCTCATATCTCGCCCGGGCAGCACTGGTACTGTACTGCAATGGTTCACGTCCTAGCTCAGTGAGAGACTCTAGATTATTTATGTGAAAATTAAAGGTAATCCCAGGAACCACTGAAGTATGGGGTACCTCAGGGCTCTGTGCTTGGTCTAGTTCTTTTCACAGTTTGTACTTTCCATCTTGCCGATGTGATTGCCAGGCACACTATAAGCTTTCTCGTTTATGCTGATGACACTCAGTTGTACCTGGTTTGATCCCTCCCAGCCCTCCAGCAAGTCAAACTCTCTCAACTCCCTTGCTGCATGTATTGATGACATCCATACATGGATGGCAGCAAACTTTCTTACATTGAATGATGATAAAATCAACCTACTCGTTATAAGCAAACCAAATGATTCAGTGTGATTCAGAAATTGGAAAACCTAAAGCTCAAAATCCGTTCTGCCAGCATATCTCCTGTTGAATCTGCATAAAGTCTAGGTGTCCTGTGTCAAAGTAACCTTTAATTATACGACCACAACAGCCTCAAAGTCAAGTATGCCTACTCTCCGCTACATTATATTGCTACAATTCGGGCTTGCTTAGACAGAGATACTAAATCTAAATTGGTCCATGCATTTGTGACATCCCGTCTCGACTTCAGCAGCTCGCTGCTTGCTAGTCTACTCACCAGTGCAAACAGGCGCTTACAGTTTGTGCTAAACTCTGCAGCTTGGCTTGACTGTCGTTAGTGTTGCAGTCGCCATATCACACCACTTCTTCCCGACCTGCACTGTCTCCCAGTGAAGCAACACATCGACTTCAATGTTAGGTCACTAACTTTTTGGTGCATTCATTCCTTGGCTCCAGCCTACCTATCAGACATACTACCCCATCTGGCTAAGCATTCTGCTTTTCTGAATCAAATCGCTTAGCTATATCTCGTACGAACCTCAAAATCTTTTGGAGACCTCGCCTTTAGCTCCTATGCTCCCAAAGCCTGGAACTCACTTCCGACTGGCGTCGCGATATCCCCTGATCTGAACACATTTAAAAGGAAGCTAAAAACGCACCTATTTTCATAGCATTTAGTGAGCCCGTGTGATTTGTCCTTTATGTCGTTGTGCGTGCTGACACCGTGCACGCTGCCACTAACCATATTTGCATGCTGACCCTGTGCATGTCACCACTTATGCTTTGTCGTTGAGCATGCTAACCACTAACCATTCGACCATCCCTCCTGTGCAGCATACCTAAAGTGTCTTGAAAGAGATTAAATTCTTTGAGGGTACTGAACAAATGTAATATTATTATAAGCCAAAGCTCAAGTCGCTGATATGCAGTAAGTCGTGCTGTCACTGCCGAAAATCGCTCTAATTAGTAAGACTTTGGTGAGAAATTTATTGGTAGCAATTTAGCCATAAATATAGATTACACCTAACTCGCCACACATCCACTTCACTCCTGGCTTGCTGGATCGCTCGTATAGCCAAGGCGCATGGAAAGGGTCCGGTGGGAGGTCAAACGGGAGGTCACATTTTCACAAAGCTGGGGGGAAGGGTGAGGTGGGAGGTCGAGTGGCCGCGAGGTTCACAAACAGGATCAGGCGGGAGGTGACTGATGAAGGGCTGCGGTAGACTGGCCTCGACCCTCCGGCACAGGCCACTCATCCGCCCGCAGGACCGACCGCCAGCAGTCCACAACCCAACCAAGTGAACTGACCCCCGCACCCCCGACAAAATAAACCACAGCTTCCGAACATAAATAGCTGCGAAATTTAAAAATAGGCGCTCGGCTAGGGAGTCAGTATCAGGGGATGGGTGGGGAGGGGGGTTGCCATTCTGTGCCGGAGCTGGGTTCCATCGCGAGTCATAAATAACGAGCCGAATCGTCCACTGGCAGCGGCAGCTGTTTTCCTGCGGCTTAGGTAGCCCAAGATCGACGTGGTCGCAGATGTTTTCCGGATGCTTGAAGAAGAAAGGGCTCCTGCCATGCTTGTATCTAGAGGGGTAACGAGCCTGTAACGGTTCATCTCATAATCGGATGTTTATGTAAAAAATATCGATCTCTCCACACTCGACCTAACAGGCGTAGTTGCTTTATGGTCCGCTGCGAATATTTGGCTTCAGCCCTGCCAGTAAACTCCCCACTCCTCGAGAGTGGCCTCGAAAGCGCAACCGAACAACCCCCCCCCCACTCCTCGAGAATGGCATCGAAAGCGAAACCGAATGCGTCATCTAGAAACCACGCAGCTGCATTCTGACGAGGATGCTCAGTAATCTTCTTAACGCACCAGTATCAGTCGGTTATATCAGGAGTCACCTCGGGCAAGATTAAGGGCAACAAACTTGGAAATGCAAGCCTGCCCTTGAATGTAGCATCTCAAGACTATGCCGGTGAATAATCGTGCCTTTTCACCAGCAAATACATACATATAAATCCTCCCCAAATGCAATGCCGCGCTGGTTCGGCCCAGTGGTTGATTTGATCGCCTGACCAAGATCAAGCTGGATGTATTTGAAGACCGAGGTCGTGGGCTCGAGCCCCAAGGCGTGCATGAAGAGCCTGCAGAGAGATGTTCTCTTAGGGTGCTATACAGATGCTTATTATTACTAACACAGTTCTCTTTTTGCAAGTCTCCACGCATCGCTTTGTGGTACTGCAGCAGCACATTCTCCGAGATATTGTCATTAAAATCCGTAGCCATCGCTTAGGAGTACGAGTCTGAAGTTCGGACTTTCAGCTACTGTCAGTTAAATCTGGGATTTTTCCGGGTGTGCACGTGACGAAATACGGTAGAAGACTGCTTTGCCAAACAGTCATCCTAGCAGTAAAAGTGCTTCTCGGGTAAGGTTAGGATTAACACTCGTTCAGCGGTTAGACAAAAGCAAGGCATATAAATTCGAAAGCAATCGATCTCCCGCAGTCAACGGGCTTATTTTCAAGATACAATACATTATTTAACGGACTAGACTGAGCACAATCTCGCTCAGCAGAACAAAGAGGATGTTACGAACTAATTGTAGCGATCGGATATGCAACAAATAGCTCAATGCCTATGCGATGCATGTACTCGCCCCTGCCGTTCCCTTTTTCTCTTATCGGAATTCACCCAACCAATCCACCTTAAAAAAGAAATGTTTAGCGTAACCCGCGTTTCAAAACCGTTAGTCTACAGCCGCTTCTGTCTGTTGATCTCGCCCCCCCCCCGTCCACCAATGAACGCCGAAAAAAGCGTGCAAGCGAAAGACAACCCACGTTACAACACCACCGCCGAACCGTAGACAATTAATAAAAATAGATACGATTTTGTGAGACATGGTCAAGACCATAAATAGTCCTAGACGTATTTCCCCCACGTTCTCGAAATTTCGAGAGGCTCATCAACAAGCTTCTTGGACGTGCAAATGGCAAAGTAAATCATTACCTGAATTGATTCGGTGGGTGTACATCTTTTAAGTAGCCATTATTAGGTTCATAATCATCTCAAGGTAGTTCGCTAGCCACCTGTCCGTGTTCCATGACGAGCCATCTCGATCTCTGCGCTTCTGCCGACCCGACCCATCTCAAGCAAAATAAAAAAACAAATTGTAGCGTCAAAATGGCACCTACAAACAATGGTCTAATACATTGAGCTGGGACAGAGGTATACAGTGGTCTAATAGCGTGAGATAGTACGGAATTAAGCAGTAATAAAAACAACGTGGCAAGATGCCAATGCAGCCATGTGGGCACGGCTGCTCTGATCGGATAAATTCATGCTAAAACTTTATGGAGAAACTTCTGCTTTTTCAGAGCAAGCTCAGAGTAGCCAATGGAAATATCAACCGCTCAATGCCAATTACCTACCAAAATGGCAGATCAACAGCGCTTTTTCATTCTACAAACACACACACACACACACACACACACACACACATGCGCATACAAATTCACATACTAAAAGATAAGCACACTCGCATCCACATGCATATATATTTTTTGGGCCAAGTAGAACCGCTCACGATTATTTTTGGCAGACTAATGTAGACAAAGCGTAGTAATCAACAGCAGCACAGCCTTCCTTACAGAGCAAAATCCATACTCTTACCTATAAAGTTGTCCTTGGCTCATTCATACGTTGCTGAACTGCTTAACCAGTTTCGGCCTTCTCGTGGCCCCAGGTCCTCCGTGGATAATCAATTAATAATAATAATAACAATAATAATAATAAATTTGATAAAGCTCCCTCAGAGAACTCAATCTCTTTCTAGGCGCTTTAAAATTGCTGATCAGCCATTTCATTATTAAAATTGAGGGCAATTGGCGACAGAAGCTCATGCTCTCGTCCTAGTAGACCGTGGAAGTCACATCCGAAATTCTTACGCAATAGCATCCTCGATCCTACTGACGACTCTCGAGCATCCTGCCCTGCGCTGCTTTGGTTGAGCTCAGTGGTCAAGGCGGTTGCCTTGAACCTCGTGGGTTCGGACCCCGCGACATATGTGAAGCGCCTTAATAGATATTACGTTCTCTTAATGCGCTATACAGACGAATTATATCACGATATTATTTATGACATATAAGTCATCCGCATAGCACCCGAAGAGAACTTAATCTCTATTCAGGCGTTATGCATATGCCGCATGGCTCGAGCCCACGATCTCGGTCGTCGTAGATGAGCATCTTACCCCTAAGTCTTACCAGGGCTGCCACTGCCATTACAGGCGATTACTCGACTGTCCTCCTGACTCAGCTGTGCTTCTCACTTTCTTTTTGTTGCAAGAGATGCAGTCTTTTTGCTATGTTATGTTCGACGAAAAACAGACTCTCGAGCGTATTAACCCCTTAGTCACGAAGATACAGTACATACAGTGTTCCTCCGGAAGCTTATGCACATATATGTATGCATACATCAATAGTTACATAATAGCTAATTTACTGCCAACTCACTAGCCAGTACTTGCTAATGAAGTTCTAGGTAGTATACTAATAATAATCAGGCTATTTTTATAGCACCGCTTGGTTATTAATCTTTTTAATGACTAGGTTAATCACTTCATATAGCCTGAATAGAAAACATAATAATAATAAATTTATATTGCCCTCTCAGAGAACTTGATCTCTTTCTGGGCACGTTACAGATTCTGTAAAGGGAGCATGATCAAGTGGTTAGTGGCAACATGCTCGATGGCAACAAGCATAACATGGTTAGAGGTGCCGAGCACAGTGTCAGCATGAGAATGTGGTTAGTGACAGCATGCACAGTATCTGAGTGCATAAGCACACAGAAGACGAATCACAAGGATCCCACTAAATTCTCTGATAAAAAGATGCGTTTTTAGCTTCTTTAAGAACATACAAAATGATAGCTGCGATAGCAGCGAGCTTTATAGCAGCTCTCATGGACACGTGCAAGACGATTTCTAAGAAAGAAAAAAAATCACGAGAGACACCGGTAGATTTTTAGTTTCAACTCATATGCTGTTAGTTCAGGGGCTATTAAGATGTCAGTCAGTTGGAGTGCCAAGCTTTTGGTGCAAGCGAACTGAAAGCTTGATTGCCAAATCATTCGATAGTGGCGCACTAAATAAATATCAAGAGGAGTGGAAAAACTGCTTGTAGAAATGTCCAAGAAATAAATACGTCGTAAGGTAAGTAGCAGAGAGAGAAATAATCTAGGGACCTAGAAGTGAGCAGCATCACCTTAAAGTGGAAGCATTACACGAAGGAGAGCCGGTGTGAGAGAGAGGTGTAGCACAATTTAGCATTTGCGGTTTTCACGGCAAGCCTAGCTGCCGAGTTTTGAACTATCGTTACGCGTCTTGCTGCACTTTTAGGAAGATCTGATAGGGCAGAGTTGCAAAAGTCTCGAGCAATATGGTTGGTCTAGCGGTTAAGGTGCTCGCCCCGACCAAAGTCTGACTGAGGTCGTGGGCTCGAGCCCCGAGGCATTTGTAAAACGTCTGAATAGAGATTAAGTTCTCTTGGGGCGCTATATAAATGAAGAGTTATATTTTTTATATTAATATCGCAAAAGCACGGACAAAACTCGGCTATGGTAACCCAATATCTAAACACGCCCAACATTTTTGCGACGTTAAGTAACCAGAGGCCAGTACTTTTAGTGCGCTTATGATTTCTCGCTTGGATGCTATTAAGTTCCAGAACAACCAATTCCAGCCTTTTTTGAGCAGCGAACTATGATGTAATGACCTGCTTTTTCTTGAGACCTTCACACCTTCTTAGGTGGTCGGTTTTTACCTCCGCGATTAAATGACCATGTTTTCAGTAGCTAACAGAATTAAGATTTCAGCTGACGGTAGGATGCAACCGTGTCGGGGACACGTTCTTCCATATTCTACCTTACGGACCAATAACTGGGAAACCTGAGCATTTGAGCTTCGGAGGAGCTGAGCAATTGGGAAAGTAGACCGCGCGCACGTACGGTTCGCGGATTCGTTCGTCGTCCCGATTTCATGTTCGCTAACGGCCGCCCTAATGAATTGGCGGACACCGAACCGACTCCAACAGGACGTCAAAGCGTTTTCCTGCAGCGAGCGCGCATCAGTGGCGCACCGGTCGGCCACGCACGCACTTCTTTTTTGCTGCCCTCTGCCCTCGTGCTGATCCAGATCGGGTGCGAAAGTTGTGCTCGGCGATATGTGACGGATGTGACGTTCATTTTGAAATCTAAAGCTCTCTTATGTGAGGAGCGAATACGCAGGACGTACTTGATGCAGCAAATTTGAGCTACGAGTGAAGCAAATGACGGAATGAGCGCTTAGTTCAATACTCATTGCGGCGCATGCTGACCCACGAGTTGAGCTACAAAGGGAGGGGGAACGGCAGGTACCCAGTGGTCGCCGCCGTTGGCCATACGTTAAATTTAATGACAAGTAAATGATAAAAATAAATTGCAAATAAACTGGCTTTTACCAAAAAAACGCAACGGGAAAATTCCCTTGAGAAATTAAAGACCAGGCATATAAAGCATATAAATATGCAACGGCTCAGCCACGATAACTAACGCAAGACCGTCGCGAAGACTGGCTGTCCTGGTCAGGCAATTCATTTTTATCCGTTTCACTTAGACCGCTCCACACCATTCAAATACGTAATTAAATAACGTACTTTACACAAGCCTTATCATCTCTATTTCATAGTTAAGTGCACAATTAAATGTTCAATGTCAACTTTGAGAACGCACGTTGCAACATTTGCAAATTGAACTCCCTTGCTGCATGTATCGATGACATCCGCACATGGATGGCAGCATGTTTTCTTAAATTGAATGATGATAAAACTAACTTACTAGTTATGGGCAAACCAAGTGAGATTCCGAAATAGGAAAGGCGAACGCTCAAAATTGGTTCTGCCAGTATATCTCCTGTTGAACCAACACGAAATCAAAGTGTCATGTTCCGACGTGACCTTTTGTTACACGACCACATCAGCTCCACAATCAAGTCTGCCTACTTTCTTTCAGCTACATACAATTGCTAAAATTCGGGCTTGTTTAGATAGGGATACCACATCTATGTTGGTTCATGCATATGTGACATCCCGTCTCGACATCTGCAACTCGCTGCTTGCTGGTCTACCAGCCGATGCAATCAGGCTGTTACAGATGGTGTTACAGCTGCAAAGTTCTACAGCCAGGCTTGTCTGTCGTGAGCGTCGCAGTTGCCACACCACGCCACTTCTCGCTGACCTGCGCTGGCTACCGGTCAAGCAACTGATCGACTTCAAGGTTTTGTCGCTCACTTTTAGGTCCCTTCATCCTTTGGTGAGCCGTAATGGCCCACTAGGTAAAGCGGTTGCTTTTCACGTCCTCGGCCCCGAGGACGTGGGTTCAAATCCTGCGGTGGGCGATCCTTCATCGCCACTGCAAGCGGTGGTGATAGTCGTAAAGGCTCTTCTGTCGCTATACAAAAAGAGGCTGTTAAATTAGCTAGTATTTATTTATTTATTATTTTATCCTTTGTCTCCAGCCTATCCATCGGGTCTACTCCCCGACCAGGCCAATCATCTAACCGCCCACTTTTCGGAGCCCAACTGTTTACCTATACCTCCTACAAACCATATCCTTTTGAGACCGTGCATTTAGTTTGCATGCTCCCAAAGGCTGGAACTCACTTCCGACTTCCGTCACGACATCCCCTGACTTGACCCCATTTAAAAAGAAATTAAAAACGCACCTATTTTATGACAGCTCTTAGTGGGTCCCTGTGATTTCGTTCTTTATGTGCTTATGCGTGCTGACACTGTGCATGCTGCTACTAACCACACTTGCATGCTGACCCTGTGCGTGTCACCCCTAACCGTGCTATTCATGTTGTTTATCAAGTATGATACCACTCATAATTCGATCGTCAGCAAATGTAAAGCGCCTAGAAAGAGATTGAGTTCTCTGAGGGTGTCAAGTGTATTGCTATTATTATTAATTGATTGATGATCTCCTCTGATACTTTGGACACCGTAGCTTTGCAATTATAGCAGTATTACAAAGGGCACAATTTAAGCGTGGATTCACAGACTTGCATTTGTTACCGCCATTTCGCTAGCTCAGGCTAGCCATCCAACGACCCTAGCAACGGAAGGGAGGAGCGCATTTGAAAGCTCTTGGCGAGGCCATCTGCTTTATTTTATTTACTTTTCACGAACCAGTTGCACCTAGCTCCATCCAATTCGTTGGTGGCCTACGTCGCTTTGCCTTCAGCGGGACACGCCCGCAGTCTTTTAGGGTCCGGCGCTTCAATTGCAATGGGTTGGCGAGCTGTAATTGTTTTATCGCTGCGGTAGGTGACCGTAGACCGCATTCGGTGCTCGATAGGGCCGATAACTCCCAGGAGCAGGCGCTCCGCTGCCGCCATGCTTGACGGCCCGAATGCATGTTTGGTCTTCAGCGGCGATTCCATGTAAAGCAATAATTTGAAAACTCAGATCGATCGAAGGTCTCTTTCATGGCATTATGTGCCGGAATGAATTTCACCTCGAGTGTAGAGCGGATGGTTTGGCGTACGGACGCCGCTCAACCTCGTAGGAAAGCCCAAACCTCTCCGACTGCGGCTAGTGCGCGCTCCGTGCTCACTTTCTCATACTGCGGTCGACGCGTACTGGATATCGGGCGCTCTCAAGACCAATCGCTGTCAAATATGTCAAGGCTGTCTGTCAGGTGGCGCGTCCGCCCTGAGCAGGTGCCTTACTTAACTGATCAAAATTAGACTGAGCAGCCGATAATGGCGCGGCTGTCGCTTCCGCCCCGCCGCCACCGCTTCAAGCCGGCAGCGAGCGGTCGTCGGTCGCCCGCAGACTTTTGCCTTGTGGCTAAATAGGTGACTAAGATCGTGAAGTGACAACCGGGGCATGCGCAGTCGCTGAAACGCCGGCGCGCGGCTCCGTGGAAGACCGCCCGGCGTGGCGAGGCTCTGCGCAGGCTCGGCGCGGCTGAGTCCACGCCCGTCGATCAATGGCTCAGACCCACCGATCAATTTGTTTGAGCTTCGGTCGCTCGAACTGAGTCTCGGTCAGCGCTGATGTAGTTTCATCGCATTTCTTTCTCGTCTAGTCAAGTCATGATGTAGTGCGTGCGTGCGCTGCTTACGCGGATTGTGCGCTCGCAAGCGCTTGTGAGCCCTCGCGTTTTTTTAGCAATTGACTTTCTAATGCTGGCTTTAATCTGGTCCGGTGTTTTAATAAATATTCTTATGTTATTTCTGTTAGTTCCGGTCGAGGGACTTTACCGGTACACGGCATTTCTCTAGAAGTGCTAGGAACTTCTTAGACGCGGCTAGAAAGGCCGCTTCGACGCGAACGACCAATATCCGTTTCCTGAGGGTTAAACGTATTCAAGATGCTTATTTTCTTAGACTTGGTGAACGGATGTTGTTGGAGACAGGTTTAAAGAGGTCAGCCAAGCGGCGCGAAGTGGGCGTGCCGTCTCAAGCTCTCCGAAAACGAATCAAGTACGAATTTTCTTCTCAGTGCGTCAAAAAATAAAGCAAAAACTAAGGCTAGAAAGTGGTTTCCTGGTGGCGCACCTTCAATACGGGGCTGTACGCTTTCCAAAAATTTTCTTATGCAGTTAATCCAATAGCTAAAGCGAGCACTTAGAATAAAAAAATCAGTTATCAACAAGTTTTTATAGGAGCTAAAGTGCTTTTCAGAGTAGATTTAAAAGGAAGTTATTGACCTTGTATTGGGCCCCAAAGGGTCGGGATTTTGCCCTCATATCAGTATTGCGGCTACATTCTTGCCATAGATCGGCCGGCAACTCTTTATGGACCTGTAAAAGCTGAGTGAAATCCGCCAAAGCTCTTCTGCCGCAATGGCGCAGCGACGCTATTGAATTGGGCGCCGCTCTTTTTTTTGCATCGCCGCCGCTCTCATTCGAGCCTTCTCAGCCGTGGCAGCAGCAGCGGCGGCGGCGGCGGCGGCGGCGGCGGCGGCGGCGGCGGCGGCGCAGGCAGCCGTCGCTGCTGCCACGGCAGCGTCCGACAGACCAGGCCTGGGCGCGCCGCCGCAACAGCGAAGCGACAAAAATCCAGCCTACGTTACTCGGCTCCTATCGATGAACAAAATGCGGTAAAGGAATTCTTTCCGATCGGTCGAAACTCATCGGCTGCACGGATCTTCTATGTCAGAGGTGAGGCCACGGGCCGCATTCGTCGTAGTGGTCTCATCAGAGCTGGACAATGTGATGAGCGATATTTTGAAGATGGGTGGAGTGGGCTGGCGTGCATCAGTGGGGGGGGGGGCGGGCGCGGCGCGTTGGGAAACACTCGAGTGTTGGAATGCACCGCCGGGTGCACGCTAGCGCGGCGCATTCCGGTGCGCGCCTCGTGCGGGCTCTCTCGTTCTGCAGCGAAAACGTGCACGTAGCATGTAGGCCAAGGACGACCTTTGTTCGCCAATTGAAAAGATTGACTTTTTCTTAGAATCTGATAACACGGAGGAGGCGTGTTCGCAGGTGCCTTGCATCTCTGGCCAACGACTAGAAGCTTCACACGCTGCGAGCTCCACGCAACTGCGTCACTGCGACAACTGCAGCAACATTGTCAACCGGTTGCACGCGAGGAAAACGCGCATTGCGGCGGTCACGTGCTCCTCACTCGGGTAACGAGAGCTGCCGGGGGGAGTGGACTTGTGATTAGCACAATGCAATCCATATCCGCCTGCAAATCCACAAAGCCACAGAGCAAGTAAGTGGGTGTCAAGAAGGAGAGTTTTCCATAGCCCGCAGACAGCCCAAGCAGCTTTCGGGACGCATACGGCAGAAGACAGTTGACTTCATTTCACGCGACAAAGTAGAAAGTGAGAAGCAAGGCAGGGTCAGGAGGGCAGTCGAGGAATTGAGTAGCGTGTAAATAGCAGCTCAGGAGGCTGGAAAGGATGCGCCACAGTCGGCAGCAGGAGAGCAGATGTCGTTGCGTAAAAGGGGTGAAGGTGAGTTCCGCAGCCTAAGACCTGCGGCGCGAGAGTATCTGTGGCCAACGGTCGTTAAGCATAGGAGCAGACCAGCTAATGTTTTGTCGACCGAAGACCCGGGGGCACGAGGAGGATGACAGCGGTGCAGCAGTTCAGCCAGGCATGAAGGAGCCAAGCCGCGGCGGGCCTTGTGCGTCAGTGTAAGGATTTTGCTCTGCATCAGTCGATCGACTGGAAGTTATTGCAGCTCTTTCAGCAAAGGAGACACATTACCGACCCTCTGTTTTTTTTTACTAGCCTTAAGGCAATATTTATCACCAGCTGCAGTGGCTTAACGGAGCAGTTACGGTGCTCACCCCGACCAAGGTCTGGATGAGGTCGTGGGCTCGAGCCCCGATGCATATGTGAAGCGCCTGAATAGAGATTAAGTTCTCTTGGCGCGCTATACAGATGAATGACATTTAATTGTATTTTGTTTTTAGTAGCCCGGCCAAAGCATAATTGCAGCAGTCCAGCCTACATAAAACCAGGGAGCTAGGTGAATTTTTAACAACCCACCTCGGTGGACAGTTCTTAATCTGGATCTTAATTTTAGACTGGGATCGAACGTGATGGCAAGCCGTCGAGGCAGTATTCCCTTATGAAACTTTCCAAATTTAAAAAGGTATCAAACAGGGCACCTAAATTCTTAGCACGCGACGATGATCGCACAATACCATCACCTATAGGCAGAGCAAGGTCTCCTTGTCCACCAGAACGCTTCGCGTGTCCTATGATTAAGATATCGTTTTTCCATCATTAAATTTAACAGATTGGTCACCTTCTAGGATTGAATACGTTTAATTTACGCCGCTGCAGTAGATACCGACGGTTTAAACGACAAATACAGCAAGGCATCGTCTGCATGGAAGTAATAGCCAATCGTATGGTTCCTAATCCCTTTTCTCTGAGGCCCGGTATACATGGATAATATCATCGGACTGAGAACGGACTTTATTCTGGAATTCCAAAGATGACTTGTCTGCTGGATGGTATTTGACCACACCAAGATATGGGTTGAAAACGATCGGACAAGTACGATTTGAACCATGCTAATGAGTCGTTGTTCTCAATCCTTCAAATAGGATATCAGGATCTATAGTATCGAAAGCAGCAGATAGATCAAGCATGGCCAGGGTAGTAACTTTGCCAAAATGTTGCTGCTTAAAGATGTCGCAGGTCACAGGAAGGAGAGCATTTTCAGCGGAATGCTGTCGCTTGAATCGCGACTGCAATTGTTTAAACGATTAATTATTTTCTATATGTTCTATTCGTTGATTTGCGAGAATGTTTTAGGCCTCTTTGGCAAAAAAGGGAAACCCCGGTGATAGCTTTCTAGAACCTCTGAATCCAACCCAGCCTTTTTAAAGTATTTGTCGAACGATGGCCGATTTGAAAGACCTTGGAACAACCCCGTTATCTGGAAAAAGCATTAAACCCTTAGTTATGGCTGGACTAAAGTTGTCCAAAAGTCTCTTCGTGAAGACCACAGATAGAACGATCTGGGATCTTCAGCAGACGAGCACATTTTACTAGACTGTATTAAGGTAGCCACTTTTTTCTTCAGAAATTTCTCAGGGAAGGTCACCGCTTGCGGCTTAACAATTATTTTAGTCGAGGGTGGCTGTATGTAGGCGCAAATACGCAAAAACAGATTTTCAACGAGGCAGGCGGAAGACTCACAGGCCAAACCAATGATATTTGGGGAGTGAGACCTCTCAGGTTTGGCAAGTAAATGATTGTCTAATAAATTAGTTTTGGGTCTGCCTGGCAGGGCTTCAATTGTCGAGAGAAAAATGAAAACCCAGCTTTTCTAAGCTTCCAGATGTAAAGACGGGGGAAGTCTTTGAAACTGGCTCTATTGCCATCAGATGCAGAATTTGCTAAGCGGCGTTCAAGCCATAGCTTGAAACTGCGCATTTTTGAAGTTGTTTTTTTCGGTAAATTGAAAAGAATCGCAGCGACTCTGTACACGGACAGAATGTAGGGGAGCATGCTAGCACGGCTGGGCACAGAGCGACGTGCCCGCTTATCGATGCACTTTCGGGTCTGCATTTGATACAATCTCACTCCGGCATTCATTTTGCTTATGCACACCGGATCTTAAATATATTATTTTTTTGCATTGCATGCGCATGACGCTAAATAAAACACGCCGCTGGCCTGCATTTTTAAATTTTCCGTCGCCGAAAAGTGTTCTAGGCAAGCAGGAGCTGCTTGCCTGTGGGAAGCACAGTTTTAACTGACGTGACCTCTGACGTGACCTCAAGATCAATGCTTGAATTCCCGGAGATGCCGCCTGCAGCACGCATGCGGTGGGCCGGTGATGCGAGCTAGAGTTGGGCGAAATAACGGATCAGCATGTGGCGCGGGTATTCAAAAACGAGTCATCGTTTCTCTTGTTGTTCAGTTGAGAGTCCGACTCGTCTCCTGCTTCTGCTGCCATGCAACGCTTGCATGTCCTCATCACGTGCTCAGCCTCCGGTCGAGTCGCTGCATCTTTCAGCAAAAAAGGCTGTTGCTCGGCCACTTAGTAAGAAACCAACGCGAGCTGAGCACGAGAGCTTGAGCCCCTTCCGCCCAATCTCCCTAGTTCATTCCTTTGCTATCCAAGACGCTGGAGTGAGCAGTGGCAGACCGGTAAAACTCTTACATAAAAAACCCAGCAATTAATTGTCATTCAGGTTTTAGATATCAGCCTCCATAGAGTTAGCATTGCTGAGGGTGGGTATTTAGCAACCCTCTTAGGAATGCAATCTCTCTGCTTGTTTTGCAGGACCTGTCGACTGCCTACCTGTGATACTATTGATCACTAAGTCCGCCTCGAACGCCTCTCATCTTTTCGCCTGGGCGTCACTGGCTCTGCACTGCAATATTGTAGTTCCTATCTTGATGGGCGACTCCACAGCAATAATGTTGCCGGGAAACGGTTAGCTGTTGGATCTCTAAAGTAAGGGGTTACCCAGGGGTCTTTACTTAGCCCACTTCTTTTCAAAATACATAATATTTCTCTTGCGGATGTAATCACCAAGCACAGTTTTTGCTTTCATTTCTACGCAGATGTCGCACAGCTGTACCAGTGCTTTGACTCCTCCTTGCCTTCCAGCATGTCAAGCACGTCACTTAATTCCATTTATGTATTGTATTGTGTTGTATCGCATGCATTGTTGCATGTATTGCTTACATTTACGCTTGGATCGGAGCAAGCAATCTCAAATTTAATGTCGATGAAACCAAAATACTAGTTACGGAAAACCAAGTGCTACTCAGAATTTAAGAAAACCTCCCTTAAAACAAGCTATCCAGAATGTATCATGCAACATTTAAAATGAAGAAATCTGGGTGTCTTGTTCCAAAGTGACCTTCCACTGGACCACCACATTCGTAATACTTTCAAGACTGCGTACTTTCAGCTACAGAATGTTGCTAAAATTCAGGCCTGCGTAGACAGGTATACTACGTCGAAATCGGTCCATGCATTTTTGACATCCCATCTCAACATCAGTGACTTGCAACTGGCTGGTCTACTGGGGTGTGTTATAAGCCGTTTCCAGATGGTGCACAAGTGTGCAGCCAGGCTTGCCTGTCGTGAGCGTTGCAGTTGCCGAGTTACATAAACTCCCGCAGACCTGTAATGGCTTCCCATCAAGCACCGTATCGACTTCAAGGTTTGTCACTCAATTTTAGGTCCCTATATTCTCTAACTCCGGCATACCTATCAGAACTACGTCTCAATCTGGCTAGACATCGTTTCCCCCTGTCTTTGACTCACGGCGCTTAGCTGTGATTCGAACCATCATCAAATCCTTTGGAGATCGTAACTTTAGTTTGTATGGTCCCAAAGGTAAAACTCACTCCTGACTGACATTCCGACATCCCATGAGTAAGCGAGATTTAACCAGAACCTAAAAACGCACCTGTTCCTCGCAGCATTATCTGGATCATCTTGAATTGTCCTATGTGTACCTATGCGTGCTCACACTGTGCATGTTGGCATGCTTCCATTACAGCATATGTAAAGTGTCTAGAACGAGATTTATTTTGTTCTATCTGGGCGCTAGGTAACTGTCTTATTAACGTTATAATTTTAATTTTCCTTGTTGGTCATCACCCCACGTCCCTGTAGCGAGTGTAAAACCACCAGAAAAAGTCACGTCACGCGTGATTTTCCTAGCAGTTATACTGAACGCACACCTGCAAGGTTTAGATGAAAATGATAACTTAATTCTAGCAGTAATCTAAAACTAAATTTTTTTTTAAATTCGCAGGCAGAGATACTGCAAGAGCGTGGCGGCACTTCCAGGGAGTGCAAACTTGCGTCGGATACGAGTGCCCCCACCTTCGATACTCGCACGCCTTTGTAGGTAGCGGCAGCTACGGTGAGTAATAAAAGCTCACTCGCCACGAGGACCGGCGAAGCGCGCTCTGCAGCAAAAGTGCCTAGAGAGAGAGAGAGAGAGAGAGAGAGAGAGAGAGAGAGAGAGAGAGAGAGAGAGAGAGAGAGAGAGAGAGAGAGAGAGAGAGAGAGAGAGAGAGAGAGAGAGAGAGAGAGAGAGAGAGAGAGAGAGAGAGAGAGCGCGAGTTCTCTGAGGGCGCTATATCAGCTTTATCAAATAAATGTATCGTTATCATTATGAAAAGTTCGCGCAGCTACTGTATGAATATTTGCTCGCCTAATACGCCCGCTGTGCGCAGCGCTCGATGTGCAGATGGTGAGATATACAACGTATACCAAAGGAGGGGGAGACTGCGGCAGCCTTTCGCCACGGCTGAGGGGACTGGCGGGTGGCGGTGGTAAGGCCGCACCCACTGGCGAGCGGTTGGTCGGGCACAATCTCGCTAGCCGCAGCGGTCGCGCCCTCCTTCCCTCATGAACTCGCGTGGAGGCTCCCTCCCTTTTTGATTGGCCAACCGGTCTATCAAAATAACCCAGCTTCCAAAACAAAATAGTCTGCGTACGTTATGCGGCAAGTCCCACTGCTCGGAAATAGCCAGCCGTTTGTGCTGGTGAGTACGCCTTCGCAACGCGGCGTCAACGCAGTGGCGTATTATTTTTTACCAAGTCTGGCGGCCCGCGGAGGTGGCCCAAAACTGTTCCCTGCGCGAGGTAGGTGGATTGGGTGAAGTTGCACGAATCTGTTCAGACGACAAGCCTCGCTCTCTACACGGCTTTCTACCCGGCGTCGCCAATTTAATCTGATGCGACGGGGCCAGTAAGGGTGTGTGTAGAAATGATCTCGATTCAAGGTAGTTTGTATGCCGTTGGTCCTTAAGCCAGTACGCTAAATCCCGGAGCAAATCCTGCATTAATGACATCCGCACATGGATAGCAGCGTATTTTCTAAAATTAAATGATGATAAAACTAACTTACTAGTTATGGGCAAACCCAGTGTGATTCAGAAAATTGGAAAGGCTGACGCTCAAAATTGGCTCTGCCAGCATATCTCCCGTTGAATCAGCTCGAAATTAAGTGTCATGCTCCAAAGTGACCTCTCGTTAGACGACCACATCAGCTCCACGGTCAAGTCTGCCTACTTTCAGCTATTGCTAAAATAGCTAAAACATTGCTAAACATTGCATAACATTGCTAAAATTCGGGTTTGTTTAGATAAGGATACCACGTCCAAGTTGGTCCATGCATTTGCGACATCCCGTCTTGACTTCTGTAACTCACTGCTTGCTGGCCTACCGGCATGTGCAATCAGGCGATTACAGACGGTGCAAAACTTCGCAGCTAGGCTTGTCTGTCGTGAGCGTCGCAGTTGCCACATCCCACCACTTCTCGCCGACCTGCATTGGCTACCAGTCAAGCAACGGATTGACCAAGGTTTTGTCGCTCTCTTTTAGGTCACTTCATTCTTTGGCTCCAGTCTATCTCTCAGATCTACTTCCCCACCAGGCCAAGCATCGTACCACTCGCTTTTCGGAATCCAACAGTTTGCCAATACCTCGTACAAAACTTAAATCCCTTGGAGACCGTGCATTTGATTCGTATGCTCCCAAGGCCTAAAGTCCCTCCCGACCTGCGTCAGAACATCCCCTGACTTGACCACATTTAAAAAGAACTTAAAAAAACACCTATTTAGGACAGCATTTAGTGGGTCCCTGTTATTCGCCCTTTGTGCTTATGCGTGCTGACAATGTGCATGCTGCCACTAACCACACTTGCATGCTGACCCTGTGCATGTCACCTCTACCCATGTTATTCATGTTGTTTATCGAGCATGATTTTACTCACCTTTCAATCACGTTTCCCGTTGCAGAAAATGTGAAGCACCTAGAAAGAGATTGAGTTCTCTGAGGGCGCTTGATCAAGTGCATTAATATTATTATTATTATTATCCTATTCACTAAACCCCACTATCATACAAATATAACGCCAGCGGGTGGTTCGTCGTCGACGTAGATGCGGGGCACCACTAGGCAGACCCGGTTGGCAGCAGTGCAACCCGGACGGTCGCGTCCGAAATAAACGTTTGTAGGCATGCAAGCCAGCACATTTTTTTTACGCCGTCTAGAATAGCGGCACGGTTTCTCTAGACAAAAACCACCGAAGGCGATACCGGTCAAGGACGCGGTTGACCGCTATCGCGAGGGCGACAGTCATCTCCGAAAATAAGTTCGGTAATTACCCTGTCGCACAGGGAACATTATTTTTTTAAAGAAAGGAGCTGGTTCTTTACCTTGAGTTACTCGCGGGCGCGACTAGTTAGGATTATGATAGATTATATTATCCTGTCAGCCTTGCAAGCCTACAGGAGACGCAGTTCCTTGTAATGTAATGAGTATCTCCGTCTGTAACTCCACAAAGCCATAAAGACTATGTGAATGTTACGCAGGAGAGTCTTGTATAGTGCACTCAGCCCAAGTAGCTTTCGGTACGCATTCGGTAGCCAACAGACTTCATCTCACGAAACAAACAGAAAGTAAGAAGCCTTTGCCAAGTCCGAATGGACAACCCTTAGATGGCTATGTTCTGAAGCAGTGCACATTATAGCAAACCTCTATTAACAAGTAAAGTAGCTCAGTAGAGTGCTATGTTCGCTTGTGCCATTCTGGGTTCATTCCCGGCATCTCCGGTTCGAGCAAAAAAAAATCATCCAAGGGCAAAGTGTTAAGGAAGTGGGCGGCACAGGTACCGCTCCGGTGATCAAAATGAGCTTTCTCTTAAGGAGATGGATGATTCATGCATCGCACAGAAGAGCGTCCGGTAGTGGGGGCAGCATAATTGTTGTCACAAAAATATCAATTTTTAGTCACAGAAAATACCAGAAGCTGGTTTCAGGTGCAGTCATGTGTGCTGAGAGCATGGCTTGATTGTGTTATAGATTCACGAATGCGACTGTTTCAAACAAAGAGGACCGACACTGAATTCAAAATCAAAAGACACGGGAGCAGGTTTCTATAAATTTCAGCAACAACGTCAGCTGGGATATAGCTCTCGTCCGCTGAAATATAGCTCTGCGGCAGTGCCTTGCTTCAGGAGTGCACAAATGCCATGACCCACGTCGACCCAGTGCTCCGTTTTTTAGTGAGATTAAGAACGAGTTGGGAATGAGTGGCACGGACACCGCAATACGGATCGAGGCCGTCTTGTTGTGAGAGGAGTGAATGCCCCGTGCACCATAAGGGTGCTAAGCTACTAATTCCGAAAGGACCCGAAACACTAAATCCTACGCAAATTATGATTTCGAAATCAATGAAGTTCCCGAGACTTTTAAGCCAAGTGACAAATGCACGAGCACACCTGCGACTACGCCAAGCGCTTGGTTGGGTTAAGGGACCGGGCGTCCACACGGGTATGGTTTGGTACCATCAGATGGGTTCGATTTTCACCTTGGAACAGCTCACAGACGAAGAAAGGCAGTAGCCCGAAACCTACGATTACTAAGCTGATCCCTATTACTAAGCATTACAGCAGCATACTCTCTTCTAAACTTGTATAGTAAGCCCAAATAGGGTTCGGATAAAAAAGTTCTCCCCTGACATTCCACCTTGAATTTCCGAAAGTTACAGCAGATTGACCAAACGAATCGAAGAGCTGGAGGGCCCGCAACCAAAATTTTAAGTCGCTCAACTCGTAGAAGTAAACCCCGTCTGGACACAAATGAGATCCGCCAAGTGGCAAACTGGATGTGATTTGGCGAATAGTTAACGATTCCCTTGCAGTTCCCAATTGGAAGTACAGGCCGAGTCAAAGGAATATGTGACTCGCCCCAGTCAGCTGCTCAAACCAAGTATGAGGCCGAACCTCCGGCTTAAACACTTCGAGCTTAATATATCAGCTGGGTACACAACAGCTAAAGAAAGCAATGATGCATGTCGCTCTTGGGAGTTCAGCCAACGACGTTCGAAGACTAAGGGTGAGGGTCATACTCATCCGATTTGACAACACAAAAAAAGTATTAGCTAAATCGTTAGCCCGATTTCTATAACTATACATCTCAAAAAGACTCGTGTAGCCATCCAATGAAGTTAGGACGTGTCGTCGTGCTGTCCTCAGGAGTTGAAAACACGTCTTCAAAAACCAGTCGCGAGAGTCACACCACCTCACCCAGAACTCCCCGACAGAAGACAAGTAAGGGACTCCCACGGACAGGCAATACGAATGATTTCGACCCCATGCAATTTTAGCTCGCATAGCAAGCTAGCAGCAGTAGGCTGTTCAACATTACATAGTATAGTTATTTATTCGCGTATTAAAAGCTTAAAATATCAATTCAATTATAGCACCAATAGCCCCCTAAAGAAAACAAATTCCAACGAGCAAACGGGTAACAGCCAGAATTCAGCACCCGGTAAACCCTACTTCACACCATATTCACCCTATGACGAAGATAATTTGAATCAAACAGATATGTCAAACAGCTTCTGCAATTAAAAAGTGCCAGCTCCATTTGACGGCAGAAGGGTTTCATGTTGGCCACACTCATTTTTTCAAACTGCTTAGTCCTCTCAGAGTTTCCTGGAGGTCGTGCATCGCTTCTAGGATACAGGCCACGCTCCAAGCCTGGGCAGGGCAGCCGTCAGGACAAAACTGGAAGGCAGATAATATCGCATTCAGAGACGTACACACCACAGCAGGCACTTGCAAAGCATGGTCAATGGCAGAAAAAGCAACAACAGGCACAAGCTGACCAAAAGTATCTCTGGGGGCACGGCATTTATCGAACATTTTTCAATGTATATATATATATATATATATATATATATATATATATATATACACACACACACACACACACACACACACACGCATACATACATATATAAAGAGGTTACGCATACAACAGGTCACGCGAGTCACGTGATCGACACCTCTTTCGCAGCAGCTTCCGTCAAAATGTCACTGCTTAGTTCTAATGAACATGACACATAAAGCCGAGAACCGATCTACTAGGTCGAAGTGTTAATGGGACTTTTCTTTGGCGATGCATTCGGCGGCCTTTACTTGCATACGCGATGGAGGTTTTCATGACGACATTGCTGCATTACCAAGCGAAGAAAGATTTTCTTAGAGAGTTAACAATACGCTTAGTTAGCACGGCACTACATCCCTTTCAACAGCACCAGAGACTGTTCGGAGGTGCGCTCACCCTGCAGAGTAATTTTTGAACAAAGTTGACTTCAGTGAAATATATTATTTCCCTTTCACTGTGCTGTTCAAAACGGAAACTGCTTTTTAAAAACATACGGAACACGAACACTTAGTTGTTTCAGGTAAATTGCACACGTTGTAGGAAGAACAGTTTCAGCCTCTTCATACCTTCATACCATGTGGCAGCCCTTCTTCTAGTCGCTCTGGTCTGGCCGTAACCAGGTGCAAGGTGCTTGCCGCCTCAGAACATCAGGGTCGTTACGTGCGGCATGGATGGACGTTAGGTTCCCTTAGGGTGGTATATTTTTAAAAGTGTACGTACACTTTTTTTTTAGCACGCCCTAATGCCGACACCATGCGCAGCTGCCGGCCGGCTTCCGCACTAAATCAGCCGACGACGTCCGCCCACCTTTTGCTCAGCTGCCATCCATGTTCTATTGAACTGAGCCGAAGAAGAACACTACCGAGCTCTCGACCCTGAAATGCCATGCGTCTGGCGGCGCTGCTGCTCACCGCTCCGTTAGAGTTGGTCAACTCGGGCAGCGACCGCCAGTCGGACGAGTCCAGGTGGTGTCGGTGTGAGGACAGCGCGTCCAGCGCGTAGTCCGCCGCTGCGGCCAGCGCTCCGCTCTCGGTCGGGTCCTTTGCCTCGGCGAAGTACAGCAGGGCCCGGATGAAGTATCCGAGCGGCCACACCCACTCCTGTCAAACGGGCCAGCCTCACGAGCAGAGTGAAGCGTGCAAGAGAAGAGCGAGAGAGAGCACGACAGTCCAGGTGCCTGCATTCCGGGGGGGGGCAGATGGGACCTCGGCGGGAAGAGGGGAGGGGCCAGGAGCACGGGCCTTGCCAGACGCCAGCAGTTGTGTGGGCTCGAGTGGTCGCTTTGCCGCTCAGTCAGTGAAGAAGGTACAGCCCGACGGCAAAGGTATTGTTAAGGCAACGTGCTTGGTATGGCACAAAGTTGACCTTGGCTTGGTTGAAATTCCATGCCTAAGACATGCTTGGCAAATAGCGACCCGGCATCTGCAGTTCGGAGAGCAGGGAGGCTGGCCGAGCAGACGTATGGATGGTTGGATACAACGATGTTAGAGGCATAACGCAGGCCATCCGAACTCGTCCTTGCCATGCTACATAAAATACTCATTACCGCTAACGTTGATCGCTTGCTGCAAAGCCGGAGCCGCAGCCTTTGCACGCATTCCCCATCCCTGTCTGCGCAGTCCCCTCGCCCGATTCAGTTCTCATGCCGTGCCGCTAAATGTTATCTATCGAGTAAAGGTGCTCTCTCTCTCTCTCTCTCTCTCTCTCTCTCTCTCTTCCAGACGGAATCGAAGAAGGAAAGCCTGCATTTTACTTGCTGAATACAGAGTGGGCTGCTAAGAGGTGAAAAGGCAGCAAAGCAGCTGAACTAGCATGACATGCAAGGTAATATCGAATGCACGGGAGTCTCGCAGAGTCCTTTTGCAGAGTAAACCCTCAGCAAGGAATGACCTTCACTGCCGACGCTTGACGTCTTCTATCAACCTGTACTTGGCGAACTCATCGAACTTCTCTCCAAGCACGATCAAGCCACCTGGATACTGTTTTTTTCTTCACTTTACACGTTTAATATCAAGCAAGGAACCCGAGCATGAAATGTGATCCCAAGGCACCTGCAGCACGACTGCTGCCACACAGCTCGGCTGCACTAAACGCTAATTAATGCCCATGCATCCTGGGAAGGGTTTCTTCCCTTCCCAGTCGTATGCCGCCGTTAGTTCGGCTGCCTTGTCGATTGCTACCAAAGAGTAAATAGGCTTTTCTGCATTCATCGACATTTACATTCAAAAGGCATGCCCAGACAATCTATAAGTGACAGCATGCAAAGTAAGTTTACTATTAGTACACAAGTCCAAGCTGGAATGGATGAGGTGGATCAAAAAGTGTCCCGGTGGTTTTGCAGCAGCCATCCCACATGATGCACATACACACAAGGCGTCTAATGGAAACGATCGCAACGGTCGGGCTGCATTTGGCAGAGGACAGCGCTTGCCAATCAAGACACAGCTAGCTGAAAGTGCAATCCACAGCACCTACCGGACCGTTGTGGTAGTTGAAACCACGAGCAACCTTGAAATCATCACTGTCGTTGCTATTCACATAGTCTCCACGGTACGACCAGTCGCTAATTCGTGATCAAAATAGATACAAACAGAGCAGTAGGTTAGCAGAAATCTGCAACGGGGCTCGTACCACGTAAAGTTAAAAGCTAACAAGCTCAGGCATAAGCTGGGCCAATAGCAGGACTGCCACAGAAAGTACATGCACACCAAACCTGTTGGAATGGAAGCAATTTCCAGTTCTGCATAGCAGGCAAGTGATCTGGGCATTGGGTGAACAACTGGCCACTCGGCTAGTGTTTGACAGCAGCTCGGGTCGAGCTGCTGTCAAATATGGTAAGATGCATTGTCGTGTGGAGACAGTAGGAGTACTGAATGGTGCGACCTGAATACACCACGGTTAAAAAAATGAGGGGCGGGGTTCCAGCTTGATTAAAGGAAGGGGGCTTTCAGCAATGTCTTGCAAGCAGGCGATCCCCAGTGGTATCTGTGTACCAAGCGATCATAGCAATGACTCCGAACATAATATGCTATACACACACATACACTTTCATGCACCCCAAACTTTGTGCAACTCAAATTCCAAGCCACGCTGCGTGCGTGCACATTGACCAAAGTACGACTGACGACCATTTTCGAAACGAGGGGGAAGAGGGAGTGGCTACAAGCTTAATCAAAATATGAATGGACTGAACCCCGCCAGCACGAGCAGCAGCAGCAGGACGAGCAGCAGCAGCAGCGGCAGCAGCAGCAGCAGCAGCAGCAGCAGCAGCAGCAGCAGCAGCAGCAGTCTTCAGAATATGCACTGGACTTTTTTATTCGGCGAATCGCTCTGAGCTGACACGCTTGAACACGCTTGCTCTCCAAGAGTAGCACTCACTGATGGCACCCGGCTCACGAGCAAGGACAGGGGGAGGAAGGCTTAGCCAGTGCACCAATAGTCAGCTAACTGAGCTGGCAAGCACAGATGCTGCCTCAGCTGGGGGGGGGGCAGCTCTCGTAGTCGGCTGCACGCAGTGGTCACACGCTCGTGACCAAGCAGCATCTCGCCTCGATCGCTGTGCGCGATCCACTCAACAGCCTGCTGGTAAGCAAGCACAGAGAGAGCACTAACATGACGTGATGTGAGCTCCTCCACCAAGCTTGCCGAAAACTAGCAAATTACGCCCCCCAGCCACGGACGAGCGAGCAAGCAAAAGCAGCCGGCAGGGCAGCAGCAGGAGCTTTGGCTGCAGTAGGGTGAGCAAATTCCGGAACCATCGGCCGAGGGCCCCGACGAATGACGTCAGTGGAGCACCCTCATTCGGGCGGCACCTGTTGGCTCCCCAGCGATATAGCTAAGCTCTCTGGCTTCCTCAGTTCTGCTGCACAGCTGGTAAAAAGAGGGCAGAGCATACGCGACTCAGAACCGACAGATTGCCGGCACAATCGGCTCCTGAACCACTTAGCCGTGGCTGCAGACAGCTGCTCTGCCGTGGCCAGATCTCCCTGCCGATTCTTATACAATAGCCGTGGCTGCAGACAGCTGCTCTGCCGTGGCCAGATCTCCCTGCCGATTCTTATACAAGATGCATGGAGGAGTGGGGGTGATGCAAACCGGAAGTGCAGCACATACCTGGGGTCCAGGGTTTTCATCCCCAGGGGTCCGACGAGAGTGTCCTTGACTATAGTTAATGCAGCGTGGGCGTTGGCTGGCGTAAACAAATCAGGAGCCTACAAAGTGTGAACAAGCACAAGCTTGCACAGCTCTTGTGCTACTATAGCAAGGTATGCAGGCGCGGCCCTTCTGCATTCGACAAGAACAAACGAGGCAGCCAGTCACCTGCGCACTCTTTTGTCTGGCCGCCTTGCTAACGCTTGGCAGACCGGCACACTTGGCAAACCAATGCGTGCCCAGCGAGAAGGATTCGAGCGTTCTACTGACTGCCCATGCCGAGCATTTAGTGCAGCCGGCAGGGCCGTGTGTGGCCAGCCAGGCAAAGCCAGCAGCACAGAAAGCATGCGTAAGAAAGAGAACCTACCTAGTAGTCTACTAGGCGGGCTGTGCCGTCATGGATGGCTTCTTCACTTGCCACTGGATAAGCTGGCAACTCAAAACTATCTCAAACTGGAGGACTTCTAACAGACCAGAGTAACGTAAAGACAGTAATATAAACGCAGAGAGAGAGAGAGAGAGAGCTCGTTAAAAAAATTTGGAGCCAATGTGTGCAAGAATTCCGTTAGAGAGGGCGCATGAATGAAGTGTATACATTTGACGTGCAGGCTACTGATGTGCAGCAAAAACAACCCCGGACTTCTAAAGCCTTCTGCAGCTAACTCTCCACCAAAGCAACCACTTTGACCTCACAGCCAGTTACAATGACACATGCAGCTATCACTGCAGCTGCATGTGAATCTGAGGGTAGCTCGAGCCAGCCAAGCATGAGAGGGTAGCTCGAGCCAGCCAAGCATGAGCATACTCGGAGGATTTTAACAGTGGTGGGGGTCAAGGTTAGGAGGCAAGCAAAGAGGATCCAGCAAGAAGAAAAAGTCGGGGTTGTGCAGCTTCCTGGCTCTGCGCCCTATGCAAGTGTAGGTTGAGCCATTCTGTTGACATACGACGACGGAGGTTCAACGTTCGCACAGCTGCAGGCTGTGTGCTTCGTGCTGGCAGGTGCCTTCTTACTGTTGAGCTGACATCGAACCCCGGGAGAGAGGCAGGAAGTGCGCCGCCTTAAGAGCACACGGAGAACAAGAAGCTTACATAGATACCGCAAAAGCCCGAAGGAACTCGGGATGCCGTTCTGCTTGTCTTGCTAACGAAGGCTGTCGGCTAAGGTTCGAAGAGGGGCTAGGGAGAGCAGGAAAGATTACACGACGAATGCTACTAGAGAAGTCCTGACCGATACCGAGCAAGGATAGGAGAAGACCTACCGAGACACCTCGGTAAATGTGCCCTCAAGAGTCACAACCCAACGAGTAGTAGCCTTCTGAGATGAGCCGCGCCTCTACAAGCTAGGCAGAACACAGAGCAGCATCCGGCCTCCCTCCCCGGTGGTTTGACATCCAGCGATCGGTCAGAGCCAATTATCGCCACTTTTTGCCTGCCAAGAGAGGCCCAGCAAACCGCTGGCCACTGCCGGTTCGCCTGGGTGGTCAATTCGGCATGCAGCAGCCAGCCTCGTTTTAAAGCAAATAACAGTTGGCCCTACTAAATGAAGGTCAAAGTTCATTACAGGCCAGCTGCATGAGCAGCAAATAAGGACGAATTTACATTTTGGCTGCATTCACAGCAGCTTAATGACTATAGCAAGCAAGTAGCATACAGCCAGACTAGGGTCTATCTACAATAACAACCCAGCTTCATTCATGATGATTATTCAAGCTGGAGAAGTTGGTACTGCACATTATGCCTCTAAAGCTGTCCTTTGCATTTGGCTAGCAATGCTACCACCATGACCAAGAGTGCCAGCAATCCTCAGCAACCTCAGGCAACATGGCTTCCCTTGACTACTAGCACCAGTTCACAGTGTTCCCACTACATACCACAACCATGGCCACAAGAAAGTTTGGCCTCAACTGGTAGTCTGCCCATGCAGGATCAGCTCCTACAGAGTCCTTGTAGATGTTTCGTCTGTTAATCAGCTCTACTTTGGTAGCTTCTTTATCAGGAGAACCCATGCCAATCCAGAAGTATCTTTCGAAGTTTTTCTGTATTAAAATGTACCACTCAGCATAAGAAATGCTGACCACGGTGCCTACAAATGAAAACAAAGAGTGGATCAAACCGTTAACAGGGATCCACGTTAATAACGGGACTTCTTCTTTCCTTTTGCAAAGGTCATCGCTCAACAGCTCGTAAAGCATGTAACAGGTCAGCATGAAAGCTTTAATGCATCTTTGACTAAGCATGACCAGTCTTATTAAGCTGCTATCCTCCAACGTGATTGCAGGCAGTTGCAGTCATAATGATGGCATTAACGTCGTGCACCAGTCGGTCCTCCTCGGCGGTTCAGAAGCATTGGCTCAACAGCTTAGCTAAATTACCTCAACTCTGTCCTAGCAGGACTAAAAAGAAACAAGCTTCTACTTCTACACTCGGTCCTGCATTAAGGCTGCTAATCAGGCCTTAATTTCATGCTACTCAGCAATGCGTCCCTTGTACAGACGGAGCGGCTCTAGATCAGCCAGTCGGTCAAAAGCCCAAGTTCTCTCCCCGACCTACAAACGCCAGCCACAACGTTAGCCCCTGCATACATATGTCATCTGATAGAGTTTCAGCTTATCTTCATGCCTTTAGATCCTCTCAGGACTAATGAACTATTTGTCCTTTTCTAGTTGATAATAGACACCTCTTCACCGTGGTTCTTATTGACGATTGAACTTGCTAGTCATTTCCGATACATTCATTCCAGCTACCCATCTCCTACTTCAGTAATGCTTCTCCCATTTCTTTGCTGCCTAAGATAGTTACCGATTGCCCATAAAAAACAGATTACGCTTTGGGTGTGCTGTAGGAAACTCTCTAGAGCAGCTACTAAGTAGTTCTCATGCCTTGGCAGAGTTACAGTGAACACGTTAATTAAGATATGTTAGGCAACCTCGAAAAATATAAATATGAGGACAAGGGGTATTTCGCAAAGTGAGCTCGGAGTAAAAAAGGGAAAACATTGAAGACCGACGATAGATATCGATCTAAGCAAGCATTTGCCATGGGGCTGGATAGTGGCAGTTCATAGGAGAGGTTGAATCGTGACTGCTGCAAGCTGAAGAATTACATTTCCCAGCAGTACAACAACCGCTACTGTGGTCTGTTTGTGAAGTTTGACCATAAATTAGTGGTCACATAGTTAATGACACGAATTATGAACACTGCAGTCTAAGGCTCCAAGTCTACTAGTGGCAGCCGTCTTAGCCACAATCTACAACAACCAAAACTGCTGCCAGCACACTCATCGGTATTATACTCACTGTTGCTCACTCTATGCACTTGCTGTGACTGGCCGGCTGTTGCCTTTCCTAATGAATTGTCTTCACTAATGTCTTTCGACCACTTTCCCCCTTTTGGTGTGGATCCTCTTGAAATTGCAGGCCGATCGACGAGCTCGGGTTCTTTAGTTTACCTCGAATAGGGCCGGCAGGATCTCATCCTCCTCGAATCAGACAGGACTCAGCTCACAAAACCCATGCTTGCCACGCGATTGGAAGTACTACCAGCACCACACTAGCCCCCTCCGATGGCGACGGGGGGGGGAAGACCCCTTAGAAGTGCAAGTCGGCTGAGTCAACCACCTCATCTTATACATCGGCAACAGAGCGGCTGCTTTGTCACCCCCAATTGGCAATACAGCATAGCCTCTGATGGACTCAAACACAGGACAAGTACCTTTCCCCATAAGCCCCGGGAGGGGGGCTTCAGAACACAATTTAAGGGGGGATGTCAAGAAAATGCCTATAACATTTGTCCGACAATCGAATATATGTTTATGGTACCCTTCGAAAGACAAATATGTTAGAACTGGGATGGGAAGTTCTGACGACTTCCGCATGAAAGGAAAAATCCGTTAAGCAAACCGCGCCTAACCCGGGTGTAAACCGGAAGCAGCAAATCTACAAATAAAAGATTTACCGATCTCTGCATCATGTGCGACTTGTATCTCAGCTTGTCGAACGTTGGTAGATCGATACAGATGCTTGAAGCTTGTTGAGGTTGAGGTGCATACTTGTGACTTTTATAAAGCTTCATTTCCAGGGTTGGTTGGTGAAATAACAACTGATATTTTACGAATTGGAATGAAATTTGAAATGCGAGAACCAATTGTATCAAACCGAAATCAAAAAATTAAAAACTAGGGTAAAAAGGCAGAGCTTTCAACATTTCAAATTTCACTCTGATACGTAAAATATAAGCTGAGTTATTTAATGTACAAGGCACCAACCAACCCTGGAAATAAAGCTTTATAAAAGTCACAAGTATGCACCTAAACAAGCTTCAAGCATCTACAGTGATCTACCTAGCTTCGACAAGTTGGGATACAAGTCGCATATGATGCAGAGATCGGTAAATCTTTTATTTGTAGATTTGCAGCTCCTGGTTTACATTTGGGTTAGGCGTGGTTTGCATTAAGAAATTTTCCTTTTATGCAGAAGTCGTCAGAACTTCACATCCCAGTTCTAAAATATTTGTCTTTCGAGAGGCACCATAAACATATAGTCGATTGTTGGACAAATGTTATAGGTATTTTCTTGACTTTCCCCCTTAACATAACCTTACCCAGAACGTATAATGCAACTCAACGCTTGCCCACTGTCTCAATTCCATTCACTCACTGGCACGCCATCCATCCATCGCTCACTGTGGCATATGTGAAGCGCCTGAATAGAGATCAAGTTCTCCTACGGCATTGTAGAAATGAATTATATATACATTTTTTTATCACTGCTGCAGCTGCTGCTGGTGGCCACTGCCACAGGCAAGCAGGCAGGCACGGGTCGTGCCTGCTAAGAGTTGTTCTTAGCCAGGCACCGCGAGCCGGCAGCCAACGGACCGGCCTACCTTGGCTGCTAGTGTAGCGTACTCCGGAATGCTTGAAGTGGCCATCACGGTGCAGCTTCGCAAGCCAGCGCACTGTCGATGCGCACAACGCCACAAGCTCAACGGCCGATCCATTTCTGCAGTTGGCAAGTCGAAGATCGGTCGCTCGTCATCGGGCAGGAGCTGCGAGGGCCGGTGCACGCATTCGTTCGCCAGCCAGCGTGCACCACCAGCGAGCACGTGCACACATACCTCGGCGAGGCGGGCACGCCCTTATTGCCGGCCTTCTCGGACGATCCCATCTTGTCCATCCACGTGCCGCAGTTGTGCTTCGAGCCGCCAAACACGAAGCCCGTAGACCAGTCTACGCCTGCACTCACGTCGAAGCCTGCACAGACCGACGCAAGACGATGCGCAGCGTGACTCGCAAAGTACCGCTCGGAGTCGGTAAACAAGGCGTGAGCAGCACGAAGGGAGGAGGGTGTTACCTTCGTGCTGCATGTCACGATCCAGCTGAGGACCGGCATTGTGCTCTCGAAACGAGATGCTGTCGGCATGGCACTGCATGGCCTCCTGGATTGCGTCCTCTAGTGTCTGCTCCTCCTGTAGGTAGGCAGCATCGCTTGCGGGTCAACACGTTTGAGAGAGAGAGAGAGAGAGAGAGAGCAGGGTCAAGAACAAACAGGGGCGCACAGCAGCTCAGGACTGGCAGCCGATTGCCACGGCGGCGTGCTCACCGTCAGCGGGCGAATCACCTCCGAGTTGTCCCTGCCCATGGGATACAATCTCAGAACGGCATCGCCGAGTATTGCGTGCTTGTTAGGACCGTCCTCCGCCTCTGAGCAGTAGTCCTGCACCGACTTCAGCCACCACCAGACGGCGTCGCGACAATTGTAACGAGCGCGCTCACCCTCCCCAAGCAGGTTGGGAATGAGACCGCGACAGAGGCAGCCACCAAAGGCCAGAATGATCCTCCTGCAAAAAAAGAAGCCGTCGGTCGAATTTATGCAGTACCGTAGGACCGCAAAGGGGCATCGAGGTGCTAGCAAAAGATAAGACGATTATTGTAGTAACAGCATTGGGAATTGAATCCACGATCTGCGTGACCCAAGGCACGAGTCACACCAACCCAAGCATTTCGACTGACATGTGGACACAAACGCAGGTCGCTGTAGCAGGCGGCAGTGGCATGCGCAGCGGCAGCAGCAGCAGGCCGAGCAAGTTGTGCTAGCTGCATAAAAGTATCGAACACCCTTTGTTTATGAGGAGCAATAGGCGTTCGACAATGAAACATTGGACCGAAGCACCGAGAACAAATGTGTCCAAACAAAATAATTCCTTTCACGGTGGCATTTAAAATAAATCAAAGGCATGCAACCAAAAAATAACGAGAAAGCATCCTCGAGCCTAGCAATCCATTTTAAATAAGGCAGACCCCTATTTACAGCACCTTGAAAACGACTGCAATGTTCATTTTTTTTTAGATACCCAGACATGTGCAGTAGCATCAAAGTGTATGCTGTGTGGCTGTGTATGCTCATCTCCTATCGCTATCACCAATCGGCGTGCCCACGACCATCTAGTTGACTGCCTTTAGGAAGAACCAAATCAGGGCTTTGCGCCAAAAGGGACTTGGTAACATTGCAACTATTATATACAATTTCGAATTTGTGAGAATTCGGTGAGGCAGAGCCTGAACAAGATGGCTACGGTCGGAATCATTGACAATGCTATGAGACCCATATGTCACTACACCCGCAAATGTAGGCTAATAAAGAGTGAAGCTTTAGGCACGATTTCACCCGTGCAAGAGTTCACACTCAAAGCTTGCAGGCTGCTGCTTGGAAGCTAGTTGGTTTTGAATAAGATTATGTGTCGACTAGCTGGACAAGAAATGTTTGCTCGGAATGCAAAACGGAAGCCACTTCTGGCTGTCAAGCTTGAAATGGGCTGTTAGGAGTGAGCTTGTGCAAAAGCTAACTGGACCCACACAAAGACTCGAGCGAATTCTAATGAGGTAATGAGAGCAAATTCACCATTTTATATATAACTGAAAATGTAAACAGTAAGTGGGTCGTTGCTCCACTAGAGTTTTCAATGACAAGTGCCACCATAGGGCGATGAAATTTGGTGGCAAAGTGGTCATGGTCTAGGGCTGCTTCTGTGGCAGGTATCTGGCATCCTGATGCAAGAAGTTTAAATGCAACTGCTCCAGAACCAAGCAGTACCTAGTGCAATAAGCCTTCGCAGACAATTTTCTTTTGAAACAACAAGCCGAAGCATGTGACTAAGAGCGTTCAATATATTTTCCTCTACTCCATTGAATTTAGAGCAATTTTGCTAACAATGCAGCCTCGTCAATTTTAAGACCCGAATGCCACTGCATCTCTGTAGTGTAGTATAAAAAAAGCACAGAACTCAGGTGGAACACATCACATCTTAAGAATCACTCGTTTTAAGTTAACGAGACGTTGAATTATGATAAGGTCATTTGTTTTCGAAGGCTCAGTTCGCTCTATGCCGGAGTATCTCACACAGGAAATCACTTATTGCAGAAGTGCAACCTTCGTTTTAGCAGTAAAAAAATATTTGCTTAATTACTCCTTAAAGTTATTTTATATGCTGCGAATGATTACAGCAGGTTACAGTAACGTTTTTTTAAAACCAGACTCAGAACTTCTTGGATCCAACAGCCATTTAAGGCAGCCATGCCGATACTTTTGCGCTCCAGTGAATAGCATACAACCATCGACATTTGAAAGAGAAGAACTGACTGCTTCCCTGCACATCGCACGACGATGCGGCCATTTAGCTAGCTGCAGTGGCAAGACGCAGACCTCAAATCGCATGCTGGGACACAGAGTGTCAAGCCAAAGAGAAGTCGCTAAAGGACGACGGCTCAAAAGAGCACCGGTCCACACGGGGCTTGGGGGCAGCAGCCGGCGAGGGATGTGCACGGCGAGGCGTGAGTCGGTCACCTGGCGTCCTCGCGACGGCCGGTCAGCAGCAGCAAGCCTCGAAGTGCAATGAACGTGTCGCGACCCCAGTTTCTCATAATGCCTTCAGAAAAATGGGGCAGTCCTGAAAAGCACGACCGCTCGCGGCTAGAGGCGATTGACCGCGTGAAACGACAGAATGAAAAAGAATGAGCCCGATTCGCTGTCTGCACTCACCTGCGGCGATGGTGATCATGCCACCTTCCGCCGATCGGTCGATGACGGACGGGGCCAGAGGTGGCAAGGTGGCGCCGGCCAGGTGGCCGCAGAACTGCAGCGAGCCAAGAGCTAGTGCTCGCACGAATGGAAGGCCATCGCTTATGAAACTGCAACAAACAAAATCATCAATGCTAGCCCCGCGACAGCCCTCAGCCGGTTATCAGAAGAGAGGGCGTAGCATGCGTGCCAAGCTGATGAGGATGCGACCGGATCTCGGAGTGTCCGGCTCTTGCGAGGAGCAGGTGAGCTAGCACTGCGATCGAAAGCTGAGCGCGCGATGCACTCACTCAGGCATGCCGGTCCACGCTGCCTCATACAGGAGGGTCTGCACGCCCACCAGAAGTATGTCCAAGTAGCAGGGGACAAGGTAATTCGGCAGGTCGGCCAGAGGAGCCAGGGTCTCCTTTAGATAGGCTGCAAACTGGACACATGTACGACCGTACATGTCTGTGAGAGCCACACGACAGCTCGCCGCCTAAAGGTGGGCCCGCAGCCGGTGAAAGCTGACTCACCAGTCACAGCGAGCACACGGGCGGCAGTGGCCACAGAGAGCACACGGGTAGCAGCAGCGAAGCGTAGACCGACGGACTGAGGGCGCTTCGAGCATTACTTTTGTGACACTGTCTGACACGCCACCGAGCCGCTCCACGGAGTAGTCGACGAGCCACAGGCCGGCGCGAAGGTTGTCGCACAGCGCATGGCCAAGGTCGTTGCTAGTGCGAATCCGAGCCAGCAGCGACAGGACACCTTGAAAGAAGCGGTTGCTCTTACTGGCAATAAAAAACCCAGGAGCGAGCCGAAAGAGGAGACACCGTGGAGACCTGCTTTTCAATTACAAAAGCAAATCGTGATCGTAAATAGTGGGCTAGGCGCAGCGCTCGCCTTGAAGGCCAGCATAGACCAGACGTCCATGGTGCGGCACATCGTATACGCCACGTCGGCCTTGCGTCAGCGCCAGCTCTTCTTCATTGCAGCGATATAGCACGTGATTGAGCTCGGCCAGGGTCAACTGGCTGACGGCAGATGGCATTGCTTGGCGCTTGTCAGCACCTGCAAACCATCCAAGGCGATTGACGAGATTAACTGTGTAGCCACCACTGTCGGTGAGCGGAGTGACTGAGTGCTGCAAGACGGCGAAAAGTAGCTTGCAGCAGCTCACCCGGCAGGAGAACGCTATGCATGCTGTCCACGCTGGCATAGATCTTATCCAGGGCAGTCTTCACTCCCGGATAAGGGTTGACTCTACATTTGCACCAGCAAGCGTGTTATGCTACCAGGTATCTACACACACACACACACACACACACACACACACACACACACACACACACACACACACACACACACACACACACACACACACACACACACACACACACACACACACACACACACACACACACACACACACACACACACACACACACACACACACACACACACACACACACACACACACACACACACACACACACACACACACACACACACACACACACACACACACACACACACACACACACACACACACACACACACACACACACACACACACACACACACACACACACACACACACACACACACACACACACACACACACACACACACACACACACACACAAACACACACACACACATACACACACACACAAAACACGTGCACGTGAACACACACATACACACACAACACGTGCACGTGAACACACACACACACACACACACACACACAACACGTGCACGTGAACACACACACACACACACACATACAGGTGAGCGTACATACAAACGTACAGATGATTAATAAAAGCGGTTGCAGACGCATAGGATATGTTATATAACGCGCTGCTCACATGTTTTGGGCTGCACTACAATGTAAGCCCTTAAAACAGAGCCACGGGGAAACAAGCCGAAGCCTAGCAGCACCAGCAGGCAGTGACAGCTCATGCAGTAGCCCTCATGCAGTATGCACGCTGTGGAATGAATAAATAAATACAATTCATTTATATAGTGCCCTAAGAGAACTGAATCTATCCAAGAGCTTCACGTATGCCACAGGGCTCGAGCCTACGTCCTCGGTCGTCAAAGGTGAGGACCTAGACCTTGGGCGAGCACCTCAGCCCCTGGGCCAAGCCAGAGCGGCGACTGCAGCTCGGTGCCTTTTACCTTAGAATGAGGACACTTCCTGGTGGGAACCTAGAGAACTCAATGGTCTGCTGCTGTTGCTGACTGTCCTCATGCCAAGTTAAGCATTCCTTGACGCCACCTATGTCAACCGAGCACTTCATGACGAGTGAGAAGCCTGGCAGGCCATTGATGTAGGAGACGTCGGCCGTGTATTTGACAGGCCCAGTCTCACCCACAGAGTTATCGGGTCGCAAGTAGGCAAACAGCACTACTTCCTGGATGACACCTGCAGCAAACCACCAGAAGAGATTGCTCGAACACACGACGTTGGCATCTCACGAATGGCATCTCACGAATGATGCACAAGATGACGAGGCAGTCATTGCTGCTCTATCTGACATGCTGCGGAGCCCAGCAAGAATAATGTAGACAAAACTAACTTAAAAGAGAAAACATGGAGTCCCCACTAAAGGGGCTATCATGACACTGTTACTTGCTGGCAAACAAATAGGCTAGTGGACCTAAGGCAGGCAAACGATATATCTAGCAAGAGTCGAGTACCGCTCAGATCTCCCATGTAAGAAGACATCGAATGCAAGCTTTCCTCAACGATGCACCAAGCCAAGTAGCCACGACAGGTTTTATATCGTCATTATAGCCAACCATAGCGTGCATCCTTTCGTTGAGCTCTTGTGCACATAGTTCTTTAGATTGCTTCGACGTGATTCTGACGGTGCTACTCCCGAATCCGGTCAACGGCGTTTTCGAATTTGAAACGCTAAATTGTTTAGAGCAGCGATTAGCAAAATAAATTATTACTTGCGATTTTACTTGCGGAAGTTCGGTAACTCGAGATACCACCATCGGGCTCAAATGTATGTATCTGCCGCCAACGTCGTGTCTAGCAAGAGTCGAGTACCGCTCAGATCTCCCATGTAAGAAGACATCGAATGCAAGCTTTCCTCAACGATGCACCAAGCCAAGTAGCCACAATGGTTGGCAAAGAGCACTCGGTGGGTAGTAAACAGCCTCTGATGGGCGACAAACAGCTTCCAATGGATAGCAAACAAGCTCGAAATGGGGTGACAACAGCCCATCGAGCAGCAGCTGGCACATTACAGCTCGACGGTAGGTGATCACAAACCTGCCTAAACTAGCTGAAAAAACAGCTTGCAAGCCAACTGACAAGCCCAGCAAAAATGGCCACCGATCAGGGCTCACAATCCAATCAAGCATGTCGAGCTGACCGCCTGGGGCTGAAGCCGGGCACCAGTACAAATGCTTGATGCTCGGCGTTTGCATGGCCAAAGTGCACCGACCGCGAGCGGCAGCTGAAGGCAAGCCTGATGCATGAATAGGTGCAAGCCACGATCGAGAGGACGGGGCCTGAGCCCTGCCGAGCAAGAAAAAAACCACTGCGCAGCAAGCTCAGAGGACAACCATGCTGCCAGCGCACATAGCAGCCCTGCACGACAGCTTGGGGCTATGACCACTGAGAAATGTAATACACTTTTCAGCATGCACGGAATGCTCTCCGATGCCTCGGGCATTGCTTCCCTTCGTGCATGCAGGCGTGAGCCCGATGACACCAGAGGTTTGGCCTACAGCAATGCTCGAAGGGGTCTTTCCCTTATGCCAAAGCACTGGGATTTACGATTTACTCGTGCTACAATCATTAACATGTGGCTGCACTGGTCATGCTGTCATGCTGTGTACCCATGCTTCCCGAGACGGCTGGGGGTACAAAGGCAGCTACTGAACAAGACTCTTACGAACCCCTTCCCAGCGGCTCCGAAACACGACAAGCTGGACCCTCGATTAGGCAAAGGGGCACGGCAATGTTTCGCAAAACATACATCGCTGCACATGTGCTGAAAAAATATAATTCACCTATATAGTGCCATGAGAGAACTCAACCTTCCAAAAGCACTTTACAGAGCAGTGTTGATCGCGATTTCTTGGTTGTGCCTTGGCTCGGCAACCGAGTGCCACAAGGCGTGATAGCAAGGTAACTCCAAAGAACATCCGGACAGGAGGCGACTTCACGGAGGCTACAAGGTGCCGAGGAGGGATGCGCACGCCGGATCGCCTGCCGGATCTAGCTGCCACATCCCCAGTGAAGAATCCAAGCAGCACCGACTCCTAACTGTTTCCCATTAACCCAAACCTTGGCAGGCGTTGGCTTGCCCTCCTAGCACCCCATCCTAGCCACTAGCAGAAACTGAAGGGGAGGCACGCTCACCTCCTCATGCAGCTTGCTCCATCGGGCAAGACGAACCGCTGGCGTCTAATTGCTCGCTCGGTCACTCACTCACCCTCGAACTTCAGTGGCTGCACGTGCGTAGCGGGCTCTGTGAGCTTATCGGCTTGCGGCTCAGTAAAGCACGTCCTGGCCACACATATTATCGACTGGTGATATATTGGATGGTGCCTCGTTATGGACACGGTGTCTCCACTCAGGTCGTGCACGTACACCTGCAGGTCAAGATCGGCAGGGGCTCGTGAGCACAGAATGTTCTCAACACAGGATGCTCTCAACGAGCAAGCAGGGCACGAACAGCTAGCAAGCACAAGCGCATGCATGCATCCCCACCAGGCTCAGTCCATCGGTCACGGGGCGATGCCACGAGCATGCAGGACGGGCTGACCGAATCATGCGGTGGCAGAAGGCCCTTAGCTACCGTCGAAGCACAGCAGCGACTCGTGGAAGAAAGCAGGCGGCAGAGCTCGACGAAGAGACATCTGTGCCCTCTCGAAGGACCGCAGATGCTCTCCTCACGAGCAGTATCCGGTCGCCGTGGCACACCGGACACACGCACACCAGCGAAGCAGCTCTGTCGACGGCCCTCCTTCCCATCCGGATGGTAAAGCGAGAAGACACGCCGACAGAAATGAGAGATCGCGAGCCAAACGATCTAAGGCAAGCAGGAGATGCGTGAGCCTGCAGCTGCAGTGCTTCGAGCCATGACACTGCCTCGGCGGCTACTACTAACACGTACAACGCGCCTAGCGAGAAGGCGAGGCGCCCAGCGTGAGACTGCATCCACCGACGAGCTAGATAGAATCAGTGGTGTTCTTTTAAATGCGGTGCGACAAGGGGGGACCCGAGTACGTGCCGTCGTCAGCCGCAAACCCTGCTCCCAACAGAGTGAGCTAAGCCACCGACCGATCAAAGCCAAAGCAGCCAGAAATTCGATGACTGATCGCCGAAGGGCACATTAGGTACGAATTGTTTTTTCCTTTTCTCAAGCATGTGGCTGACCTGCAAACTATATGCGACGGTGACCGGTGTGCACATTGCGGAACAGCCAGCCTTCTGCAATGGCCGGCATCCGATCGTTTTGAGACATCGGTGAGATGCACAATGAGAGGATTTGAAAATGATCTACCATTTTGCACGGTATCATACTCCTGCATAGGTGAGTTCCTCAGGCGGAAGTGAGGAATAGCAGTTCCTTAATATTACAGATCAGGATCAGGTCAGGCCACTGCATGTGTCACTGCATCAGTACCCCACGTGATTTGTCAGAAGAACACTTCACTGGCGTGGCAGTGAGATTGGGGTCTTTATGTTTCTGCCAAATATAATGACCTCCAAGCAGATTATTTGAGCTTTGAAATATAACTTCCTTGACCAACAAAAATTTGAGTAAAGTACCTTTTGACGAATATGAATGGTGCTGATGCAGTGGCCCACCAGATCGCCTGATCTGCACCCATAGAACGTTTGTGGGACAATGTCGACAGGCAGCTGAGGACCACATAATTAGCCGACCTTTTAAGTAGAACTTTGTCTTTGCGGAGTGTGCTGCAGTAGGAGAGACAACAAAGAAGCTTGCAGCCTTTAGGCCTGAACAGATAAGAAAGGTAGCTGTCTTCCAGGGTGACTTGCAAAAATATAACTAGCTCCTTAGTTCTGTCTCGGCTTGATTATTGTAATTTCCTTTTGGCTCGGCTACCAAAAAAGGCAACTAGACCACTGCAAATGGCTATGAATATGGCTGCAAGGCTAGTTTTCAAGTCCCACAGGTTTGAGCACGTGTCTCCTTTGCTAAAAGAGCTAGGATGGCTGCCGGTTGATCAACGGATAAGTTCTTACGCTGACCCACAAGGCCCACCACGGCTTGGCTCCTCCACACCTAGCTGAACTATTGCACCAGTTTCAGCCTCCTCGTGCCCTCAGGTCCTGTATGGACAATAAAATAGCTGTTCCATTCCTCTGCTTAAAGACAGTTGGCGACGAAAGCTTTATATCTGCAGGTCCTAGACTGAAGAACTCGCTTCCACGATTCTTACGCAATGACAACTACTCTTCTGCTGCCGACTATGGATCATCCTTTCCAGCGGTCCTGAGCTGCTACTTCTACGCTACTCACTATCTCAACTGCTCTCTTGACTCTGCTATGCTTCCCACTTTCTCTTTGTTGCGTGAGATGAAGTCTTTGGCTATCGAATTCGTACCGAAAGCTGCTTAGGCTGTGAGTGCACTATATCAAACTCTCCTGTGTAACACCCACATAGTCTACTACTCCAATTGAAACGGTTTGCAGCCACTGCAGCCGTTTGCTGCCACAGCAACCAACGGCCAAACAGACTCCTATTCTTCAGTAATGTAATTTAAACAGTCCTGGGGCACATTGCATATAGTCGGAATACAAAAATGGCAATGCCAGTGACAAGCCAAAGATCAGCAAAATGAACAAGCTGCCATACCATGCTTATGTCACACAGATGCAGAAAAGAAAGGCCTTTAGTTATGGGATCGATTGCCTCTAATCGGCATGCCAGCATTTCGAAGACTGGAAGCACAACTACGATGAAGGCTGCTGCTTGCCATTTAAAAGGAGTGCTAAATGGATTGAGTTACTGTGCAATTTTAGCAAATAAAACAGCTCTCCCCCAACTGGATGCCATTCATGTGCCGGCTACAATAGTAGGGTAGAAAACCAATCAAAGGTATCTGCAGTTGCTTCAATGATTTCTAATGCAAATAATTAATTGGTAGTTCTAGTTACATGGTGAAAACAAGCAGACCAACTAGAATACATTTAAGCTTGACGGCACTAATCCAATAATATTTTAGTTAAATTATCTCAATCAACTTAACTATTATGGGCCACAACGAAAAAGAATAAAGAGAAGTCTGAACTCGAGCCCGCAGACTCACCAGGCAATCTGCCAACTCCCACTATCCAAAAAGCAAGAGGTACCAGCACACGAAAACTGCTGAAAAAGCAGAGAATTGAGCCATAGTTACATTTCCATACTTTATCCATCATTATGCAATTATTATTCTGATGATAATATATATCAACATCACAGGTTCCGGAGCAACATCATCATCCAACATGATGCGCAAGATGCGGTTTTCTGTGCGATAGTTGTCACACAAAGTGAGAAACCTTGTTCAGCAGTTTAGTTTGACCGGTATATCGACCTAAAGGTCAGAAAAGCACTGTATGTACCTCATCGAAGCCTTGAAATCCCATTTCCTCGTGCAGTTTGTTCAGTACCCGGCGTGCTGCCAATATTCCAGTTGAACCGTCCACATATCCACTGCTGTTCTTGACATCGTCAGCCCACGAAGGGTATAGCCGCTTCTCATTGACGACATGAACCTGCACACGAAAGCTGGTAGTCGTCACTCTTTCCCGCTGCCATTCACGTGCATGCACACACACACACACACACACACACACACACACACACACACACACACACACACACACACACACACACACACACACACACACACACACAGACACACACACACACACAGACACGAGCGCACCCGCAGACACGTACATTCACAAGCCCACAGAAGAATTAATGCCACTCTGCTCTCTTTCTCACATATCTCTCGCTTAATCTTCCTTCCCCTCTCTATTCTCTTATGCCTTGAAAAGAAAAGAAGCAAGCCAAACTCGACCCTGCATACGCACGTGATGCGGCACGAGCTCGTCGTAGCCTCGAGTGCTGCCGCTGGCACAGCATGCCATGCTGACGAAGGCAGCTGTCGGCAGAACATCATAGACACTTCGCTTCTGCAAACAAGGGGCAGCGATTTTGCACGGGGCTAAGGCAAAAGATAAGCAAAACACCGAGAAGGTCAGATGGTCGATAAATGGGCACCTGTATCAGCGACTCGTTGTCGTGCGTGATGTCCATGAGAAGAGCGTGGGCGACAGTCGGCCGCAGGAGCTGCACAGCGGGCGAGAAAAAGGAGCCGACGGGTACACCGCCGTACCGATGCACGATGGCGCCCTGCTCGTGCGCATTCCAGCCGTTCAAGGCCTCTGCAAGTCGGAAAAGACATGCGATCGCTCTGGAGAATTTGAGCACGAGCTTCCGGAAACATCCTCCCGGTGATAGCAGGCAACTCGGTGAATAACTGGGCGATAATCACGACATCAAAGGGTTGCAAGTGCAGAGTCGGATCTGGGCTCCAAGCGACAGGCGGAAAACCGGTGTCTCGGAGCCAGCCGGACTATTAGGACAGTCTAAAGCATGAGGGCCCAAGCCATGGCAGCCACGTGACACAGACCAGGGCAGTGTTGTTGACATGCACGTGGACCCAAGCTACACATCCACATCCAACGAGGTACTTTGGATAGTTATGCAGTGTGACGAGTCTGTCTGCCACAAGTGACAATAACATTAGCCGATATTAGAGCAGCCTCATTTGCATAGCAGCAGAAGAGCCCTAACGGCCATCAACACTGCTTGCAGTTGGCAATACAAGATCACCCACTGCAGGATTTGAACCCACGACCTCGGTCGGCCGTGAAGATACAGCCCATGATCGTCTTTGAAGAAGTGGCTGTTTGTCCACCCTGGGATTAGAAGACATTTTGGCCAAGGGCCCTGAAGTGCCCCTGCCTATTCCTTCCCGGCCTATTGTCTGTCCCAACTCTTTTCTCTCACTGGCTCTGACACGGTATAGCTCACTAGATTTACGACATGTAACAACAAATAGCCGATGCCTTTGGATGCGCTGTCGTGAAACAGCAGAAAGCCACATCAGCAAGCACTTGTCGTGCAGTCTGGTGCAGCTTGAACACCGTAAGGCCTACTCGGTAGCATACCGGCTTGCCTACTCTTCTACAAATGTGCATGTCTCTTCCGGAGGACCCTTTACGAATGCCGTTCGAAAAACGTAAATCATGTTCACTTATTTCACACATTCATGCCATGCAGGCATAGGCAATCACCAGGTGGAAACCGTATGCTTCAGACGCATCGAAGTATCAGTTTGCCTGCACGTGGATAATGGATAATAGCTGATTTGCTATGCTCATGAATTGCCCACCTTGAACTAACGATTTCATCGAGAAGTGTTTCATTTCTGACAGTTTCTGCCATCCATCTGCTTAGCCGTGAGCAGCATGGAAGGTGCTGAATGTCGAATCCTACGCTCGCTCGTTACCGAAAGGCCCAAAGTCGAAATGGCTGCAGTCGAAATGTATCAGATTTGCTTATCGGTGACCAAATATCACCAATGCGATTTTCTGGCTGATGATTTTTCATCTGCTAGTTTGCCAAGGAGGCTATGACATTCTAGCATTCAAGCACAAAAAAGTTCCTTGCAAGCGCAAGCTCTGCCGTCGAACTGGCCATCATCCATCGACAGTGATGTGGCCGGAAACCAGTTTTTGACTCGAGTGCACCGAATCGTCGGTCCTTCTTCCTCAGCCAGAGAAGTCCAAGCAGACTCGACCAAGATGGATTCAACGGCTCTGCTGCAAATTTAGGCAGCCCTCAGGCTCGACGACCACCACCTAACCACTCGAACAAACAGTCACCACCCCCATCGTTTTTGTCTTCTCTCCTTCATTTTATTACTTGTTGGCTGCCTCTTCAGGCGGCCATTTTTTATCGACCTACGAAGAACGCAGCGCTTTCAGCTAGCACCTGGCACAAATCTCAGTGTGCTTGATCAGGTCCTCACCTCTGATCAGCGATGTCAGGCCCAATCGGTTGACGTACATGTTGTCGGTGTGCTCATTCGATGTGAACAGCTCGGCACTCACATATATGTCCGGCCTAACGGCCCGGGCCGCCTTGAGCATATACTGAAATCAAAGCGCAGCGGGAGCTGGTTATTAAGAAAAGCAAGCTCTACGGCTGCCCTAGCTGACACAGCAGTGCAAGATTTACAGGCAGTGCCTGAAGCAGGCTGCCCCGTTTGCTAAATGAACTCCCTCTCCCCTCCAGCACCACCACCACAAACACCACCCCCAAACAAGAAGCAGTGCTGAAAGCCGGCCACCGTTTCCCAAAACTTGTCCAGTCTGACATCCAATGCTCACAGGCAGGCCGGGCGGCAGCCACACACAGGCTGTCCCTGTCTAAGTGTGAGACGACAGTGCCAGAGGCCAGGGTGGCTGTCCTACACCCTCTCCTGCCCCGCTCTGCACTCCGCCACTGCCACTCCGAGTGCAGGTGGCACTCAACAGACCATGTCCTCGAGCGAGTTCCCCGAATGCAGCAGAAGCCGAATGGGCCAGCTTCTTCTGCACGAGTAAGCACTGATAACACGAGAGTGAACATCACCACACGGGCGAATGCGCAAAAAAAGGCAAACAAACGTTTGCCTTGCCCGGATACCCACCGCACTGCTACAATGGGATGGCTTCACGTGTTAGCTGGGCTTCTTCTTATCAGGTTAGAGCTTTACAGCCTCTGCAGACAATAACTGCCCAGCCTCTTAAGTAGGGCACCACCATCATCATAATCATCATCATCATCACCACCATCATCATAATCATATGCATCATCGGGGGGGGGGGGGTCTGCCTCTTATGACGCTTGGTCGATGGAGTCATTGCAAATGGCACTATGAGATGGCCGAATGACTGCTAACAGGCATACATAATAATAATAATGCAATCTTACAAACAATTTCAGCTACGAACTCATGGAGTCAAAACCAAACTGTCAATACAATCACGTTGTTCCAGCTATTTCACCGGATGCTTCATCAGGCAAGCACACACTAACTGCCCCCCATGCGCAGCCTACCTCGGCAACATGAAGAGGCGTGCCATGGCAATTGTCGAGACGTATGCCGTGAAATACTTTTGCCGTCTGAACAGTGTACTCAGTCATGCGCTGCCACAGGTAAGGACAGTCCTCGGGTGAACGACCGAAGCGCAACTTCACGCTGTCACCCCATATGATAAGCTCTCGGCGCAAATAAGCGTCACTTCCTAGAACGGTCACGGTTGTGGCCATTTAGCATGTCGCTGATTCGTTGCAAAGCCAACAAGCCGCCCCCAGCCTGGCGAGAGCAGAGGCTGCTGCACTCTGAGGGCACTTTAAACAGCGGCTCTCAGACGCAAGACGAATGAGAGTCAAGACCATCGATACTAGCAGCAGGCGATCGCCTTAGCGAGTTCGAGCATCCAGCAGGACTCCGACAGCTAACGGCGCCGCACACGCACTGCCGAGACCTCTACGAGACAGGCACGCATGAAGGGAACCTAACAAAGAAGCCCGCAGAGCTGCCGACTTACTTACACGAGGGATTGACTGCAAAAAGGGCAAGACCCTATCTCCCTTTCGTGGGCATGATCTAATCCGTCCTGCCGGTGAGCAGATTTTAGGGCTTTAGAAACACTCTTCATCGCTCTACCATCTCATGCTCTGCAGAAAGTAATTCCGGTTCTCGAAAGACTAGCACAAGTTAACGTCCCAACATTTCCGGTGCAATCCTAACTGTCTCGAACACTGCAAGGTTTTTGCACGATGGTCCAGCTGACAGACAGTCAGCCTTTGCCACATGAGGCGATGACGTGCCTAGTCACATGGCATCCATCCATCTTAGCGGTGCAAACAGCTCTACACATCTAGTCCCCCTCTGTGTCTGCTTCAGCAATGAGAAAGCTAAATAAAGTTTGCTCTGAATAGCCCCATTTGCTAACAGATGACAGAAACAGAAATAGCCTGAAACTTAATGCGGCGGTATCTCCTAGTAATGAACAGAGCACGAAGAACAAATTAGAATGCCTTCCTGGGTAGCATTTTATTCAAAACTCGACAGATAAAACCCCTGAGGGGGAGGCACTTGCATAACGTGATAGCGGGTGCGGCTTCGGAAAACCCATTCAAACGACTTCTGCCGATTCCAAGATCTGAAGCATCGTTACATTAGAAAGTGCATCATCGTGGCATGGTCGGCTAGTTTAATTCACACGAGACGGGTGCTAGGTTAGTGCATCGTTCCCTATGACTACCATGCACACAAGCCTCAGGCCCACACAAGCAAATGCTCAACTCGGCTCCCCCATGGCAAATCCTGACAGGTCAAACATGACTCGATCCATCTCAACTCGGTGCACTAGTGCCCAGTCACGACCAGAAGACTCCCTGTTTTGACTTGACTTTAAATCACAACTCTGCTGTGTTAACTTGCTAACTGATAGTCACGTCTACAATTTGTCTATAAAACGACAATGAAACCTCCATTTGCTTTGGAATTCCCAAAATAGAGAACCAACCGGTAGAAGTTTCTCACTTACACTCTACAAGTTCAAATAGCAACAGCAGCCCCTCATTTTAATGGATCCTTTCTTCCAGCCTGCTGTCTTGCTGCTTTCTGACAATTAGACCAAGTTCATCCACTCATTGACCAAACTCTTTAAAAACGCTGTACACAACTCTTATTCAACGGAGGCCAAGACTGAGCAAAACTAGCACACAAGGCAGCAAGATTCACTGAATCCTTAGTAGGTGGTCAACTCTAGCATTAAACATTTGCCCAAGTGGCATGGTGCCTGCTTGCAGTTCACCTTTGAAGCATTCGTTGTTTTGAAATACTGCGTAATGTGAAACGTGTTCCACATTGCCTTGGTGAGGTGTGAATCTTTAGATGTTCAAACGAATTTGCGTGGCAACAGTATAAAGCGGGATGCCAGGTGCTGCAGCGTGCCAGTAGAGTTTGACAGCTAGAAGTCATGCACAGTCACCCTTTTCTGATTTCTAATTCGTTCGAGAACCACTAGTATTCATCGTACAGCCAAATTTGGCAGCAACCACTTTGCAAGCAAATATCGTTTTGTCGGACTTGTTGAAAGGAGGGTTATTGTCCTTTCACCGGGTCATAGATTGGGCAGATTAATGAGGTCCACTTGCCGGGTTCTGCAAAATTCTTCATGGGGTCGTAGTTCATTATCCATCCATTGTGAGCCATTACGAAACGTGCCTTGCTGGCATCATTGATGGTGAGCTCGTCCTCATACAGAGACGTGCTCTTGTTGCCACCAAGGTCGACGAAGTACCTACAAGGACAAACTGCAGTTGGCAACACGACGGCCCACAGCAGCCAACCGCCATCGATAGAAGGCACTCACAACAAAGCAACCCGGAATACTGACTACTCGACTACTGCTTACATGCCTACACAGTGCTCGACTATTGCTTATGTGTCTATACAGTGGGAGAGAGAGAGAGAGAGAGAGAGAGAGGGAGGGAGAGAGAGAGAGAGAGAGAGAGAGAGAGAGAGAGAGAGAGAGAGAGAGAGAGAGAGAGAGAGATGAGAGAGAGATGTGAGAGAGAGAGAGAGAGAAAGAGAGAGAGAGCAGTCAGACCGAGCGTGCACACCCCCACAATAAGGGGCACAAGTGTTTGCATACCGATTACAAGTTTAAGTGAGCTACCACGATTACCAGAAAGAGTGCCACTTTGCAGGAGAGTTTTCCGTAGCGCTGCCACGATGAGTTACTTCATTCATATGCACATATGAATGAAGTAACACGAGGTCACATCCTAACATGCTGTACTTCAGTATTTATTAACTGATTGACATATGCTAAGAGGAGTTATCTCCCTAGAAACTTCTGATCGTTTCCTATCTATTGGTTGGAATTGATACCCACCGTTCAGGCCATGATTTAAAAGCTATTTCTAGCCAGCAGAGATAAAATGAATCAACCACGACATATCGTGGGATGATGATGATGAATAGTCGACACTGACTGCATGAATCGTTGTCCTGCTGCTACATTAAATCCGGTTGTTTAAGGCCATTGTTTACGGAACGTCGACATTTTACGGAAGTTTCGGAACTCATGTTGCTTCATAATACATTCTAATGCAATGAGAATTACAATTCCAGTGCTGTGCAGCAGCACCAATAATAGCACTTTATCTCTGAATATAAACGTCTTCTGCAGGCATTTATGTTGGAAAACTCTCGTTTACATGCTCCTTTGCATATACTCCCTTTGTAGAAAATAGGCACTTGTATTCATCCGTCGACACCACTCATTGAAAGTCAGCTATTGGGTCCGGCGATTGGGTTTTACTAGCCAATTGCAGGACGGCACAAAGCATTTTGCTTCCCAGAAAGTGAGTTTATGTGCTGGGCACTTCAAGCAAACATAACCTTTCTGGCATTACCCACTCTCAGTATAGTTGACTTGCTCGGCATAAACATCGTCATCGATCAGAGCATCTTAGCAGCAAATCTCTTAGGAGCAAATCTGAGCTTCAAGACTAGCATTTACTGTCCCTATTGCCTCGATCATTTCTTATTAATCAGTCTAAGGTGGCCGCACTATTTCTTGCAATTTTGTGTAGCACATGCATCTGCTCAGAAACCACGAGCTTACTTGAAATGCACGCACGGCTGTAGCCTGCCAAATGCAGTCGCCAAAATTTCCTTTCCCTGGAGGCAGACGTTTACCTTGCTCTGCACTCCAACAGTACCCGGTAGCTACTCTAACACGAACTTTGGCTGGAAAAGAAAGTCGCCTGAGCTATGTTGCGAAGACTAAAGAAAGAGCTTTCACGTTTAGCGCTCCCACAACGTTTTAGTGAGGTACCGAAACGTCGAATAGACACAATTTTCTCACTCACGGACCGAGTTATCTTCTATACTTTTTCTTCTCCTGCACTTTATCGGGATAAAACTGCACTGCTTACTATGTGAACTGATACGACGATATCCGAACTTTTATATTGGTATGTTAGGATTCAACTTATTAGCACTCAGCCATCTCGACCCTATACCTAATGTCTATATTCCTTCGGAGATGCTTAGATTTGCAGCTACCCAATATAGCCGAAATAGTAAATATGTTCTTAGCCTTAGGTGTTGTTCATACATCCTTCAAAAGAGGCTGTTCTAATGCAACTCATTAAGATGGCTTTGCTAGACCGGCGAAGCTCTATAATCTTCCACTCAGTTTTTTCTTGCCATTCCTATCAAAGACTGCTCAAGTCTGCAATTTTCAAAACCAAGTTGTTTCCCATTTAAGTACCACAGTTCACACGCAAACTATAAATTTTAATCAAAGAGATTTCAGTACTCCTGCATCGAGGTCCAGGTTTTCCTATGTACGTTTCCTGTGGCACTTCACCACTTGTAGAGAATCTTGCTACTGCTGAGGTTTTCGAAAAATACTGTAACTAAACTCCTCGATACGTGATACCCCACGTTCAAACGCGTTAGTAATGCCCCTAATTGAGCCCTCAGCCTATTCCCGACAGGATTTGCAACTCATGGCCCACAAACCAGACTCCAAAGTCAGAAATACATGCAGCAGCTTCAACATGTCAAAAGAACATAGTAATGAGAATAATAATAAGTGGTTTGTAGAGCTTCCTAAGAACTAAATCTCTTTCTAAGCACTTTACATATGCAGCAAACAAAGCAAGTCAATTAGTGATAAGAAGCACAGTGCCAGCACCCAGAAGCACACAAGGGACAGTTCATGTGAACCCAGCAGATGCTGTGAGAAACAGGTGGGTTTTGCCTTCTTTTTAAACGTTGCCGAACTAGGGAATGTCGTGACGTTAGCAAGAAGTGAGTTCCAAGCTTTGGGAGCATATGATCTAAATAAAGGCACCGTCTCCAAAGGATCTGAGAGGCAGGTTAGAAGCACAGCTAAGTGCCTCTAAGTAGACGGTATCACACTAGTTGGCCAGCTGTTTCTTTCTGCTGACAGATAAAAAGAGGCTTGTCCGAACCATTCCTAGTTCTTAGTTTAGCTACCATAGCACGTCCTTCATCAGAGGAATGAGGTAATCAAACAATGCAATTCCAAACAATTCTTCGAAAACGCATCAAAGGTATCACGTGAACATGCATCTTGCAGCACTGGCAATTTTCTGGTTGCAATAGATCGCCAAGGCACTGGGAAGCTTCGACCCGCTTTGAGGAGCCGATGCTACATTCACGGCAGTGAACAAGTGTTTGCATTACAAGTGCAATAAAGCAAGATACTTTCTGCAGCTGAGCCATCGCAGCAGTATCATTAAGTTGCCTATGTTATCTCAAAGCAGATGCCCTCAATAAGGAAATGTTTATGAAACAGCCACATACATCTCCGAGTGTACATGCTTCGAACAACCCACGTTCGGCAGGCTCAAACTTGGCGGGTTATGAAGGAAAGCTGGCTGGCACCTGCTGATCACCTTGGTCACAGGTCAGCTGTTCACCAGGTAAGGTGGCTGCCTTTCACGACCTAGACCCCGAGGTCGTCAGTTCAAATCCTGCGGCGGGCGATCCTGTATTGCCGCTGCAAGCAGTGATGCTAGCCTTTAAGGGCTCTTCCGTCTCTATACAAAATAGGCTGTTAAATCAGCTAATATTTTTTTACCACCACGGTGATCGTTGCCCGGCCCACCCACCCCCTCCAACGGTTTGTCGAAATAAATTCTCCCAAGCAGTATTAGGCGTGGGTGCGACTAGTGAGCGCAGTGAAAGCGGTGCATGGCACGGATGCATTGCTTTGCACACTGGAAAGCATTCTGTTCAAAGCTCGCAGAATTGAATACTGTGCATAACAGTACTTTTTGTTTTGAAACTGTGAAGTCAACCCAGTTAGGCATGCACCCCTTATAGTCACACACCTCAGCTTTGGCAGCCGAGCTTATTAAATTACTAGCACAAGAGCAGCCAAGTAATGTCAAAGAGTATGCAATAATATGTGCACGCCACAAAACAGATTTTTCGACTGACTGACGTTCAAGCTAGAGCAATTCGGGCTACTATAGCTAGTTCTCTAACCAGACCAACGTTAAAAAAACCAAATCAAAATCGCGCGCTCATGTATCGCCTACATTCGATGCAACGCAGCGTTTTTGGCCACAAGTTACCCCATCTTAAAATTCATTTCACGGTCTAAGAAGGCTGCTAGCCTTCTAGACCATATACCCACCGTTCTCGTTTAGAGATGCCTAGATTTACTGCAGCCCTACACAATTCATATTTAAATTTTATGTCCTTGGCTTCGGGCTTTGTCACTGTCTCCTTCAAAAAGGCTGTTGTTAGGCCATTCATTACGAAGGCAAGCTAGATCAAGGGAACTTAAACAGCGTGCGCCTAGACTCCCTGCAGCCGTTCCTAGCAGAAACTACCTAACGAGTAGCAGCAGACCAGAAAAACACATATCAAAAAACTTCAAACGAAGCAAGTGAGTTCCAGTCAGGTTGTACAGCTAATCACTACACAGAGTCAGCACTGCTGCAAGTGTATAACGACCTCAGTAAAATGCAGAGTTCGGTTGAGTCTATCTTCTTGTTTTACAGTATAATAATAATATATTTGTATAGCACCATCACTGAACTAAATCTCTTTCCAGGCACTTTACAATTGCTGCTAAGGAAGCATGTCGATCTTTCTGCAGGGATTGATACTATTGATCACCAAGTCCTCCTTGAACACCACTCTTCTCGCCTTGGCATCACGGCCACGATTTAGTTCTAATCTTAGTGTGAGACATTCAGAGCATCTATATGAACGGGAACCAATAATCTGACCAGCCTCTTATGGGAGGGTATTCCAAGAAACTGGAGCTTAATCCATGCCAATTCACAATGTATACTCTTGCCGATGTAATCGCCAAGAACAATCTAGGCTCATATTTGTTTGCAGATGACACACAGCTGTACTTATGCTTTGATCCCTACCTGCCTTCCAGCATGTTAAGCTCTCTCAACTCCCTTGATGCATGCATTACTGTCATTTACACTTAGAGGCCGGCAAACTGCCTCGAATTAAATGACAATAAAGCAAACTTACTAGTTATGGGCAAACCTAGTAGTACTCAAAAGATTCAAAAACCTTATGGGCTTGGTCAGCATCGCAAGCTGGTTTGGCCCAGTGGTTAAGGTGCTCGCCCCAAACGAGGTCTGGTCGAGGTCGTGGGCTCGAGCACCGGGGCATATGTAAAGTAGCTGAATAGAGATTAAGTTCTCTTAGGGAGCTATAGGGAATTTTATTTATTTATCCCTTTCTGTGGCATTGCAAGAAATCTGGCTGTCTTGAACAAAGTGTCCTTTCACTGGACGACCATATCAGCTAAACACTCAAGTCTGCAAACTTTCAGCTACATTGCAGGGCAAAATGTGGGCCTGCTCAGACACCATACAACATCCAAGCTGGTCTAGGCATTTCTTAACATCCCGTCACGACTTCTGTAACAGTTCTTCTGGCCGATGCAATACTGCGCTTACAGTTTGTGCATAATTATGCAGATAGGCTTGTCTGTCGTGAACTTGGTGTGGCGTTAGTCACATTACACAACTTCTCACCGACCTAAACTGGCTCCCTATCAAGCAACATCTCGTCCTCAAGGTTCTGTCACTCACTTTCAGGTTCCTTGAGTCTCTTGCTCCGGCCTACCTATCCGAACTGCTTCCAAATCAGGCTAGAAAAAGCACTAGCCGTCAAATGTGGACAAAGCACTACCTGAAATAAGGCTTCAATCATCACTGGGACATGAAGCAGTAGCATATCAATAGCAAAGGAAATAGAGAAACCTACTTACGGATCTATCAGTGGCTGTTCAGCCGACACAACCCCAGCTCGCGGGCCGTGAGGCTCAAGAAACCTGTACCGCATGCCGCTTGCACAACCGTTGACAGCTGACACAAGCATAGCTGTTATCTCATCGCGCTTCCATTCATTTAGGATCTCCAATCGGCTCCTGAGCTTCAACACCGCCTGGGCTATGGCAAGCTCCTTGTCCTTATCTTGGGCACGCCTACAACATATACACACGCACATGCGAATGCTCCATGCCGACTTTGGAATGCGCAGGGTCACAAAAAAGGCATCCAGGAAAAACTGCCACCGTACCCAATCCACAAGCGGAAATAAAAATAGGTTTCGGTAACAACTGCATATTACACGCACCTTCCATATCTCACTGCATTTCGCTTACATAGTCTCTTGAGCAGGGATATCAACATCTATATTAATAAATTCTTCATATTTAGTTGCTTCGTCAATACATACCACTTGTTATATACAATATGTATTTATAGTTACTGAAGAAAAAACCCATAAGATTGAAGGATATTGTCAAGTTTGGACTTCTAGAAGGGTTTCCAATTGCACGATGAGGCCAAAAACGAAGAATTACTATTTTGTGGACCCCTACATCAGCCGCTGACATCTTATGCACATCTTATGCACGGGAATAGTTTCATGATAAAGAAGTGCTTAGAAAGAGGTTTAGTTCTCTGAGGACTATAAACAATGTATTAATATTATTATTATTACTATTGTTAACACAACTGTTTCTACACAAGCATACATTGGCATCAAAGACTCTGCCAGCAATTCTGAATAAAGCATTATCCACTGGCATGAAAGTAGTCAACTTGACCAAAGACTGGGGGGCGTACCCATGAACGTTTTAAAGAGGTTTTGCCGAAAATTACTAAAGAATATAAAGTTCTTCTCTACCACAAACAATTTTGCAGGCTAACCACAGGACGAAGCTTGAAGCGCTTGAATGACATTGGAGCAAGTAGTTTCAGAGAAAAAGAAAGGCCACTCTCTGAACAGTAGGATAGTGAAGAATTCACGACTTGGCCTAGTTGATGGATATTTGTTTAGCCCTACGAATGAGGTGAATCTAGTGATTCAAGGTCTCTAAGTCACCACTACGGATGCTGCAGAAAGACCGCACGCTTTTCTGGCCAAACGACTACTGTGGAAGAGGTTGGAGGCAGATAGCAACGCAAACTTTCAAATTCTAGAGGAAATGCTCGTGCAGGATGGAATCAATAAGTGACAGATGCCCTGCCAACTTCTCTGAAGGCAGAATTCTGCAAACATCTGGATAATCTCCAAAACTCTTTCAAAGGTTACTTCTAGTCAGATGACCTTTAAGTTGTAACATCGATTTGTAATCCTTTCCATGCCAACATCAGCTGGACTAGCAATGTAGACCTTGCCAAAGATGATTTCACTGACCGGGGGAAAAACAAGGAAATGTTACAAAATGAGTTCAACTCGAAGTGCCTTTGGGAATTCTCGTGAGCGTTGAAATAAGCCAACCGTCGTCAGGTAAAATTAGCTGTGAGTGAAGCTCTGATTCTGTTTGCCAATATATATTTTTGTTAGTCAGGGTCTTGGGCACATGCTCTTACACTGAGCCTGCTGCTTTCGGATGTTACCATCAATCATGTGCTAATGCTTTCTATACAGCATCTGTAAAGTACCTAGAAAGAGACTCCACTCTTTGAGGGTACTCTACAAATTATTATTATTATTCTTATGTTTATATCAACAACAAAAAGTTGAAATCAATAGGATACCAAAGATGACATGTTACTTGCAAAAGTCCAATCAATAGTTTATAATAATAATAATAATAATAATAATAATAATGCACTTGATAAAGCGCCCTCAGAGAACTTAATCTCTTTCTAGGCGCTTTACATTTGCTGCAAGTGAAATGCAATTGAATGGTAAGTAAAATCATGCTTGAAAAACAAACAAAATGAATAATATGGTTAGGGGTGACATGCACAGGGTCAGCATGCAAATGTGGTAAGTGGCAGCATGCACAGTGTCAGCACGCATAAGCACATCAAGGACGAATCACAGGGACCCACTAAATGCTGTCCTAAATAGGTGTGTTTTTAGGTTCCTTTTAAATGTGGTCAGGTCAGGGGATGTTCTGACGCAGGTCGGGAGGGAGTTCCAGGCTATGGGAGCATACGAACTAAATAGATGGTCTCCAAAGGATTTAAGGTTTGTACAAGGTATTTCTAGACTGTTGGATTCCGAAAAGCGGGTGGTACGATGCTTGGCCTGATGGGGGAGTATATCTGAGTTTCATCTTCTCATTCAAGCCAAACAACAAAAACTAATTGAAATCAAACTTAGATCAGAATTAAAGTTGTATGGAATGACAATAATTATTGCACAAAAAAGAGAAAGCTTGCTTACTTTAGTCATACTTCTATCCTATGAACGTAACGAGGCAATCAATTTTCAATAAAAAAAGTAGAGGCAATCAATTTTCAATAAAAAAGTATCACAACCTGCAAATTGTGCACACCCGCTCATATGCACTTTTCTAGGGAGGGGGTCCACAGCTTTCGCCAGATTTTCAAAGGGATCCGTGACTGAAAAAAATTAATAACCACTGTTCTAGAGAATGGGCTGCCAAGGTACATCAAAAATCGTATGCTAGCATTACCCACTTGCCAAAGTTACGGTCCACGTGTTCTACATGCAGAGGGTGAGCGAAGCTTGCCAGCGTGAGCGTGGAACTGTGCAGCATGCTTCTACAAAACGTGAGTGCAATGATGTGAAACTTAGAACACACTAAACTTGGCCTGGAATAGTATGCAATTGCTATCGTAGCTTTGCACAACACAATAGTGGCTGATTTTACAGCCTCTTTTGTATAGCGACAGAAGAGCCTTGACAGCTACCACCACTGCTTGCAGCGAGCAACAAAGGATCGCCTCCGAAGGATTCCAACCCACGACCTTGGGACCAAGGTCGTGAAAAGCAACCGCCTTACCCACAGTGCCATCATGGCTCACCGACATATTTTACATGCTGCGACCTATTCGCTGTCATTCGTGGGACCCCGGCGAATACGTGCCCGAATGCATTACGAAACAGCACTGGCACTGCCATCGACAAAGAACGATTCGGCAGAGACAGAGGAAGAGGTGAAACAGACAGCAAGTCGAACAAGATATTCGTATAGCACCTCAAGAGAGCTAAATCTCTGTCTAGGCACTTTACATAATCTGCAAAGGAAGCATGTCAACTGGTCGGCAGAAAGAGGAGTGTGTGCAAACAAGCCAGACACAACGTGATGACACGACCCACTTAAAAGCGCTCATGGTAAATAAACGGGCTACCTGAGAAACCTCTATAAGCATTGGGAATGCCACTGAATAAGTAATTAAACAAAAAAAGCACAAAGCTCTCGATCCCGTGTCATGCTGAATCTGCAGCGAGATAATCGGGAAGAGGTAGCTAGAAGAAGGAAATAACTGGCGCCAGTGGAAGCGAGGTAGGAGGAAGGCAAAACAAGGGCAAGGTCAGTAAAAATAAAAACAGAATAGATCGAAACAATAACGATGACAAAATGTACATAGCACCCTAAATATCTTTCTGGGCACTTTACATACGTTGCAATGGAAGCAAGTTGCTTAGTTGCAAGACCTGCAATTACAGCAAGCACGAGGATGCAATGGACAGCCAATTCAACCAAACTCAGAAAATGCTACAAGAAACAGGAAAGTTTTTAGCTACTTTTTAAATGTCGCCCAGTCAAGGGATGTCAAGGCGTCAGGTAGGGGCGAGTTCCAGTTTTGGAAGCATACAAACTGAGGGCACATTTTCCAAAGAACGTGACGGTACGTTATGGGCGCTGCTAGACGATCCCCGTCGAGGTGGTGCGATGCGAATCCTGATAAGAAAGCATTCCTGATTGGTAGGCCAGAACAAGAGAGTGAAGAGACCTATATACAGGTTAGTGACAGGACCTTTAAGTTCACGTGCTGCTTGTTGGGGAGACAGCACTGGTCGACGAGAAGTGGAGTTAGTGTAGCAGTCGTCACGTTCTAGTGTAACAGCCATCCCGTTCTAGTGTGTCATCACGTTCACGACAGACAAGTCGAGCTTCATGGCAGTCGAGCATGGCACGGGGTGACAAGAAATCACGGAGGCAGCGAAACAGCGACTATACTGGCATAATTCTCGATAGCACGAGGCGTCACTCAAGTGTGGCACGACAATGCTGAAGAAAAACTGCATGCCCGCGAGCTGTCCAAGTTCTGAGCATTTTCTTCCACACCTGACTTCATCTATGTAGATCCTAGCAGCAACGCTCGTGTCTATAGTACAGCTGTAACGCTTGTACCGAGGGTCCTGAACGATTACCACGTCATTCTCAGAGGCTGGCGGGAATGCATCCGCAGGGTCAGCTTTTCTCAAGGCGTCTGCAAAGAGACAGAAATGCAGTAGACAAAAGGGCAGGCATTGCTCTTGTGACCTGAGGCTGGCTGGCTTGTTAGAGCGCTTCCAAGCAATGAAACCACGTAAAAACACAGAAATAAAGCCGATAAGGGTGGCGGTAGTCTCCCGGCACACATATCGGGGCACAAGGGCACACCACTGTCCTCCAGGTCAAGCCAGCTGGCTTACTAGCATGCCTGCTGGCATAAATTTACTGGCATAAAAACAAGTTGACTGTGAAACAGAAGACCACTTTAGGAGTTAACCGGGCCAAAAAAAACCGGTGTTAACCAGACCCGAGAACCTCCAACAAAGGGAGAGTCAACAAAGGACAAAGCTAGGTGAAATGCTAAAAAAAAGCCAGCTTTGTGGGGGGGGGGAGAGAAGGAGAGCCAATTACTAGGATAGGTTTGGTGAGAGACCCTCCATCAGATACCATTTGGGGCTCATTGCAACTGCACGCCTAGGGACCGTAACACTCGTGGGCTAGAATACTTAGGAATATCATTGAACATCTTACCAACATACCTGCTAATAACGAGCAGCACGCCTCCACATCAGCCGAGAAGTACTCGTGAACGTTCAGCTCTGGGATCACTTCATGTATGAGAACTCGCATTACGTCCTGCAAAGGAGAAAAAAAGTATAACAAAGTTAACTTCCACTTGCATAACGCCCTAAGAGAACCTAATCTCTAACAATCACTTTACAGATGCCACCGGGCTCGAGCCCACGATCTTGGTCGTTAAAAGGCGAAAACCTTAACCCTGGGCCAAACCAGGGAGGTAGAAGGAGAAAGGAAGATGAACCAAGAGGAGCGATGAGATAGTAAGAAGGGACAGCAAGGGGAGAGGGAGGACAGAAAGCGGTGACAGAAAAGGGGGATGAGAGAGAGAGAGAGAGAGAGAGAGAGAGAGAGAGAGAGAGAGAGAGAGAGAGAGAGAGAGAGAGAGGGGGGATGAAGGAATGAGGGAGGGAGGAGAGAGGGAGTTGAGACATATAGGAAAGAGAAAGGAAAGCATAAGGGCATAAGCATAAGTCCATGCTCCATCTTATAAACTGTTCGCGACAAGCTTTGTATGCCACTTGGTCAAGGTACTGGTCCTCAACACCACAGATCGGTTTTTCACAATGTCAGGCTAGCTATGATGACATGACGACTTTTAGCGTTTTTTGGATTTTTTGACAAAGAATGCATCTGGGATCCCTGAACAGCCGAACACCGGCTAAATAAAAGGCAAAAGGAAGCTCTCACTTCTTTTTCCCACAGCTAAAAATGAACAGTATCAGACTCACAGCCTGATGAACGACTTGACAAAGTGTGCTCACTTCTCTCAGCACGCAGAGACTGGAACCTAGGGGGCGAGCAAAGGCTTGATTGGAGCCAAGCATCTGCCGTCAAGGCACAGGCACCCACTGCTCACGAACAATGCTTGGTTAGTCTATGATGCCGCATATGCATTAGATGCACTAGGCGTTAAACATTAGGCATTGCTGCACCTGGTAAGCAGTCTCGAGGCGCTGCGCAAAGGCTCGGCCAAAGCCAGCCTGTGGTGCTGCCGCTGGCACCCCCACAGGCTGCAAAGCAGCCAGCTGGTGCGCAACTGACCCGGATGTCGGCCTCGTCTTGAATGGAGCGTCCGGCGAAGGCGCGGCAGGCTCGCATCAGACCGCGGTCGAAGATGTAAGCTGGCCGGAGGTGCGGCGAGTTGAACGGCGAGTACGCGCACTCGGGTGCGTCGAGCAGCCACTCCGAGTCGGTCGCCGTGTGGTTCAGCACCAAGTCGGCCACGGACAGGATCCCCCACTCGGTTGCCATCTTGCTGACGACGCGGCCGACGTCGGTGAGCGTGCAGCCGGCGCCGTAGCGCGGGTCGAGGGCCAGCTGGTCGCTGATCGAGTACGACGAGCACGAGTGACCGTTCAGCTTCTGCACGGGCGTGAAGTGCACGACGTTGTAGCCGGCGGCACGCGCCACGGCCAGCCGGTCCAGCCAGCCGGCGAGTGGCCCGAGCTGCTTTGCGAGCACCGTCTGCAGAGCGACGGCGTCCAGCGGCAGCCAGCCGCCGCTGCGCTCGCCAATGCCCAGCTCCGGGTCGACGAGGAAGTAGCCCCTGCCCGACGCTTCCGACTCGGAGGCACTGCAAAAGGGACGCCGAGTCGCCATGCGCGTGGCGCGCAAGCACCACAAGCAGGCGAGACGCGGCACCTCGGCTTTGCTCTGTTAGCACTGGCACTGTTAAGGAAAAGGCTAACGCGAGTAGTGTTTCAGCAACACTGGCAGATTTTAGCTTTAGCCTCCTGCTAGCTGCAGCTGACCCCGAATGCATCGCTTGCGTGCAAGCGATGCATGCACGCAAGCCAAGCATGCAAGCGATGCATGCACGCAAGCGATGCATTCGGGGTCAGCTGCAGCTAGCAGGAGGCTAAAGCTAAAATCTGCCAGTGTCGCTGAAACACTACTCGCGTTAGCCTTTTCCTTAACAGTGCCAGTGCTAACAGAGCAAAGCCGAGGGTGGCACTGGTGGCTGCGCTGCTGGGGACAGAAAAAAAACAGAGGACGTGACGGTTAACCTAAGAGTGAAAACAAAGCCGTGCCGTGGCAGCAGGCTTCCGTCCACTGTGAGAGCCTCTGTACGAAGCCCAGTTGTGTGCTAGGTCCTCCCTCTAAGGGGGAGGGGCGGCAGCAGTGGTGCTCAGTGAGTTGAAGCTGTTCACTGACCGATGGCAGCTGCCGAGAGAACACGAGAGACATGAACAACAAGAACGCTAGCCAAATGATGTCTTACTGGGGGGGGGGCACTCGAGAGTTAGTCATCACCGACCAAAGGCAAATAGATGCGCAAGGCAGTGATACTTTGTTACAGTAGTTAGTTACACCGCTGCGCAAGGCTTGTCATCACTGCCAGTATAGGACAGAAGGCGACGTAGGCAGGAAAAGTAGCTCAGGCAGCTGTCCACACTAACTTCACCTCGGCCGTACAACTAGCGGAGACGACACGCCACGGCCACATGTAAGGACATGCAGCTCTTACTACTGAAGAGGTTAGGGTAGGAATAAGGATACTAAGGCCAAGCTGGTGTGCATTTCTGACATTCTATCAAGGCTCTTGTAACTCACTACTAGCAGGTTTTCCCAGCTCTGCACTAAAACACTTTAAAGTTAGTACTCAACTGCAGATAGGCTTGTCTATCGTGAATGCCATAACTGCCACAGTAACCACTTTTCACCGACCTGTACTAGCTTCTCATGAAGCAGCATATCCAGTTCAAGATTCTGTCACTCACTTTAGGACCATTAATTCACTTGCATTGGCATACCTATCTGAACTACTTGCTTCTCAGGATTCCCATCGTACCGCCTGCTCCTTTGATTCCGGTCGATCCGCTGCGCCTCTAACGAACCTCAAAGCCTTTGCAGACCATGTCTTCAGTTCCAATGCTGCCACAGCACAGAAATAACTCATTGCTGCCAACACGACATTCCTTGACTTGATATTTAAAAAAGAAGGTAACGACCAACCTTTTCCTCACAGCCTTTGCTCTGTCTGCCAGATTGATCCCTGGTGCGCTTTTCTGTGCTGACGAAGTGCATATTATCGCTAGCCAATAGACTTTGAATTCGCTATTAGAATATGCTTCCTTTCCAGCATATAAATAAATAAATAAATGCTAGCTGATTTAACAGCCTCTTTTGTATAGCGACAGCAGAGCCTTTCCGGCTATCACCACCGCTTGCAGTGGCGATAAAGAATCGCCCACTGCAGGATTCGAGCCCACGACCTCGGGGCCGAGGTCGTGAAACGCAACCGCCTTACCTAGTGAGCCATTACGGCTCATATGTAAAGGTACCTAGAAACCAATTTGTTTTGGTTCTATTAGGGTGAAATATAAACGCACTATAATTATTATCACTGTTATTTTTATACGGTAGAAATAAGACGAAAGAATTGTGCCAGACAGCTCGAAACTGCAAAAAAGACACCAACAACAGACTGCCTATGCCCACGTGAGATTACTAGTAGCCTGCCTCAAGATCAGCAGCGCCACAGTTGGCAAGCACGAGCAGCAATGTGATTGCTGCTGCTCAACCGTAGACGAACCACCACCCACTGGGTAAGTCATTCCAGCGCCAACAAAGTGCTACACCAGCCCGGCAACTATGCCCCACATGAACGTAGCGGGTGCACATTTAGATGCGCCAGTCGCCGGTGTCTGGCTAAATGAAAGCACGACTCGTACCAACTCCCCGTGGTGAAGTAGTACTTGAAGGAGCCGGCCATCACAATGTCCACGTCCTCAAACGCTTTGTCGAAAGCATCACTGCTTTCGGCATCATCGGTGGCAGTGGTGCCGGCAGCAGTAGCCGCAGCACGCAGCTCGCGGTAGGTCAGCTCCCGGTGGCCACCGCCGCCGCAGACCGGCGGGTGGTTGCAGAAGATTCGCACTGTTTTTCCTTGAAGGCTTGGTCCACACGTGAAACGTAGATGCCACCCTGGAAAATCGGCAAGAAGGAGAATGAATGGTGCGTGCATCAAAGTCGCATCGACCAGCCATGCAGCAGCAGTAAAAGCAGTGCAGGTAAAGCTCACAGCACTGGCTGGCACAGCTGACTAGCTTGCCGACATGCAGCACCACACCAGACCGTGCATGAACCGGAGGAAAAAGTGAGCACCCCCATACAAACACAGACATGTGCGTGTCTCCCCCTCCCGCAAACACTTAGCACACAAAAGTGTGCTCACGTGTACTTGCGTGCATAAGCACACTCACAGACATGCACATAAACCAACAAAAACATGTCCAGTAGTCCCAAGGACACTGGGCAGTCATTGTGGTTCGAAATAAGTTTGCAGACGGTCAGGCTCAAGGTGCTAACAGCATAAAGACTTGGAGGGGTCAAGATCTTGATCTTGGCCCAGTGGTAATATAATTGCCTTTAACGTCCACAGTCGTGGGTTTGGGCCCTGCGGCATATGTAAAGCGCCCGAATATAGAATAAGTTCACCTAGGGCGCAATATATAAACGACTTATTATATTATTATATTCCCGAGAAGGAACTAGTCGTAACAAGGCTGAATGAGCCTACCGACGGCTTGCCAACCCGGCAGGCCCTTCTGTCGCTGCAAAAGGGGGGGGGCCAGGGTCACTGCCCCCCTATGCCTGCCGCCAATGCGCAGAGAGAGAAGCAAGTTGCCTAAGGCAGAGTGAAAAGAAAGGCTATTGCCTGATCACAGCTCGGTGAGCCAGCCAATCCGAAATTTCGCTTCAGGCTATGAGAGAGAGCGGCCACGTGGCAGCCTCAGCTGATCAAAATGCCAGAGCAGCCAGAGCACAGGCAGTTGGCAGACAAGCAGGCTAAGAGGAAGCACAGCCGAACATGTGCTGGCAGCAATCGGCACGTGATGGGAGAAGCAAGTCAGCAGCTACTTGGTAATGACTGCAGCAGACACAAACGCTCTCGAAGTGCTGCCAAGAGGAGCGGTTTTTGGTAACCTACAGCCCCCCTGGTAGAAAGACGGAACAAGGGCAAAACTGTAAATGCATTTTTGTTTCAGGAACTGGATCTTGCAAGAGATCTGCGTGAACAGAAATGGTAATGCACTGCTGGTATTGCAGGCTACATTAGCAGCCGTGCCTGCCACGGCCTATACAGAGCAGGCTTGAGGCAGCAACGATCAAAAAATGTAGAGAATTTTCTCAGGATAAGCCACTAGTGAGGGTCAAGATTGAAGCAGAGCCGATAATATCCACGACAGCACTGTCAAGATAAGAAGAAAAGAAAAAGCTTATAGAATGCATTTGATGACCAAGGTCATGGGGTTGAGCCCTGCGACATATGTGAACGCCTGGATAGAAATTAAGTTCTCTTAGGGTGCTATATAAAGAGTTATATTTATTTATATTTAAGGTATGGATCAGCAGTTCCCCTAGGAAGACGGCACAAACTCAAAATTAAAACATGACAAAGGCATGGAACACGCAGGGTGTAAGAACAACTATGACCATGAAACTAACAGAAATGATACTCTGATGATAGATCTTAGCATGTGAGAGTGAGCACGATAATACAGATGAAGGAGAAAGACATTGAAAACTTGCTGCAGCAGATCAAAAGCACGTGAAGATTCAGGGAATGCTGCCAAAGAAGGTCGAAATAAACGGATATGAAATCAATGAGAGGCAAGGAAAACGTTGAGTAATGTGAACGCATTTGATGAAAGTAATGGCACAGTGTGAACTAAAGACATGCGCTATACTGACACGATGAGGCAGCATGACGGCAAACAAGATGATGCTATAAAGCACAAAGCCAGAGGTTGGCTCTGAATGCACCGCCCAATCTTCCTAGAGATGCGTTCTATTCGTGCGATCAGTAATGTCTGCCTCGAAAAGTTCTGAAGTTTTATATATTCTTCCGAAGTTAAAACTTTTAGGCATCTACTTCAATGTCTCTAGATTCTTAAGGGGACACACGTTCCAAACTTCAAAATGGGGAGTCACCGTGGCCTAATACACATCTGATGAATCCAATAACCTTTTTTCAAGCGGTATATTGTAGTATCCAAGTTCTCGCCATCATTGAGAACGAGAAGACGGAACTGCGGTTCATCGCCACTGCTGTCACTTGGTCTTCGGTGACTCGTCATCTTCAGCGATCTTTGACTCGCAGACGTGAGATAGTACACTTCAGCCTGGCAAAGAGCAAGCATTAGTCAAGGTGGCACAAATAAGCAGTATGGACACGAATGTTGGGCTCCAGGTGCAAAAAATCGCCAGTGGAGCCTTGCGAAATCAGGCTGCAAACATAAGCATTGTTCAGCAAAAGAAAGTAACTGGATGTGACATAATGCTGTGGCATGATTTTGGTGAGGCCCCAAGATGCAGCGACCGTAAACACGTTACGATCAGCAAAAGCAACGCCTGGCAACCAAAATACGCAGCAAGTGAAAAACCGCCGGTAACGTAAGAACAGCAGGCAGCATCACCAGTTACAGCCGGTCAGTTAGCACTGCGGCAGGCCAAGATTCAATTAAGGCAATGCACTGCTATTTACATAAGCCTCAAATCGCTCAGTGTAGCACAACTTCGGTAGTCCCCCCAACTGGGGCTCGACACCCGCCGGGGTCCAGAGCATGCACTTAGAAAAGTCACCTCCCAGGTAAAAGAGGCGCTAATGTTGCCAAGCCCTTAAGGCTCCGGACTGAACCCAGAGAGTGCTATTAGCACAACGGGTGCTATAATTCAAGCTGCGTTTTCGCTTTAAAGTTTCCTACTCACCGACAATATCTTTCCTCTCAGTCAGGGAGTTTACACTGCAGATGCTAGAAAAACTGATGGCCGACTTGGTACCGCCCACAACCTCTGCTCAGATGCGGGAGGCTGGATCCGAGAAGATTCCCCATTGTAAACTCGGGTTAGCCTTGCGATTTCGATTTCGCTGCTTCGATCATCATTTTGGGCGAGTATTAGAAGAGAAAGAAAATGAAGGTCAGCCGCTACTTATTGGCTAGCGGTAAAGAGTACAGCGTTTGTAATGTACACCGTTAACGGCGTTTGAGTGTCTTTACTTCTCGAGAAGCAGCTTGAACGGCCCCGAGATCTAGTGTTGTACCCACCGCCAGATGGCCCTTGCCTTCATGGTAAGAATTGTGGAGCACCGGTCTCTAAGCACGATTAGCTTTTCAGTCGCTCTTAACGTAGAGGTAATGAGCTCGCTATTTACGACACGGGTCGCCCGCTGCAAGAGGTGGGAATAGCCACCAAGGCTTTTCTGGCGCTACATTAATGTGGCTGTTAAATCAGTTTAGCTTTTTTTCTTATTACGTTTCACAGCCGTGACCTGCGGGATGGACTTCGCTGAGCGGACATGCTGCGCCCTGCTCGTAGCCAGTCTCGCTCAGTGTCGCTGGCCTCTCTCTCCTGCTGATGGCCTTCACGGTTTCAATTGGTCATCGGGCCTTCGGTTCGTAGGCACAAAATATCTGGCACTCGCTTCTGCAATGACTTTGCATAATTTAACTCCCAGTTAAAAACGCATCTGTCTCGTCCAGCTTTCCCTGGGCCGCATTGAACTTGCCTTTTTTATTCCTTTTGTTTTGCGTGCATACCCAAGCACGATCCATAGCATGCTACTAATCAGGGATCCTACTAGCCTTCGGCCTCGACTGTCTTCCTATGTGGTGTTGCATGCCGGTCTAAGCACGATACTCGTATGCTTTTGCATACTTTTCTAAGCGCGATGCATCGCATGTCATTAAAGCTTGGTTATTGCTTCTCTTGCAACGAGTCGTAAAGCACCCTCTAGAGATTAGGACCTCTTGGGGTGCTACACAAACGGCTTATTATTATCCCTTCCTCCATGCAAGAAATGAAAGTATATCAAATTGTCAGTGATTTTAACAGACGCTATCTCCTCTATCGGACAGACGCTATCTCGGCGAGCAGCTCGCATAGCACATACAAACACGTCTCACAGGGGATGATTGCTAGTAGGAAGAACAGGTGGATCTATAGTTTCGCTTTAAACGTAGTTCAGCAGGTATGTCGTGTAGTCAATTGGTATACAGTTTCAGTTTTGAGTTGCGGATTTGAAGTGCATAGGCGTTGAGAAGCATAGGTGTCTGAAGGATTTTAGGTCGTTAGAGGCACAGCTAGTTTACCGAAGAAATAGAGGCAGGTGGCTTGAGGAGCAGGTAGTTCAGAGAGTTCAAGGCCGGAGCCACAGAATATAAATATATAAGCTATATAAGCGAGTTAAAGACAAGTATAGGTGCAATTTTTCGCAATATATGTGACAAGTCTTAATGTGCAGGCTGGAAGACCTGCAGGGAGAGAACTTCGTACTCCTAGACGGGTTTTAAAGTACATGAAGTTACATGACAGTGAAACGCTTACTTAAGTAAGCCCGAATCTGTAATTTTACATATCTAAAATTAGATAGCCATTTCTGTAGAATTGATGTGATCACAGTGAAAGGTCGTGATAGGTGCAACATATCACAAGTGTAGGCAGGTGTCTATTCAGGCCCTTAGTCGTAGACTTTTTAGAGCAGGCCTAGACATTACCTTATGTGATCGTAACCGGATGTTGCCGGAAGTGTGAAATGTGAACCGTGTTGTCAGTTAATTGTGCGAATTTTAGCTAGTCTAGAACAAAGTGTTGCCGTCTAAGTACGCCTAATTGACTTTAAAAAGCTTGAGTGGCTGCCTTACTGTAGCTGTGCTACAAAATTGAAAATAAAGTATTTTGTACCAAGCAGTGCTGCCGCTTAGTTCAGTATAGCTTACACAAATAGTTGGTCGTCAGCAGGAGCTCAGGGGTGTGAGCACTTTGAGTGGTTTCTGCAGCGAAGGACTTGACCAGTTATTTGTCTAGGAGTCGAATTTGACCTGTTCGGAAGTTATTTAAAAATATTGTCAAGGTCATCGTCAATGTCATAACCACGATGAGGCGAGTGGAACGCTGTGGAAGTATTTCGGATGGTTCGCGGTTATAGCAAAACAACCTGGTCCAGTGAGCTTCCGAGGTCGAATACAGAGTCTGGTTGAATAAACGCGAATATTTCTTTTTAAGAGCATAAGCACACAGAGGCGCACACCGCTCCCTCAATTGTTTCGCGTATGACCTTCAAAGGAACAGCTTTCCCAGGAGTACTACAAAGTAATAAGCACTTACAGGAGTACTAACCTTAATTGAAGTAACTGTAATGATTTTCTTCAGCCTTCAGTTAAAATGAAAGCGTAAGTCGTCAGGCTGAGACTTTGCTCTTGTGAGTCATGAAATAGAGCGAGCATTGTTAAAGGAGCCGGAGCCAGAGTTTTTGATAGATTTCGCCCTCGCACCGTCGGAGAGATGCGTGAGTGGCTTCAACGACTTCGCCGCGTCATCTGTCTTCCACTTCATACGCCACTGGATGATTTCTCTGGGGATCGCCGCGCAGCTGTTGAAGTCTTCCTGATGTAATCTTGAGAGTCGAGCACAACCTGGACCATTTGTAGACCTTAAAAAGCTGCATAGCACGAGCGACTGTGCAAATAAATCAAGATACTGCAATTCTATGGTATAGGGCACCAACAATTTGGGCATTTAGGTCTGAAGAAAAGCTCAAGGATATGGCTAGCGCTGCTGTCCTAATAAAAAAGAATGAGTAAAAATGTTCGTTGAAAACCGACTGAGACCATGATGGCTGTTCCAGACGCTATTCTGACTACTGAGTACTGCCCGTTGAAACGCCTTGGACACCCTTGGACTGGCATGACTGATACCGCGAACGGGCTGAATTGGCTAGATCCGACGCCCCAAGTCGCTCACGAGCAGGACTTTGCAATAGACGGTGTCGAAAGTAAAGATCGGCCGATTCAACAGACCTACTGATATAGCTGCTGAATATATGCCTTAGCATCGCCCAGCGTACAGCGGGCAACATGTGTTTTCCTCTTGCACGACTCTAATGCCGTATCTGGGTAGTGAGGTTCAAGCTCCCAGTCGGTCTCTTGAGTACTAATCGTAGCAAGTCGCTTGATTATGTTGACGTTTGGCCACGTATTCCAGTTGCGCTAGCCCGTGAGGGCAGGGGACCAAACGGGCATTTTTTTTTTTATTGAGCTGCAAGCATTCTATGTAAAGCTTCAAGTTGCCTTTTCCAGGAAGGACACGCGCATGGTTTGAAGACGGGGCTAAAAAAAAGGCCGCCAGAGCATCCTGCCTCCAGCTTGCACGCTTGCTGTGTCGGTTTCGGGGGGGGGGGGGTTATACGGTAAGATCTTGAGAGTTGCTGAATAGGTCATTGTTTTTGTACAGGCCTGAAAAGGCTAGTGTGGCGGGGTGTGCAGCTTTAGGCTCTCTAAAACGGGCCAACAGCAACTTTTAGATTAGACGATAAGCTCTTCTGCCAAAGTTTCGTGGAGAAAGTCTTGGCGTTGTGGCTCACCCTTCAAGGTCGAGGTTTCGCCCTCATGCCCAAACTGGCAACACTCTTACTGGCTCAAATGCTATTCGTGGCTTTTCCGGCGACATTCGCGTTGTTATTGTTGCGTTTTCGAGTTGCAAATTCGCATTTGTAAATATTACGAATAGCTGTCGGAATGACTAAACGGGTGATCAATGGGTGATCCTCTGAGCATTGTCCCCATTCGACCGTCCTTTCTGGTAAAGTTAATTCCATTATGAGATCACACCTTGAGCAGTTTACATCCGGTGCAGAATAGAGCTTCTGTAAATGTGAGAAACAAACCTGTTCTATAGACAAGAGCGGCTTGGCGTGTCAGAAAGAAGGTGCAGATGCATTGAGATAGGTAAGAGTTACGCACAGGTGAGCAGCCCGCAACCCTGGCCAGCGTCCGACTAAAGCGCTAGAGCTGCGGCTGCAGCTCCCGCGGCGAGCGAAGAACCTCTGCGTTTCCGGATTCGTTTTGCGGAGTGACTGCCACTTTTGCGCCACTTTCACCGTATGGGTAGTGGCACGATGCATACACCGTGTAGAGACCTGACGATTGAAAGCTCGAGACGGTATCGAGACAGCTCTCGAAATCCTGAATGCGACGCGTGGAGCGACAATTAGCGAAATTAAAGAATTAGCCAAAGCGCGCAAAGTGGACTTTACATTATGGCCGATGTGGCTAGGTGACTTTCGACAGAAAAAAATATAATTCATTTGTATAGTACCCAAAGGGAACTTAATCTGTATTCAGGCGATTCGCATATGTCACGGGGCTCGAGCCCGCGACTTCGGTCAGATCTTGGTCGGGGCGAGAACTTTAACCACTGGGACAATCCAGCTCGGCTACAACAGACCCGTCAATGAGCTGAGAGCGGCTCTAGCTCAACACTACGACTCACCGATCGGAAGATCGCCGCTGCTCTAAGAGAGCAACTGTGGTCAGCTTCAAGCCTTATATACCAGTTAGATCGTAAATCATGCATAAATATCCTTGCACACACGATTAGATATCGCGTTGCTCATAAGCCTCGGCTAATCTTTGCTATTTCACAACCGTTTCTCTGTAAAAAAAAAATAGTCAGAAGCCGAGCTCATAGTTCAGCGAAACGTTGCCTAACGAACGTACTGTAGTGGCTTCTGAGCTAATGCCCATTTCCACTTAACTCAGGGCGTGTAACTGGAGTTAGCCCATGACGCGTGACTAATAGTGGTTGAGCTAGCGTGTCGTAGTACGGCTAAAGAGTCGTACACGTATACGCCGCCCTGGTTTGGCTCAGGGTAAGATGTTGACCTCGAACGACTAAGGTCGTGGGTTCGAGCCCTGCAGAATATTTTAAGCGCCTGGATACAGATTATTTTTAATGGGGCGCTATACGGTTGAATTGCATCGTATATTTATATTACATGCTGCACCGATAGTTGCAAGCATGCCGATGGTAGTACTGCACGGTAAAAAACAAGAGCGCCCATATCTTAATACTAGGGCTCACTGCCTGTGGACTCGCTTCACTGAGTCACAATAGAAATACAATACTGTACATAAATGTGCACGTCTATACACGTCACTCCCGGAAGTACTGGTCACCATCTTGCCGCAAGACGGACGGACTTCATCGCCACCATCTTGCCGGGTGACGGATGGACTTTCTCGCTTTAATGAGTAGGAATAGCAAGTTTATGCCGTTAACGGAGAGCAGTCTATTCGACAGAACAGAGAGGAAAGTTTGCGTATCAACAGCTATGATTATGAAAGAAACGTAAGAAAACCGTTAATTTTAGTTGGTGTAACGTACGGCTTTGAAACTTCGTTATGTAATAATAACAATACAGTTTATACAATGTCCTCACAGGTCGGTGAGAAGTGGAATAATGTGGCAACTGGGACGCTTACGACAGCTTAAACAGTTAGTGGCAGCATGCACAGTGTCAGAAACCATGAGCACATAAAGGGCGAATAACATGGACTCATTAAATGCTTCGATAAATATTCTAACGTAAGTAACTGCCGAGGATTTTCGGACACCTTTGCAGCTATGGTTGTAGCTCTCTTGTCTTCTTCTGAATTACCGACAGCTTTCCCGGCATTCAGACGCGCTTCAATGCGTCTTCTGAGCCATTGCCCTTCCTGACGTACCTGACCGTTATTTCTTTTGGCCGGAGACAAGTGAACACCTTTATAGCATCAGCCCTATCTCAGTAGACAGCAAAAACAAATGTCAAAACTTGAACATAATTAGTGTCCACAACGCAAGGAGGATAACAACTCCATGGACCGTTGCAAAAGCATCTGCAAATTCGAATAATAATATTAATACTAATAAAAGGTACACACACACACACACACACACACACACACACACACACACATATATATATATATCCCCTAGAGAATCAAATCTCTGTGTAGGTAATTTAAATCTGTTGAAAAAGAATCTTATCGATTGGTTGGACAGAACATGCACAGTTTTGGAGCACACGAAGACAAATTAAGTTGAATTGAGCAACGGCTGTGAAGAACACGCAGGCCTTTAGTTTCTTCTTAAATGTCTTCGAATAAGAGATGCAATGACGTCAGTCGGCTGAAAGCTTCTGACTCTGAGAGCATAGTAACTGAGGGCACAGTCATCGAGGTATCTCATCTGAAGTTTTTTGGAGACTAAACCGAACGACCAGGGTCAGAAGAGTGGGATATACGACGGGAGGCTCAATTGGGAAGTAGTTCAGATATGTACGCCGGAGCAAGGAGATGGCGGGAAATAAAGGTGAATAACACAACCGTAAAGACTGCTTATCATGTTAATCCCTGTACCGTCTCGCCGATTCAGTCTTATATGGCTTACATTTAGTTAGCAAGTACATGGGGTGTGATGGACAACATCTAGTATAGCTGCTAACTAAGCATACACCATCTGGGAGACTTTTGACACGAAGTGAGCAATAAAGTTACTGAAAATCGGAACAAAAAGTTCAACGTAGCTGCTTATACAACACTTCGATTTTGCAACCGTAACGTGGTTGTAAACGAACGAAGTTGAATAGCATACAATGGCTCGAAGATCGTTGGTCCTAGCCTAAAGTTAACTTGGCGACCTAGCTCGTGGGTTGGAGTCCTGCAATAGGCAATTCTGCATTACCCACTGCAAGCGGGAATAATAGACGCTCTGGCTCTTCTGCCCGCCACGATACACGTTAAATCAGCTAAGCTCTACCTTTGCGACATTGCTTTCACAAAGCTGGTATTTAAAGGACAAAGCATTAGAAGCCGCCGCCGGCGGCGTAGAACGCACCATAACGCGCTAAGAAGAAGCAGCTGTCTCCAGCTGATGACCAAAACGGGTCGAAAGACGTGCAGCATGAAATCAATGAGCAGCACTCCCTCTTTCATAATTAAGTATCGGCAAAGGGCATATTACATTTTCCCGCCGCACTGGACATTGCCAAGACCCGGTTCTTCACCGGGCGCGTAGCGCGCGTAGCGAGAGTTGAAGACAATCCAATGTCACGAAGTACAGAGATCATCACAGAGTAAAAAAGCAAAGTAAAGTAAAGGAGTAAAAAGTAAAAAAAGTAAAGTAAAAAAGCAAAAGAAAAAGTAAAAAAGCAGCATGTCCAGCATCAGAGCAGCAGTTTTATACCGGTAACAGTCTCGGAGGAATTTACGACAGTAACAGGCTCCACAGCGACTATAAAAAAAATATACGCTGAGTAAATCTAGCTGGTTTAAAAGCCTCATTTACATAGCGACAGAAAAAACTTAGCGGACATCATCGCTTGCAGTGGACAATATAGAATTGCCGCTGCAGGACTCGAACCCGCGACGTAGGGAGCGAAGTTACCACTCATCTGCTACTTTCATCTAACAGATCGTTGAGGTCTTTGTGGATAAAAAAGTAAGAATTTACCTCCTCATTTGTGAAATTGTGAAATTTGGATTGTAGGTCTGCAGTGTCTTCCTCGCTGTCTTACTCGCTGCGCTCTCCTGATGATGGCGAACTCTCTCCGGAGAGGTGGAGACGAGAAGGTCAGAGCAGTGTGGGACGATGACGATAGTGTAAGGAATGTATGGATAGATTATGAGAGGTGCGCTCTTGTTAGAGTGACGTTTGGAAGGGTTCATCATGCACAAGTAGCAGTTGCTTGAGTGGTCAGCTCCCGCATAATTCTTGGCAAAGCGAAATTCACGGCTCTGTTTTCTACCCGGTGCCAGCCTGTGTCGGAAATTCTCTCCAGCGAGAGCAGTAATTGTTAACCTTAGCGTCAAGAGTTCTCTCGCAGTGCTCACATTTAAAATGAGATGGTCAGCTCTTGTCTTGATTTTCGAATGGGGTGCCAAAGTGTGCTTTGTAGAGTTCGCATGCATATCTTAACAGATGCTTTACCGGAGTATTTTTTGGCTCTAGTGTTGTTAAGCATTACCACGATCAATTATTATGTCTGTCTGCCTAACCATCGCTAATTCTGGTAGCGACACAACGCATGCTATATGTGCAAATCTGACGTTGGCATCGTGTCTAACAGCATAACCGCATAATTTCAAAAATTTTGTCCTGAGCACAGAGGCAAAGTTTTTCCGGAGCAAAAGCTATCTTCTATTTTACTTTTGGCATACGAAATTAAAAACAAAACTTTGTATCCAAGGAAAAATAAATGGCCCATCTATCACGTAGTGTAATACGGCGTTTGCATACCGCCAAAGGGGAAGTAAATCTCTGTCCTGGAAAGCTGCATAATTTTTGCAAAGAATTCTATCCGTCATAGCCATATTATATGGTTATACGTGAGTTATACGGGTTATACGCCAAGTTATACGAGATCGTCATGCGCACTCTGCCTTCGTGGCGAACTTTGCGGAGACGGATCGGCAGTCTGGTTGATATCATGTCGGCGGCGTGCACTGCGGCCAGACTCAGAGCGCAACTTGTGCCGCCGCAGACGACGGGCATTCGTCTGAGCCTTGGCAGCGGGCAGGTTTCGAATCCGCGGGCGCAGCCACGCACGCATCAAAAGTAAAAGAGAGCGCCCCCGCCGGTCGGTGGGTGCCACGAATCTGAGCCGTCGTCAGGCGCCCGAGACCGGTGCAGCAGGAGGTCCAGACGATCCTGCACGCGATACAGCAGACAGATGCTGCACGTCCGAGCGTCCGCGCGCGTTTTCAGCGTCCACGCGCCCAGCTAGTACGGCGCGCCGAGCGCAGCGAACCGCGACCGCGGGCGAGCCGCCGAGTGTAGCCCGCTTCCAGCCGACGGCCGTTTTAGCGCTCGGCGCCGGTACTTTTATTAGGCCAGAGCCGCCGCAGCGCGCCCGGTCGCGCGGGCCGCCGTCTAACGGGCACGATCGCGCGGCCGCCTAACAATTGTCGGCTGTTTGGCATCCGGGAGCATTGTTGCGCATTCGTTCATGCTCCCACAATGACCGACGGCGTGGCTTGTTTTTTTGCCTAGCTCACTTCGTTACATGGAGGCGGCGCCCGACGCCGTCGACTCGTCGAGAGTAGATGAACCGTTGAGGCTGCTGGTGACGTAGCCGCCGCGCAAAGCAGCAGCGCTGCAGTGCAGTCGTTCCGCATTAGCACGACGCGCGGAGAGCGGGCGCCCCAGTTTGTTTCCGGTCCCGAGGAGAGAGCGGGTGAGTTTCCGTCGGCGGACAGCCAGCGCGCGCGAGTGGGAAAGGAAGCATCCGCTTCTCCCAGCTGGAGCGACGGTCTGCGACCATTTCACGGTCTCTTAACGCACCGACGCACCCGTCCGCACGCAGTGAGGCTAGCCGAGCTGCCGGCGCGTATTGCACGGGCGCGAGCGCGTCGGCATACGCGCGCGCGCTGGCGCACGCGCGTCGCGAAGCGGTCGCTGCGATAGCCTCAGTGGCTGGGCAGGGGTCGAAAGGCGGCCAGCGATAGACAGGTGGCCGAGTAGTGGTGACCGTGGATCGCCTAACCACCAGGTGGAACGTCGCCGCCGCGACATCTTCGGCAACGTCGCATTGCTCCCGGATGTTTGCGAACCGGAGCGAAAACTCGGGGGTACGTTCTTCGGTGGGTTGGGGTGGGGTGAGCGTTCCTGGCGCGGGACGCTCGAAGGGCCTTCACCTCGGGCTGCTTAGTCACGCCAACGCTGACGCCGAGTTCACTGAGGCTGCTCGGCGTGACGTCAATGCCCGGGCGGGCGTGAAATCGATCCGATAAGTTACGCGATAAAAATACTAATAGCAATCGCACGTCGTTTGAATAGGAGAACCAAATCCAGGTGTTTTCCAACTCGCTGCAAGAGAAGCAACAACCGAGTGTAAACGATTATCAAGTTACCGTGCTTGGACAGCATGCAAAAGCACACATCGCAATCGCCGGACGAACTTTTCGAGCATTCTCGCACGCGCACGCGCACACTAACGCATGCACAAGCGCACGCTAACCGCTAGGCTGTTGGGGTGGGCATCGACTAGGGTAAAAGAACATGGCCTTGTTCAGGCACGGCTGAGATAGATGACGTAGCGCTGGCTGAGTAACAGGCTGGATTGTCGCCGCGTACGCTGCTACGCATTCGTGTCGTCTAAGGATCCGGAAGACGGGACAAACTGTGTCGCCGAGCGCTTGACACGTCCCTGCATAGATGCAGTGCTCGGCGGTGAGATTGAGACTTTCTAGCTTTTGAAGTTCTCGCACAATCGCAATCATCAATCATCAATCATCACAATCGCACAATCTCTCAATCGTTTTTTGTCGTCTGAGCAGCAGGGTGTTGCCAGAGGGGAGGTTAAGAAGTGTCAGGTGATGGACGGGCACTTGGTCAAGCGGCCATCTTATCCAGGATCGTCCAGCGAAATCCTGCGTCGATAAAAGATCTAAATAACCTGCAGACGTATTGCTGAGATATTCGTGGTCTTGCCTGCTGTACATAGCAGGGCTACTGTTCAGGATACTGCAGGGGTCAGTGAATGAATGATGGTCTACGTATTTCTTGTTGTTGACCGACACACCCGAGTTTTCTCGTATCCTTCTGCCTGGAAGGCCTTAGGTTATTTTTTAGCGACATGGTTCCGTAGGTTTTTAAGCTATGACTCCTGATAGCGGTAGGTCTGAAAATGTTTGCAGAATTTTTTGCGATGCTTTACGGCGGCAAAGCGCGCGAACCTTTTGACGACCGACTCGTCGCTTTCAGCGGTTCATCATCTGCTCCAATACGAGCGCACGTAGAGAACGCGCAAAAAATAAAATTTACCGGTGCCGAGTCATACCGCACTAGGGAAGGTTCGTGCTCCAGCGGGTTAATACCAAGCTGACATTCGCTCTCTAGACTACGTGCGTGCAAACGACGGATGCGCGCTGGCGACGCGACGCGATCGAATGCGCAGCGAATTGCTCTCGCTCGAAGCCCTGCCGCGTCAGTGCGCTGCTCCCTCGCTGTGTGGGGGGAGGGGCGCTGGCACATTCAGACGCCTATTCGGGACATTCGACGCGTATTCGCCTACTACGTGCATCCAGGAAGAGAGAGAAAGAGAGAGAGCGTGCGAGTGCAGCGTGGGAGGCGCGCTTTTCTTCAGCGATCGAGCGGCTGCGCGATCCTCGCTCCTCTGTCGCGGAGGCTAGCTTGCTCGGGAATAAGTTGTGACAACACGTGAGCTACGGCGCTCCGTCGGTGCGTGCAGTTCTCGGAAAACACAGGAAAGCGGCAAGGAATAGCATTCCTTTGTTTGATCTGGGCCAACCTTTATGCCGAATGCAAATAAGCCTTAACTAGTCAATTTGGTCTTGACATCAGACCTTGTAGCTGTGCGGTGCCTTCGTAAGTATGCCGAGATTCCGTACAATATGAGGATTGGAGTTGGAAGAATTAAGTACTAGTCGTACTTCGATGAAGTGTGCAGTGCCGACCAAAATTCCAAGTCACGATTAGTGTGAAAAGAAGAGGGGGAACCCAGCTTGGCGCGAGTCATTGCTTACTCATGTGAGAGTCTATTGATAATGCCAGGCTGCTTTACTGTGGAAGGCGCGTGGCTTCACCAAGCTGCAATACATTTTATTACTCAAGCTTTCTCGCGCTTTCCCATATGTCGGCTTTCTTTGAATTGGGCGTTTTACGTTCAGTTCTGTTCAGGCGACTGGTGTACCATATTTGTCAGAGATCTTATTTTAAATTCGGCTCAACAGCTACAGCGGCTTCTTGAAGGATTTGTAACTCGTTTCAAGCCCCACCCTCCCGCAGGCAGGCTATGCCATTGGTTGGTGTCAGCATTACCGCTCATTCGGTGCATGTTGAAAATGCTTACCCTGTCTGTGTTGCCCTGCTTGGTAATATGAACAGCTTTCCTGGCGTTGTTGCAAGATTCGTGACTAGCAGGTCTCAGCTAAGGATGTGAGCTTAGCTCGATTCCTAACCCTAGAGAGCTCGATGTGGGTGGCCGATGCCTCTGCAGATTCGAGATGTGGGCGCATTGACTTTTGAGGTCATTCTTTGTAAAGCAAAAATGCATCAAATCGCATGCTGTGCGCCTATTGTGAGACTAAATGTGTCGGCAGACTCTGACGAATTTAGTCGAGCCTGCCGTACGCAGCCATTGAACCTCACTACAACTTTTGCTGACATTTTCTTACGGTCGGCCCTGTAATTAGAATGTGTCCTCGATAAAGCTATGTTGACTTTTGGCTCACCGCCGATTGTCGGGAGAAGAGTTTGGTCTAGGGAATTGCAGTGAAGCTCATTAAAGGGTACCTATTCAGCCTATCTTTGAACTCTTTACGGAGAGCATTCCACCTCTTGCAGCTATTTTGCTATGATTTCAGCTCGTTAGCACAATCGAGGTGTATCACTTGATTGGCAGGTCACGCCTCCAACAATTTTAAGTATTTTGCATCGCCGATCGGTTGTGTAGCGATTTTGTTTAATGACCATATGGCTAGGTGACGCGACATCACGTGTAAAGCAAGCAGCCAGCGTACAGAGCTTTAATACAAGGCGTCAAGTCAGCGGAATTTGCACCGCTGTGGAAAGGTCTAAAATACTTTTGAATTATTAAGCTACTATCATGCACCCAAGAAAAATCGCAGGTACACTATATTCAATTTTAAAATTAAAGATCATGCACATAACCATATAGCTGCGGAAAAGCTCAACCGAAATTACTCGTCCACTGCTTCTTGGTCCGCTCATTAAACTCCAGTAAACGCCAGTGGAGGAGCCAGAATTGTTTATTAAGGGAGCAAGACCTGCACAGCTGTTATGCAGGCGCAAGACCAGCAAGGTTTTCATACGGGCAGGGCTAGACCCACAATTAATACGGAACTTCAATGCCAAATTAATTATTCGACATGAACTCGGTAGTTACTCATAGCGTGAAATTCAAGCATAATTTCGTCGTTGGTGATCGTCGTCGGAGGTGGCGCAGGAAAGTGGGGGGGGGCCGCCTAGGCCTCTGGTCGCTACAGAGGGGGATGCACCCGGTCGGCCCTTGGCTTTGCCGCTGGTCATTGCAACGATCCTATCATTCAACTCTAAGGCGTGAGCCGACTGATGCTCCCGCCCGTGCTATGGTAGAATAGATGGGCTAGAAAAAATCGGGCTAATGGAAAATGCGCAGGCTCAGAAGCTTTCATGTCAGCGGCTGATGTGCGCGTTCTGCTGCCAAGAAGTGGTACCGACACAAACAAGAAGCAATAGTGTCATTTTGGATTTTAGTGAACTTCATATGCATGGCAGTTGTCCCTTGGTTTTGTCAGTTGATGTTAAGCGTCGTGGTGTATCGACATCCATAATTCTGACGTGAATGCCTAAGTGAGTGAATGCTCGAGTCACGGTTATTGTGCTTACATGGTGACCTTAGCAATATTTACAGTACTACTAAGACGGCACACCTGTGTTGAGTGTCGTGTCAAAATGAAAAACGGGGTAGATAATTTGTTAATTTGTATATGTCGCAATTACACGCACTTTCATACTTTAAATTGAACATGGGATTGTGCACTAAATTATGAAATATTAATTGACTTGATTTTGATCAGTGTGCTATTTAATTTCGTATTTAGAACTCGGTTGAAATATTAGTTATAATTTTCTGTGCTACGGATAGCCTGACTTGGACAGTCCCTTTGCAGCAAATGTAAAGTGCCTAGAGAGAGATTGAGCTCTCTGAGGGCGCTTTATCAAGTGCATTATCGTTATTATTATTATTATTATTATCATAGTCGGTATTAGCGACGGTCTCCCAGCCGATAAGTTATTGCAAGTGAGCCTTTCCCCTGCTATACGCTTTTATGCAAGGTCTTTGATTTTCACATTGATATTCTCCGCAATGTTTTGGGAATAGAAATTTTCTGCGATTTTCTCGGGTAGACTGTGCCTCAGTCATTTGGGTCAACCCTGGAAGGAATGGCCGGCCAAGGTTACTCGGTTGTTAAAAACTCGCGGGTCATTACGCGGGCCGGATTTGTTGCCAAGTTCGGAGAAGCAAGTCCAAGCGAGTAAGATAACTCATTCAATGCTAACGCTACGCAACTCAATAGTCGTTAATTTTAAGGTTTATAGGTGCTTACGTACTTCTTAAGTATCGTTGTTAGTGAGCGTTGTCTAAACATGCACTACGATGTTACTGGTTTACACTATATATTTGTACATTGTCGTTTATTCGTGAAGTTTTTCTAGTCACGGTTTTTAATGCGCAGTTAACAGACATGTTTTTCTTAGTATTTTAATTACCTAATGGTCATTTACCTGCGCTGGCTGTTTGCGTTGTTCGACCGAGAGGGAATGTACCTTCCCGAGCCAATGTGTGGATATGGTCGGTTAGGTGTTGCGTTGGTTCGAAATCGACTGTCCGTCCCGATTTTTCAGTGGACGAGTAATTTCGGCCGAGCTTTTCCGCAGCTATATGGTTATGTGCATGACCTTTAATTTTAAAATTGAATATAGTGTACCTGCGATTTTTCTTGGGTGCATGATAGTAGCTTAATAATTCAAAAGTATTTTAGACCTTTCCACAGCGGTGCAAATTCCGCTGACTTGACGCCTTGTATTAAAGCTCTGTACGCTGGCTGCTTGCTTTACACGTGATGTCGCGTCACCTAGCCATAAGGTCATTAAACAAAATCGCTATACAACCGATCGGCGATGCAAAATACTTAAAATTGTTGGAGGCGTGACCTGCCAATCAAGTGATACACCTCGATTGTGCTAACGAGCTGAAATCATAGCAAAATAGCTGCAAGAGGTGGAATGCTCTCCGTAAAGAGTTCAAAGATAAGCTGAATAGGTACCCTTTAATGAGCTTCACTGCAATTCCCTAGACCAAACTCTTCTCCCGACAATCGGCGGTGAGCCAAAAGTCAACATAGCTTTATCGAGGACACATTCTAATTAAAGTTGTAGTGAGGTTCAATGGCTGCGTACGGCAGGCTCGACTAAATTCGTCAGAGTCTGCCGACACATTTAGTCTCACAATAGGCGCACAGCATGCGATTTGATGCATTTTTGCTTTACAAAGAATGACCTCAAAAGTCAATGCGCCCACATCTCGAATCTGCAGAGGCATCGGCCACCCACATCGAGCTCTCTAGGGTTAGGAATCGAGCTAAGCTCACATCCTTAGCTGAGACCTGCTAGTCACGAATCTTGCAACAACGCCAGGAAAGCTGTTCATATTACCAAGCAGGGCAACACAGACGGTAAGCATTTTCAACATGCACCGAATGAGCGGTAATGCTGACACCGACCAGTGGTATAGCCTGCCTGCGGGAGGGTGGGGCTTGAAACGAGTTACAAATCCTCACGCCGAGCAAGAAGTGTGGTGGGGCTTGCGAACAGCTTCCCACTTACCACAGCCCCGGTTCGTGCCTAGTAGTGCTGTCCGAAATCTACTCGTCCCAAGTGAAAAGACAACTTTTACACTCTAAGCTATTTTTGACCGAGTCTACCCACACAATCTGAACGCAAGAAGCGGGCACGAGCTGAAACTATTGGCTGTTCGAAGCTTCCGTCACTTCAAGAGTACCCGTGACATTAGCAGAGGAGAAAGGAAGAGGAAGAAGGCGGAAATAGAAGGAGAGAAAAAGGTGGCGAGAGAACGATTGGGAGAGGAGAGAAAAGAGGAAGATGAGGGAAAGTAAAGAAAAGGCAGCAGAATATAGAAAAAGAAATGGGATTTTGGCAGCATTACTTTCAACTGACGTTTAAAATGCATGCAGCACTAATAGCTTCGGATAACTCGCCATTTGCTGGGAGTGCTTCGATTATAGAGCGACGGGTTTGCATTTGTAGCCCAGCTATTTCTATCCCGATGGTCGATCAAATGCAAAACCGAGTACAAACATCTGTGCACGCTTCGAACTTATGTAATATCAATAATCCGCCATTGAATTTTCAGAAATAACATGGGGCAATCAGTCACAAAGGTCACGGATCGGCTTACTGCAGAAGAAATTCGCCAATACGAAGAGGCTTTCGAACTATATGACAGCGATGGCAGCGGAACCATCACTTGTGATGAAATGATGGAGGTGAGGCAGGTGAAAGCAGCGCGCGTTATGAATGATTGGTGGATACATTGGGTTGAGCTTAAAGCTCATGGCTGCGAACTGGTAACACAAGAATATAATAAGACGGCACCAGGACGAAAGCGTACGACGAGCAGCTTTTTACGGAGTTTCTCTCAATCATCAGCAAGCTAGCTTTGCCTGTGCAATGAAACTGTCCAGTGCACCGCGTCAGTACTACGGCACGCAGCTAGCTGTTCACAGTGGCTTTGTTAATTTGTAAACTTCTCAGCTCGAAGCTCACATTGTTTCGTTAGTATCGCAACGAGCGACTTCTCTACTCACCATCGAACGAGCATCACGTTCATGAGCACGTGAATCCGTCTTAATCAAAAGCGATTTAAGTTTTGGAAATCGGCAGCCACCTAAGCCGGCGGTTTTCTCAGCAAGGGTCGGAGCCCCACTTCAAGTGTCAAGTGCCAAGAAAGAGATTTTAGTTCTCTGATGGCGCTACATCAAATGCATTATTATTATTCCTCTTAAGGCCATCCTAAATTCTCCCGCCCAAGTCTGTGGTTTTTGGTCGTCTTGTATTTTACACTAGCAGTTCCAAATCTTCTGTTATGTGCGAGTACACAGTTTCTAATCCGCAAAGTGTCTCACTTTGCGAAGCCCCCATTTACGGTCACCTGCTCATTTTGAGGATAGCTTGATTCGCTTTAAGTCACAGCGTTCTTGAAGACTGGGACACAAAGAGGACAGGGGTTCGTCACATCTCGAGATATTCTTGAAGTAGCCGACTTACCATCGGTACTGTAGGTATTCAAGTCACCAGACCAAGGAGTTGGCATGCCCACTCTTTTATTTTTGTGAACAAAAATGTGTGCATTTTCACCGAGACAATCTGAAGAGTGGGATCACGACATCGTCATGTTAGGCCACAGCCAGCCTCACAGGGCAGCTGCCGGTTCCGAACATTGCTGCCTACTGATAGCAATGCTTCTGTTCACAATATGTGCTTTTACGCCAGGCATTCGACACTTAGAAGCACGCCACCGGAGGTATTAGTTATTCTCATGATGTATTAGTTATTCTCATGAGGTATTAGTTATTCTCATGACGGGCAACGATCACTCCCTCAGTAGTAAAGGAACGCAGGCGTTTTGTGTGGTTAGATGTGTTAACAATTCCGGCTTGCAAAATGTCCATCGAAATGAACGGCAATGTGCGAAATGAACGGCTATGTGCACCAAGTTGGGCTGTCTCTTACACGACGCCTATCAGCTCGTGAATTACCGACTAGCTAGCCTGAGAGAGTATGTGTAAAACGTTATCCTAAAACAGACGAATACTGTGGCTTCTCCTGTGATGCTAACACCTGTACGACTGCAACGAACTAGAAAGCAAGTCTAGCTGGTGTGACCCTGGGAAGCGCAGAAACATCCTTTGCAGCAAATGTAAAGCGCCTAGAAAGAGATTGAGTTCTCTGAGGGCGCTTTATCAAGTGAATTATTATTATTATAAATAGCCAGTTAACAGATCGATGCAGAAAGTTGATTGAGCGAACCATAAACTTCCAGAGTACTATCTGGGACTAACAGCAAATCGTTCACAGGCCGATCATGCATTTCAAAGAATCTGGACATCTCGTTAGCCACTAAAACATTTTTTATTGTTGTAGCTCATGAAGGTCATCGACCCAGCACTCAGGCCTGAAGATGTCAACATAATGCTGGATGATATGGATGAAGACGGCAGCGGCATAATTGAGAAAGACGAGTTTATTACATTCATGGCAAAACGAGCCACTGGCCACAGAAAAGAGATCAAGTTGGCATTTAGGATATTCGACATAAACGAAGATGGCTTCATAACAGCAGCAGACATAGAAAACGCTTACAATCGGATAGGTTGCAAGCTTACAGCCAGGGAAACGAGAAGACTACTTCGCGTTGCCACTGCCGACAGTGAGGGCCGTATTAACTATCAGGAGTTCTCTAAACTAATGGAGAGCCTATTAAAAGTTAAGCCAAAGCGAGGAAGTTAACATTCACGTCTTGGAGAACGATACGGCGATAACCTACCATAACGGCAGAATGTGACTGTTAGGCTCAAGCAAGATGCAAAGCATCTCTGGCAGCCTTAAGTGATACCTCAAGCAATCTTTGTGTTTTTTCTTGAACAATTGGTGCTTTTAGATTCTTGGACATATGGTACAAGGTATGGCACAATTCAAGAGAGCCCAAAATCAACAAGGAGATTCTAAATATCAGCAGAACTTACCTGCCTCTGCGACTGCTGATCAGGAAAGTCTTCTTTTTCCAAAATGCAAAAACGCTTTACTTACTACGAAGTTATTTCAATCAATTTCGATCAATCAATTCAATTAAATCAATTTCGATCAACTGCAAATCAATTTGCAGAATAACAGCAATACACCAGCAAACATTGTTATAGTAGTGGTGACGATAACAATAATAATAATAATAATAATAATAGGAAGGTGATTTAACCGAGCTTCATATTTTTTTCTTGCCCCTCATGGAAGTATGCAACAGAATCATGAAACTTAATCATGAATCATGAGCCAAGAGTCCGTCTCTGGGCATACAACTCAGAAGCACTACGAACAAATACACTTTCAAGTAATTGAAGCAGCACTTGACTGCTCTAGGACAGTCAACAGATTTAAGGAATAGCTGAAAAATGCAAGGGCAGCACGTGCCAGCCGATAAGGCCCAAGTAGGGTCGAGTGGCCCATGCGGAGCTCTGTTGCAGCTTGTCAATTAGTACATGCACAGTTTAGCAAATGGCCTGATGGTTAATGAGACAGGTGGCTGTAGTAACCACAGATTCAGAGACAGTCTAGCTGAGACAAAAAGGAGCCAGCCAGTCACAAGTCCACCAGCCAAGCACAGCTTCCACTGAGCTCATGCTACAGACAGATGGATATGAGCTGGGCTGGACGGCTTGCACAGCAGCTCAGTAGTTCAACGGGCTCGAAACAATGGCAAATTGTTCTGACAAAAGTCCTTGTCAGTCGATTTTGATCGCACCATATATTTTCTTGACGAATACATAGGCAGCATAGAATCCGACGGTGCCAGTCAGCAACCAAAACGTAAAGGCCATCAGCACGGAATAACTGAAGTACAGCAACGTTGGAATGAATCCTTCGATGTCTAGTTTCGTAAAGTAGTAGAATATGGAGTAAGCAAACAGGTACACAGCAGATCCACCAGATACAATGAATGATCGCCACCACCAGTGGTAGTCCTAGTACGGAGGAACATAGCAAACATGTAAACTCGAGCGAAATAGTGTAGGCAAGGCCGTATGCAATGGCCCGAAGGACCCAAACAGTCCCGATTTTAGTATAAAAAACGTTCATGCAAGCAGCTGCAATCATTCACAGTATATAGAATAAGCTATATGTTTAAGCAAAGTTTCAGTACAAGTTTATTCATTTGAAGTGCCAAAATGAAGTTGCACCGTTAGACTAGCAATTACCTAGGCCGCTGGGGCATATTTCGAACTAAGCAATCGTAAAATCTGGCATTGACGTTTTCCAACATCGTGTAAACTTGAATATAGTGAGTGGATCGTCTGATGTACTACGACCCACCTGTGCCTTCTATCCACTTCAGCCCAAGAGATGCTCAATAAGACTCGGATCCCGAGGTCGACTAAGCCACTCACCTAGCATAATAACACTCTTGCAAATTCCACTGTACTGTGGAAAAATAATTGAACATGCTTAGGTGTGTGCTTCAGGTCATTGCCCAGATAAGGAAATTATCTCCACGAAGGCTCACCGTACTTGGTGATGCAACGCTCTGAAATAATTCTCATTAAACGTCATGCATCATGCTGCAATGTATCTACTACAGAAGTAACCCCGGACCATGACCACTTAGCTAGCAAATTTCACATCTGCAATCACAGCAATTATCATTGAAAGTGCATTGGAGGAACGATGCATGTACTGCGCATGCTAGCAATTACCACGAATGGCGAATTGACCCTTATCGCTTTACCTCAATCGCCAATCATCGGTCCCGCGTGCTCACACCCTTGCCTACAGCAAACGAGCCACGTTGTGCTTGACAGGCAGAAGTTGCTTCTTTTTCGAGTTCGGAGTGAAGATACCATGCTCATGCAGATGATGCCTAACCATATCCCTACCAACTAGCTTCACAGTAACAACCTGCAGGCTTTAAAGCTATAACTAAAACTCGACTCTTTACTAGCGTGTCTTTGCAGGTGTAGTGACTCGTGGACGGCCAGGTTTCTCTGGGTTATCCATGATACCGGTCATGACCATCTTCAGGTTGTAACAGACTGAAGCCTCATCGATTCGCAACTGCCTAGCAATTGCAACGTAGCTAAGTCTTATTTGATGCAAAGCCCACACGTGGTCCTTCGTAAAAGCAGTCAACTAGATGGCATTCCAACTGGCGATAGCCGTACTATTGTCAAGTCTTAGCACCTCCAAAAACAGGTAAAGCAGTCATTTTCAAGTTGATACACAATGGTAAATTCTGCCGTTTTAATATTATTTAAAACGTCGGGAGACTGCCATAGTTTGCACAGACAAAATTATCTGACATGGTCATAGTAAAAACACGGAAGAGAACTTATGAATTTTGTACCAGGTTTCTATAGCTTAAAGACTGCCACATGAGCTTATGTCTGCAGGTTAGAGCACTTTGGAAGGCTTAAATCAGGCCCAATCATGAAGTACCGGATACATTGATCTAACCCATATATCATTTACAGAAACTGAGCTAGGTCAATATTTGCATCAGTAGCATATGTCAAGCACATGTTCAAAACATGATATTACTGCTGATCGACTCAAAGTACTTCAATTTCGACAAAGGGTAGCAACGTAATCATCCCTCATCAGACTTCAAGAGCAGTGAAATACCTAAGAGCATAGCATCTTTGGCCAGTAGTGAATATCAGGACAAAATCAGGACACAGATCACAGCACCAAGAAATTGCTGAACCCAAAACAATCCGAAGTGACTAATCACACAAGATACCGTGTAAACTAATTGCAGCCCCTGAACCGCAACGACAGCTAGCACAAAGCAAAGCACACGAGGCTTACCTCAGCGCAGAGCTGGAAGTACACCATCACAATCGATATTTGTGAGCACGATGTTATTAATATAAGGTAAACAAGAAAAAGAAATCCAAACAGATAGTAAAACTGGTTCTGCCACAATGCCTACAAGTGAAGCCAGCACATATTAAGAAACAGCCACATTCAGCAAAGATAACCAAAACAGACGAGAGCATAGGAAAAGCATATGCAAACACAAATAGCAAGTGCAGAAACAATTAGCGCAGCACACTAGGTCAATGCAAAAATTTGCTGGCTGCTCTGAAAAAAATGCATCACAACATCAGGCACGAGTTTCTAAATGCATGCCCAGTCACACTAACTCCCGACCAGCAGCCTAATTAGTTGTTAACTTTATAAAATAAAATTTTTATAATGACAGATCAAAGGCAATTTGTCGTGGGAAAAAGATCAGAAAATCTTAGACCAAGCCAGGGACCGATCCTTAAATGCGATTTTCTGGACAGATCTTCTACCAACGGTGGTATTGAGACACAGTTACGCTGCTTTTCTACCAAATATTGCCCTATTTAGTTTCCAATAACAGCCAATTCAGGAAGGCACTGAGTTTGTGTTGGAGGTCAAAGAAAGGCCGTCGACAATTTGTCCCACGGTTGCTACCAAGTTGAGATGGCATATGATAAGGAGAAAACCACGTTGGGGTCGCACCTCACGACCCAGGTCGTGGGTTCGAGTAGTTCAGCAGACAATCCTCTATCGCCAGCTGAAAAGAGGTTGATAAATTCGAAGGCTCTTCTACCACTACATACACGAGGCTTCTGAATATGCTAGCCTTTAATTTACAGTCCGCTTTGAAAATGTAGCAAAAACAGTGGGTGGCTGCACAATCTTCCGAATAAGCTAATTATACACTTGAGGAGGAGAAGGTCGGATAGGTAGGCTAGTGCAAATGAGCGAAGCGATCTTTATTTAAGACGGGGGGGGGGAGAGATTGCCGAGAATTCCTTTAAATTAGCAGTGAACATGCCCCTACCAACGCAGCTTCTCTCGACTACTGGCAGCCAGCCTTAGAATGTGCTTACAGGATCTGCACTGAGTATGCAACAAATCTATAACGAGAGTGCCTCGATTCTTGGCGTAAAACTCGTTGCGTTGGTTCAGACCCGGACCGGACAGCAATCGAATGATTATTAGCCAGCCCCACTATTAGCATTCCACCATTCCATTCGACCTCTCTTTTTTCCATTCCTTGGGGGTCAATGGCTCCAGCCTACCTATTAGATCTACTCCCCCACCAGGCCAAGCATAGTACCACCTGCTTTTTGGAATCTATCTGTTCATTTATACCTCGTAAAAACCTCAAATCCTTTGGAGACCGTGCATTTAGTTCGTACCCCCAAAGCCTAGAACTCATTCCCGACTTCGGTCATGACATCCCCTGCCTTGACCACATTTAAAAAGAAATTAAAAACACACATACTTATGACAGCATATAAAATGAGCTGTTGACGCTTGTACTTTGCTCAAATTGCAAGTTTTGTACTTTGCTCAAATTGCAAGTTTTTGCAGCACTATTGATGCAGTCTCTCGCATCTCATGCATTGAGTCCTTCCAACAGCAAGTTGGCTACGGTTGGAGGAATCGACAGAGACCAGGCACTTTACATTATAGTTAATTTTAATACAAATAATAACAATATTTGCATAGCGCCTAATGGAACTAAATCTATTTTAGGCACTTAACAAATTTGCTATAAGGAAACTATCCAAATTGATTACTGATAGTGTGCACAGCGACGGCACCGATAAGCACACAAAGAACAGTTCACACGGTCGTCGACAGCCAAGGTCGCAGCTCAAAAGTACAGCATGCACCCGCTGGTGCACACGTGCATGCGCGCACGCACACACCCACAGACGCCTAGGTTCCTGAACTCACTGGCTCCGGGTTCGCGAAGGCAGGGCGGGCAGCGGTCGGCCGTAGAGGGCCCTCGACGTTGGCCTAACCCCGGAAGGGAAAGCAGCCGAGTGTGTGCTCGGGCCACGATCCACATGCTCCACGTTGCATGTAGCGCTCGGAGCTCATCCAGAAGGGTGAGCAGTTAGCATTCGCAGCCTGCAGCGCCACTGCACCGGCCTTGCACGGCTGCGCTTCGGTGACTTACCGAGAATATGAAGAAGAGCTCGATGAACATAGCTCCAAAGGGCAGGATGCCAGACAGCAGGGCCCTGGGCGGACAAAAAAAAACGCAGTCGCTGACCGGCAGCTAAGGCAAGCCGAGCCCAACAGCACAGAGGGCGCCGACTTTTCCAACGACAACAGCAGAACAAACAACAGCGGCCTTGCCGGCAAAGTCACGAGTCTGGCAGACGACAGCAAGATGAGACATGAGTGAACACCAGCACGGCTGCCGAGGCTGTGCACGCTGCTGACGTCAGCTAGGCGAAGGCAGTTCAATGGCCAGCGATAAATCGCTGTATGCTGGCTCCTGGCAACTGCTCTTGCTGCTGCTGTTCTATAACCAAGGGAACCACCTTTCTGCACGCCCTAGGCACATTGGCCGAGAGAGGGCGACTTATGCTGCCGCAATTGGTCATAATTCCACAGGTCGACGAACGATCTGCTATTCATCGCTGCCTCGCTCAGGCGAGACAGTGTGGGCCTTACAGCAAGCTTAGCTTGCATCCAGCTCAGCATGCTGGATGCAAGGTGGGCTTACCGATATCAGATCTGTCAAAAAAATGGTTCAAGGTCTTTTAGTCATGGCCTAGGTAGGATTAGAAATTAAGAGTAGGCAACAACCTTGACCGCTCTGGCTACTAACACCCCCACCCCATCGAAGATACCGGGTGCAAGAACAACACCTTATGGCATCGCATGAAGCCAGAAAGCAAACACGATTTCACCAACTGAGAATGTACATAAAAAGTGAGGTTAAAAGGAACACGGACTGACTGAATGAATTTTCCTAACCGACACGGAGTGAGGCAGAGAGAAAGCTAGTCCTTGTGTGAATGTGGCAGGCTGCACGCCAAGATGCCAACAGGGTCTCCTCCTTTACAGTCACGCAAACGTTCATGCAGAATGGATAGATTACTACCCAGGATCCCTTTGATCCTCACAAGATTTCTTCTGTATGGAACAACACTAGGAGAGGCAACTCCCATTACTGTCACTGCATCACAAGCTGTACACCAGCTCTTCGGCCGGTACATGCCAAAACTGCTGTAGCTTTCTGGTTGGTTACTGGGGGGGGGGGGGGTGGCAGCTGGGGTGTGTGTGAGTGTGGAGTGGACTGCAAATTGTCTGCTGCTGCTCAGTGAGCCTTGGTCTTGCCTTTCAGTTCACTAGGTCAGACTGACAGACCGTTCACACTCCAGCATCCCCTGCGGATAATTTAGACGTAGCTTAGCCAATGCAGTTGATTGGCGTGGGTGACCGTCCTACGACTTGATGAATCGCTTGCGCACCGACTTAGCAGCCGACCTTGGGGTGCTCTCAGGCGCCTTCAGGTGTCAATGTGTGCTCGCTGGTGTGCTGTACAGCTGACCTTGGCTGCTGACCTTGGCGTGTGCATAGAAACTGCCCTATACGTGTGGTCGAGCACATGGCGTTTGTGTGTGCATGTGTGAGTGAGATTGTGCTTTGTAAATACAAACTGTTTATGACAACATTTAGCAGGCCTTTGTGATTCGTCTTTCGTGTGCATATGCCTACTTACACTGTACATGGTGCTTGCAGATGGTACCACCAATAATTTGGAAATACTTTCTATACAGCATCTTTAAAGTGCCTAGAAAAAGGTTCAATTCTCTGAGGGCACTATACAAATGCATTATTATTATTATTATTATTATTATTACAACTCAGTCACTGATCTAAATGGACAATCGTAAAAAGGTGTTTCCGAGGTTCGGATATATCACACGCCCAATCACGTGATTGCTCACGACACTTGTAACTGAAAAGGCAGTCAGCACGACGACGTGCCATCAAAACCAACATTGCTGGACACAAACAACATGCACCGGTCACATTTTGCACGACTTAAAAACTACACGAACACAAAAGACAGCTCAAATTAGGACAGCTTCTCGCGCTAGCTCGTTCATGCATTATCCTAACAAACTCAAGTAATTGCTCCAAGAAGCGAGGCACTTACGCAGGGGCCGGATGAAGATACCACGTTTGCTGAGGAACTTGTCGTGGTATCTGATTGGTTCGCACCGGATGATCATACGGCTGAAGCAATAATGCGGCGGTTATCGTGGCAGACAGGTAGCACGATAGCAAGTGGGCCAATAGGCGAGTAATACACGGTTGGCCGACGACAAGCGACCGGACCAAGCAAGAAATAAAATAAGTGGCAAACCTGCTTTCGGTATCCGAAGAAGTAGCCCATAAACACAAGTGGCAAGGAGATGCCCAGCCACAGACACAGCAGGGCAACCATTGTACCGAACGGGACCTAAATGTACAAAAAAAAGCGTAGCTCATAGCAGTAATAATACGGCTTGACGAAACCACTGCATCACGGCAGCACAGCAACCGATTCGAGGCCTTGAATTGCAGGTCATCTGGGAGAAACAGCATGAAAACATGAGTGAAGAGATGTCCCACAAGTGTAAGCACTCGGCTCGTCTCGCTTCAATGCACGAACTTACGGCTCCCGACGAATGGCGACCCCAAATGAAAAAGTTTAGGATAAAGCAGGTGCCGAGGAGGACCGACGGGTACAGCAGGCTCGTCTGCAACGAATGACACACAGGCGCCGAGCTCTACAGCGGCTACACACGCACCACCCGCAATCGCAAGTCGAACGCCGGTGGCAGCCGCCTCCCCAGTGCAAAAAGGACCAAGAGGCAGCGGCGCTCGCCAGGAAAAAGTCAGGTACAAACCATAAGAGCAGCGCGCTTCCAATGCATGCCCTTCAGCGTCTTGTAGAGGCGTCCGGAGAAGTAGCCAGCAACGACGCTGCTCGGAAAAGGAAAACAATGAAGCCAGCAAGAGCAATCCGAGCCAGCTGCCCCGAGCGTCAATCTACCCAGGCGACGAAGCGAGCGTCGATGTGGCTGTGAATCACGCGACGACGACCGAGCGCTGGCTGTCAGCAGAGTGGCTCACCGATCTCGTCACAAAAAGCTTACGAGATGAGCTTTCTCGACAGTGGGCAAGCGCTAATACAGACAGCTTACCCCATGAACACGTAGACAAACACCGCGGCCGTCAGCAGCGCTCCTCTCGAAGCCGGTGACAGCATCCCCAGCATGGCGAACACTGTGTGGACGATAGACAAGCGGCACGTGGCATAACAACCGTCGAAGACACTTGCCGGTGGGGCAGAGATGTCTGATACAAGCACTCTGCTACAGGATTGAGGCCGATACCAATGCAACCCAGAGACCTGCTGCAACTGCGGCTGGCTGGCGTTCGAGTGGAAAACTCACCGATAAGAATCGAAGCCATCGCAATGAGCTGCACGCCGGTGCCAACAAATGCCGAAAGCAGCATGTGATAATGCGGCGGCCGCAAGACGTCACCATGAACCAGCTTCCAACCTGATTCTTCAAGTGCTTCCTCCTAAACAAGAGGCATTGCCAGACCAGCATCCGGAAAGAGCAGCGCACAATCTGGCTCCTTAGAAACTGCCATCACACACACACACTCTCACACACTCACGCACGCACGCACGCTCGCGCACGCACGCACACTCACACACACACACACACACACACACACACACACACACTCACACAAAACTTACGAGTCACCAAAACATACATAGGCAGGAAAGGACCCATATGGTAAATCATGCAGCTAAGGTTCAAAGAACTTATGCAGATTAAAATAACGAAGCTTGGCATTTGCTGATTGGTTCTTAAATGACAGTGTAGTAACCGCAACAGTACAATTTGCAACTCACCAACTCCTCTTCCTGGTTGTACTTAGCTATGTCACGGCGGAGGGTGCGTATAATAATTACAGCGAGGACACCTGCATCAAGATATGGGCGTTAGAGCAATCAACACACCAGTCAATCAACTGACCTGATGCGGCTGGCAATGCGAAGCCAAAAAAAAGGAAGCTTCACCCAACGAAAATAGATCTTGATGGTTTGACCACAGCTTAAACATACCAGATAGGAAGAATACGATGACAATGGAGTTCAGAATGGCAAACCAATGAATTTGCCCATTGGCCATGCTCAAATACACGTCCCAGCGCGATGCCCATCGTAGGTCACTGTGCTGCCACTCGACACCATAGGTGAACATCACTTGATCCTGTTCTGTAAAAAAAATACATATACCCACCTCAGCCAGCTGATGAAACTAGACAATAAAAAATGATTTAAGAGCCTCTTTTGTATAGCGACAGAAGAGCCTTTACGGCTATCACCACCGCTTTGCAGTGGCGATAAAGGATCGCCCACCGCAGGATTCGAACCCACGACCTCGGGGTCGTGAAAAGCAACTGCCTTACCTAGTGAGCCATTAGAGCTCACCAATACCCCATTGGCACATTCAAGATTAAAGCCCACAAGCTATAAGCCCTGCATGAACCTAATAATTTCTAGAAGGCTGCAAGATTCAACGAATCTTGCCGATCAAAAAGATACGACTGCATCATTAAGATAAGGCATGCATCTGCTAAGTACACCGAAAGAAATGGTGTTCAGCTAGAACTTTGGGATACTGAGCATGAAAACAAGCACGAAACTCAATGAAAACAAGCACAATAAGGTTAGAGGTGACATGCAAAGGATCAGCATGCAAATATGCTTAGTAGCCGCATGCACAGTGTCGGCATGCATAAGCACACAAAGAACAGATCACGAGGACCCACTAAATGCTGTGATAAATAGATGCGTTTTTAGTTCCTTTTAAAATGTGGTCAAGTGAAAAGATGCGACGGAATTCGGGAGTGAGTTCCAGGCTTTGGGAGCATACGAGCGAAAGGCACGTTCTCCACTGGATTTGAGGTTCGTCTGAGGTGTAGGTAAACGAATTAATTCAAAAAAGTAGGTGGTATGATGCTTAGCCTGGTGAAAGTAGATCTGATAGGTATGGTGGAGCTAAATAATGAAGGGACAACAAGTGAGTGATAGAACGTTGAACTCGATATGCTGCTTGAATGGAAGCCAGTGCAGGTCTTAGAGAAGTGGTGCAATAATGGCAACTTCGACGCTTACGACAGACAAGACTAGCTGCAGAGCTTTGCACCAACTGTAAGCGCCTGATTGCACAGGAGGGTAGACTAGCAAACAATGAGCTATACAAGTGAAGACATGTCACGAATGCATGAACCAATTTAATGTAGTATCCCTGTCTAAGCAAGCCCAAATTTTAGCAATGCTATGTACCTGAAAGTAGGCAGACTTGACTGTGGAGCTGATGTGGACGTCCAATAACAAAGGTCACTTGGGAACAGGACTCTTAAATTTCGTGCAGTTTAACAGGAGATATGCTGGCAGAGCCGATTGTGAGCGTTAACCTTTCTAATTTCGGAATCACGTTTAAGCGGTTTACCCATAACTAGTAAGTTGGTTTTAATCATCATTCAATTTAAGAAGGTTTGCTGCGATCCATGTGCGGACGTGATTAATACTTGCAGTAAGGGAGTTGAGAGAATTCGACGTGCTGGAGGGCTGGGAGGGATCAAGGCAAAGGTACAACTGAGTGTCATCTGCATAGAAGTTAAAGCCTAGGTTGTGCCTGGCAATAACATCGGCAAGAGGGGGAGTATAAACTGTGAAAAGACCGGGTCCAAGCACAGAACCCTGAGGTACCCCATATTTCAGAGTCTGCTCGGATGATCTTTGTCTGTTCACATCAGTACTCTGGAATCGCCCACTAAGATAAGACCGGAAACATTGCAGTGCAGTACCAGTGATGCCCAGGCGAAATGAGAGGCACTCGAGAAGGACTCGGTGATCGATAGTATCAAAAGCTGCCAAAAGATCTAGCAAAATAAGCAGATACTCTACCTAAGTCTGTATTCCTTAAAAGATCGTTATACACCTGAAGCAATACTGACTGTGGAGAGATGAGGCTAAAACCAGACTGGAGTTTCAATATATGAGTTCAGCTGGTCTGCCACGACTCGTTCTAGAGTCTCTATCAGGAAAGGAAGAAGGGAACTGGGCAGACGTTGTTCGAATTCTATTGGTCTAGTGTTGCTTTCTTGAGTAGTGGCCTGACTACAGCCTTTTCTAAAGATGCTGAGACAAAACCTGAGGCTAACGACATATTTATGATGTTAGCATGGCGGCAGCAGCAGATCAATGCATCGTAGAAGCAGGACATAAAGAATCGGGTCTAGAGGGCTAATTAGCTTCTTTGATTGTGATGTGGGCTTCAGAACGAGGTCATTAGTGGCCTCCTTGAATGCAGACATTGAGGTGCTGCGTGAAATTGAGGGACAGGATTCTAGGGAAGATGCTGCCACCATAGGGATAGACTATATGATCTTGTCTTATCTTGTTGACAAAGAGGCTACAGAAGCGATCAGCTAGATCATCACAAGGATCAATAGGTAAGGAGCAAACCTGGGAGCAGTTAAGGAGATGATTAATCATGGACGTGAGGATTTTTGGGTTGTGCATCTGTGATTCGACAATATTTTTACAGAAGCTAGACTTGACCTTTACTAGATGAAGGTTTCCTTCTGTTGAAATGAGCAAGTTCTCTTGCGTCCGGTTTCAAGAATATGGTTCCAATTACCGAGCACGATGCATGTTTTGTTTTTCAATACACGATACCCGAAAACCTACGGGAAGGGGTAGAGGGTGTGCTTAAAAAAAAACAGCCAGCAGAAAATAATCCTCCAAGCTTGGTAGTCCATACCCATGGTCTTCAACCTGATCATGTTGGCTCCTTGTTTCTCTGTCGTCTAAAAGAGGGTCTAAGCCAATTAGACAGAAAGTACTCCACACTACACATTGCTCAGGTTCAAGCAGTTGCACCCTCAATCAGCACACTACTCAGTACGACGTGCAGGTTCTTTCTTTCTTCCATCCTCTATACATCTCCAAGCCATCGCCAAGAAACTGCTACTAAAGATCGGGGCACAATGCACGACAAGCTACTTCGACGTGACACACTTACTGTCTTGTTGAAGAGCTTGAGGTGGAAATGAAGTACCGACCACCGAGTCGGCTTTCTTGCACGTGTCTTCACCATTTTCATTTTTGTCTGACTTTTGGAGAATACCATGCTTGAGGCTACAGGACCGATACAGTCACGGCTAGTTACAGCTGCACTGGGTAGAGCAAAGGCATTGCATCCACGCAGGGCTCGCTAGTACTGGATAAGGCCGACCGATGCCGAAATCAGGGACACCAACAATTCTATACAAGTGCACGAACATGCCGCTTATCAGTCTAACGTGCAAGCAGCAAGCAAACAATCAGCCCACATTTCGTTTTTTTTCTTCAGGAGAGGATTGTGAATGGCGGCACGTGCAGGCAACATGCTGGGACACAGTCAGCTAAGCAGCATAGGCACTCGCCTCAACGAGGCTCAGGCTCGAGCAGGCCACTAGATTGCAACACTCGTTATGCACATCACTATGCAGGGCATGCTCGATAAATTACCTTGTTGCGTACACCTCAAAACCAACTACTCGATATGAGTTCCTATAAAGAACCAGAATAAGTGCTTTAGAGTAGGGTTACTGACAAAATCATTCGCACCAACAGTTGCACCAACTGTCGACATCAATGCCAGTACAGATGAACAAATGTAACTATGCACGCATACCCACCCCTCGCCTTCGTGATATTTCAGTACAAACTGCAGATGGTTATTGATGATTGCCTAGAAAAAACAAGACATCTTAAGGCTGCTGCATGAGCAAATGCAAGAACGAGACTGTGCAGCAGTAGCTGTAAAATCTCACGAAACCCTTAAACGAGAGACCGGTAAAACTAGGGCAAGACCACTTGGTCACGACAAGTCATGGTTGCAGTTGCTGGCGAGATGAGCCTACGTGAGTACACCAGGGTGAGTTTCCAGCCAGCCTCCCCAAATATTCGAATTGTGATACAGCTAAAATTTCCACAGCAAACATTGCAGAGAGGTGTTTTTAATTCCATATTGCCAAAAAAAGTGTTTCGGGTTTACCCAACAGATTCCAAAACATTGGACAGGCGTTTTCTGATGCTAGGGCCTCCAATGGCAAGGGATATCAGTTACAATATAGTTATAATGCATATAGTTATAATATAGCATATAATATAATACAATACATAACATAATATAGCATATAGTTATAGTTATAATGTAATGGCAAGGTCATAACATTATAACGAATTTGCACAATTGCAAGCAATTTGGTGGGTCAAAACAGAACACTATTTTCCATAATAGGCCATTAAAACAGCAATTTCTCGGCACCTATCGCTGAAATAAAAGCTGTATCAGAGTTCGAAAATGCAGAGCTGGTCGGGCGATTGGAGGCCGTAGCATAAGAATGCGCAAGCGTAATCACGACATTAACAATAATAATAATACATTTGATTATATGCCTTACGAGAACTCAAATCACTTTCTAAGCGCTTTAAATTTGCTGCAAAGGAAGCGATCGAATGGTAATTGGTAGCATGCTCAATAAACAACAAATGCTCAATAAACAACAAGAGTAAACAGTTAGGGGTGACATACACAGTGTCAGCGTGCATAAACACATACAGGACGAATCACAGGGACCCACTAAATGCTGTCCTAAATAGGCGCGTTTTTAATTTCTTTTTAAATGTGGTCAAGTCAGGGGAAGTCGTGATGCAGGTCGGGAGTGAGTTCCACGCTTTGGGAGCATACAACTAAATGCACGGTCTCCAAAGGATTTGAGGTTTGTACGAGGTATGGGTAAACAGTTAGATTCCAAAAAGCAGGTGGTACGATGCTTAGCAGTAGATCTGATAGGTAGGCTGGAGCAAAAGAATGGAGCGACCTAAGAGTGAGTGACATAACCTTGAAGTCGATGCTTTGCTTGACTGGGAGCCAGTGCAGGTCGGTGAGAAGTGGCTCGATGTGGCAACTGCGCTCACGACAGACAATCCTTGCTGCAAAGTTTTACACCAGCTGTAAGCACCTGATTGCACATCCCTGTCTAAACAAGCTCTACAGTAACGAACCGTTTATTGAGGAAATAGCAGCTGTATTGCAGATTGATTACTTAGGGCTTCCACCTGGATCAGGCCACTGGAGGCCAAAGCATGAGAACGAGCAAGTGCAATTGCATGAAATGTAACGGGTAAACTATTCGCTATAATTGGAATCAAAACTTCAGCTGGGGAAGCTTGTCGAGGAAATGTATAACTTGGATCAAGACAGCAGTTGGGCACAGCATTTTGTGGAAATGGCAGCCGTAATGCCGTTCGAGAGTGTAAAAAGGCTGCTGGCTGGCCCGGGCCACTCGAGGCCATACCACGAGAACAGGCAAACGAAATTGCACGAAATTTGGCAGATAGGCCTACAAAACAAATCTGTTCAATTGGAATAAAACCCCAGTGTTCTGACAATTATCGAGGAAACTGCCGCTTTATAGCTGCGCATAGCTCACTCTTCACGACATGGGTTCGAATCCTGCAGTTGGGCGATCCTTTATAGCTAATTGCAAGCGGTTTTGATAGCCAACAAGGCTCTTCTGCTGCTACACAAATGAAACTGTTACATTAGCTAAGATGTTTTTCTTTATTGCAGAGTGTGGCAGTTATTCGTGGGACCCCTATGCACAGTAGCAGCGAGCTCGCGTCAAGTGACACGACACGGCTAGCCACGGCGGCAGCATGCCGAGCAAGCTCTCCAGAAGCCATCTGCTAGCACGAGCAGTGTCCTTAGCTGGCTGGCCAGCCAGTGGTCTGCCCAGCGTGGACACACGGTGGCAGCAGTAGCCCACGACCTCTCTGCCGAGTGCAGCTTCGAGCACAGGACTGACCTCTTTTGAGGTCTTGTCGTAGCTGCCGAGGGCATAGCCGTGCTCGTAGACGACCTGGTGTTCGTTGCCGGTCTCACGAGGTGAGGCCACCGGCAGGTTATCTACAAGCCTAGATCAACAGCGTCGCCAGCTCCGAGATGGGCAAAATATTAGCAAAACAGCTCGATCGAGCGACTGCGGATCGAGGACAAGAGATTGTACCGTCGACTCATGCATACAGCAGCAAACGGCTCTTGCTCGAGCTGTCGCAAGCAAGCAACCTCGCCGGAAAGTAACAGCTTCGGACTTACAGATGCACGCGGTATTCAGCCTCAATGCTGGAGACGGCCAGATTGACATCGGCAGCTTCGAACTGCTGCTCGCACAGCACCTTACAAGTTTCGTTCACGTTCATCCTGAACTGCAACATAGTACGGTTCACTGTGACGTCATGCAGGCTCTGCAAGAGCTCTCTAGTCGGCGCGGCTATGTAGAGTTACAGACACACTACTGGGTACCTGTACATACAAGCAAATTATACCTGCACATATGCTGCACACACACTGCAGACGTGATAAGCAAAAACACTCATGGACCGCCCAAGATTGAATATCAGCCACTAAATGAACCCTCACCGAAGCTCAGTCTCAGCCCAGGCCGGACTACATAACTATACGCGAAAGAAAGAAGCATTCCACCCCACCCCCCTCGCTGGAGTGGCACCCAGCAAGACCCTCTGCTGCTGGTGGAATATACCTGGCAGTGTCCTTCAACACTGTACAGTGGCATCTAAATGGCAACCAGCAGTAGCCTTCCACTCGGCATGTGCACCTGCTGCTTTGTGCACCGAGCAGCCGCTGGAGGAGTGAGCCTGTGAGGCTGCATTCGGTGGCCGAGGGCCACATTGGCTGCCAAGAGCCAAATGCTGCTGCTGCTGCAGCAGCAGCGGAAGTTGCCACGATTGCTGGCTGCGCTTGCGCTAGTACTCAAGGGCAGGGTCAGATGAATGAGCTCAGGCCCTTTCTAGTACATGCAAAGTGCCTATAAAGAAATGTAGCGGGCGCTATACAAATGTGTATTATTGTTATTATTATCATCAGGGGTGCTGAGAGAGCGTCTCCGAAAATTCGGTAGTTTCAAGTAATAAATAAATAAAGCAATATTTATCATTATCATAAAATATTATTACTATATTTATAACTATTTTATATTGAGCACTGAGCAGTAGGGTCGGGTGCCTGTATAGCCGGTGGGCGTGCCTTATAGCTAGTCTGTATTGAGGTATTCAATGCTGCTCTTGCGCCTTGCAGCCGATGCCAGTGCAGAAGCAGCATGTCTCGGGAAGTTGAATCTGGCCTTGTGGCACTGAAGATGAGCGACTTGGCAGGTCAACGATTCCAGTACCCACTGCATGGCCGCAACAGGCGTGAGCCAGCCCTGAAGCATGCTATTGCTACATAGCCGTCCAGAGTGGCCCCCATCCTAGAGGCGGCTAGCAAGGCGCCCTCCCCCCTAGTGTGGGGCGACTACAATCGTGCAGCATCGTCAGCAAAGCATCGCCTCGAGCAGAGACAGCAGCGCGATGGCACACCTGGTAGGGCGTGCTCACTATCCGGTCTCCTCGCAAGACCTCTCCCAAGTTTTCCGTCTTGTACACGATGTTACCCGTCGTCGGGGCACAGAATTTGATGCGATAGTACTCGTAAGGAAGCTGTGTCCTAACGCTGGTCAGCTTCACAGCCTGAAAAGCAAACGAAGCAAGCTGTGAGTAACTCGGCCACGGAGAGAGCCATCGAGGACAGCTGCATCGAGCCAGCCTGCACGGCTAAAGGCAAAGTCACTAAGAATGATTTCCAGGTCTGTAAAGCTAAGCCATGCCGATTTTCTTAGCGGGCCAGTCGACCACGATCAAAAACAGCCTCGTAAGCGCTAAAACGTTAAATATTTACCGGCTTCGACAGAGCAAGCACGACACAGCAATCTGGGCTTCACAGCAGCGACAGTGCCAAACTCATGCGATGGACAAGAGCACACCTGTGCTGCAAACAGCCGGCCCAACGTTCCAGCAGAGTGTCAGTCAAACAATTGTAATGAAGGGCACTAGTTCAACAACAACGTGACATTTAGTAGCTCTAAAGTTGCCAAGATCCAAGTACGTTTGTTACAAATTACAAACACAAAAAGCTGTTTTGAATCACCTTCTGGGCTGGGGCTGAGAAGCACAGTGGTACGTGTATGACAAGATTCCAGCAACGATTTCAGCAAGGCGATTAGATAACGGTCAACGCTTTTCTCTACGCACGCACACTACTGAGGTAAGGTGCTCACTCGTCACAACCAAGGAAGTGGGTTCGAATCCTGCAGTAGACGATCCTTTATTGCCAACTGCAAGTGGTGGTGATAGCTGTGAAGACTTTTCTACTGCTATACGAATGAGGCTGCTAAATCAGCTAATATTTATTTTCTTTTTTATTTAGCCACGATCAGTTTCCAGGCACGTTTTTGCCTGCGTTTGCAGGCTAAGCTTTTGCCTGCTTAAGAGTACGTCAGAGGTTGCAGCTTTGAAGGCAAACACAGAACCATCCTTGACAAGATCGAAGGCACAACTGCCTGTATCTATAGCTCAAAAAGACTAAGTGCCACGTTAAGCTGGAATAATCTTTTGTGAGGCATCAAAGCCTGAGCGGAATTCGGTGCATCACATACGACAGCCGACGAACGTCAGCTTATGCAACAAAGAGAAAGTCAGAACCATAGCCAAGTCGATAGGAAGCAAGTAGCATTGGAGTGCATAGCAGCACAGGACGGCTGGATAGGATGTTCTGGAGTTGGCAGAAGGATAGACGTCGGTGAGTAAGAATTGTGAAAATGACTTTTGCAGCTTAGGATCCACACTAACACACCAAATATTCTATTTAGTGAAAGAATGGGGAGAGATAAGCCGAGAACACGAGAAGCCCGAAGTCGACGACTGTGGTTTAGCTTCTTGGGCGTGGAGCAGGCAAGCTGAGGCAGGCTCTGCGGGTCAAGTCTGCTCTCTCCATTTCCTGAGTTATGCCAATTAATTAGATTAAAACATGGATATTTTAAAAATATTTTATATGTGATCATATTACACTGTCGAGCTGCCCATCAACAGGATTCGGTGGCAGAAGCCGGGTACCTGTTTGCTAATGGCGGCTGCTACCCGGATGAGAAGCCCGGATAACCGTAATGATAAGTCTGTTGACCAACCGGAGCTGTCGAAGCTTCTTAGGCACAGAAACCGCTAGGCTGAATTTCTCGGATTAAAAACATCACCTAGCGACCATGGTCAAAAGCTGCTGTAGAGGCTTGCTGGTTGTTGGCAGCCCTTCAAGGATACTGAGGTACGAGGCCTAGAAAAGAGGGAGAAGGCAGGAAGGGCCACTAAGATCCTTAGGTCAACCACTGCAGTAAGTGCTCCTTAATCTTGGAGAGGGTTCGAAAATGACGATTAGACGAGGAGGCAATCTCCCGAATCAAGCTTTTAAATGACAAGCAGTCGTCATTAAGGGCACATAATTAGACTGCCACCCAATCTGGCACAACTCTCAGCATGCTAAACCAGAGCTTGAAAGACAAGGCAGCATTTGGCTATTATAGGCAAGTGCAAAAGATAGGATCACACAACCTTTTAATCGATTACGAGAAGTCCAGGTGTATTCATAGCATCGAGAATCTAGCTATTTTAAGCATCATGAGCATGATAATTGCCATGGTCGCTGGCTATGACTCGAGAGGGGACAAGCAGAATATTGCCATACCTGGGCAAACCCTCCAACCTTCATTAAACATAATTCTTATAGGTCTGGAATCGAGTAAAAGAACTGGCAAGTGCCACGGTAGCCAAGGGGCCACCTACGTATTGCTGTGTAGAAAAGATGGAAGACGGAGGATCACTGAAGCATACCATTATATCATTATGGATGTTTTTTGCTCCCTCTTACACGATTGTTTGGTTTTTAGATTATATAATTGAAACCACTTTTTGATAACGAGTTTCATTTTACAAACCAAAATACGTTTTCTGAAGGGCTGCCTGCTTTCTGTCAGAGCTGCTCACATGTAGGTCGAAGCACTCATACATAACCTTGAGAGATAAGACTCCAAGCTAGTCCCGAAGGCCCGAAAAGAGATTGCCGTCACACGCTCGCTAAGAAATGTGTCAAGACCACAATAGCTGAATAGGCAGAAGAACCACCTTCCACCTGCTTGAGATGGCAAACCAGAATAGCTAATGTGTTAGTCCATAAATTTCGTGGACAGCTAAGCAAATGGGGACCTGACACTCGCGCAAGTTTTATGCAAGTTTAACCAATCATACAAAGTGTCTAATTGAAATCGATGCTCAAGGGGCAGCCAGAGAGAACATTCTCGAGCAACAACAAGGTGACAGATTCGAACTGGCAGGCTTTGTCGACAAATCTGTCTGCCGTATTCAAAAAGGTGTGCTGAGGCTTTTAACGATTTCTTGGAGGACCTGCTAGAGGACAGAAATTGAAGAATCACGTCTTTCAATAACAATTATGATGCAACACTTAAATAGAGAACTAGAACGCGAGAGAACACTGGATCCCTTTCTAGGCATTTTACATATTGCAGAAAAGAATCATATCAGCTGGTATCTGCACCCACAGCAATGACACTTCGAATAATGCACACTATAATCAGGCATGGCAATAGAAGGAGAGGAGAGAAAAGAGAGACAGGTAGGTAGGTAGGCGTGTCATAGCAATTTTCGGATGACCCCCCCCCCATGCAACCGAGAGAGCCACTGAACGCGTCTCGGGCAGCTTGTGCTTCTTCCAGGGGGACCACCGGTGTCAGCAGGCAAAGGGATCACACAGAGCAAAGGCCTGACGAAGCTCTGAAAGCCGTGAGCACATTTCAGTCAGTGTATGGCAGATGCACCATTAATATGGTAAGCCAACAAGCTTGGTAAATCTATGGAATGAGAGCCGTATAAGTGTATGAAACAGCTTTTTGAGAAGTCACCCACTAAAACAGGTAACTTTCACACAAAGTCCCGATTACCAATCTAAGCGCATTACTAGGTCAACATGAAACACCACTGATTTTATTTAATTTTCATGCAGCATCATTGTCTTCGGTATAAACTGACATCTGCTCTGAGGTACAGCTTTCTCCACGGTCAAGCAGCTAAGCATTCAAACATGACCATCAATACAACTATGATTAGCACCAGCCAATGATACATGATGGCAGTGCTCCGAGCAAAGGGCTACCACGTAGTCCTAGGGCAACACCTTGCACACACAAGCCAAAAGTGATAAATCAAATTTTACCAAATAATGAATAGCAAGCAATAAATCTGGCTAAGATGTCACTGATGAAAACTGAGGCCGGCAAATGCCGATTGCCTACCCCACATTTAACCAGTAGGTGAATTAATGTCTCCAGGGCATTATTTCTACTGCTACTTGCAGGCAAGCAGGTCTTCATAATCGTGGCGTGAATATTTTGTAATTACGGCCTATCACTTTTAGCATTTAGAAGTATCAGCAAGGAACCGAGCTCAGGCAAAGGAAGTAAACTTAATTGCAAGGGCAAAGAACCGAGATCTGCTTTAACATAATGGGTATTAAGCACAGTACACACAAGCTATTCAGAGAGTGATGCTTACCATGACTGGAACGACTGCATTTTTCTCAAACTCCACTGGTGCCACGCCGGGTATATAGAAGCCATTAACACCATACAAGCATCCCCGGAGCCACACAAGCACCAGTAACAACGCCTGAAAGACAAAACGTTACTAGGTTGTTTATTAATATCAGAATTCTGATCGAAGCAGCATTCAACGATGACACACTAACGTGCAGCAAGGTGGAACTCCTCCAAGAGCTGCAGCAGACAAGCAATGGAACTAAAGCATACATAACAGCAAAAATGTCAACAGAACTCCTGCCATTCTTGTGCACGAGGCAGACCTATTTCAGCTTTTACCCTCCCCCACCAACAATACGGCACCAATGAATACAAAACCTAGTCGTTACTTGGTACTCATTTAGGTCGTGAGCTCATACGAAAAAATTTAGCTGATTTATCAGCTTCATTTATATAGTGGTAGAAGAGTCTCAAAGGCTATCACCACCGACGAATACTGACCAGTCAATCAGCTGCACATATGCAATGATACACACCATCGCCAATGGACCAATCTTAAAAGCCACAAGGCCTCAGGCAGCTTCAAACAGTGCAGCCCACTTTACACACCTACTTTAGACAACTGACTATTGATTAATACCATGTCTTAGTCAGCATGAAATCGGATGCTTACAAAAACCTGCTTGTGCTGGCTGCACCCTTCACTGTTACAAACCTAGAAAGAAATTAAGTTATCTCAGGATACTATACATTTATTATGTTATTACACACCCAACTGCATGGGTCCTGGTCTGTGGAATTCACTCACAAAAGATATGGCTTGATCTTGTACATGAATATAACCTTGTCTGACTACCTATCCTGCATTTCTTTCTAGATTTGTGTGATCCAACCTAACTGTAAATGCTCTGCTTTGGTTTAGACCTTTGTTTATCCACATGCCATGTTTTTGACCGACTCCACGTTCAAAGTGGCACGGTTTTGATAGTATGGGCACAAGATGCTGCAGGATAACACTTAGTTTTGACGATTGTTGAGTTCCAGCCAGCTGTACATTAAATTGACAAAGTCAACTCTCTGCAACAAGAGAAGCTAGGTTGTGAATGGTGGTTTATCAGGAGATTTTCAGTCATAATAATGGCTCAAAGCAGGTCAAACTGCATCGAAAGTCAGCAGCCGACTAACACTTGTAACTCAGATGTTCATGTCCAAGCAAAAGGCTGTTTCGAATCGGCTAAAACTATACCCAACTCTTCATGGGTCTTTCAGTAGCTGGCTCATCGAGACAGAGCCACTTCAAGGGAGCCAACGAACAGCCGACTAAAAGCACTACCTTGAGCATGACAACACAGCAAACAAGGTCAGATGCCAGATGTCACCGGGAGGCAGAGGGTGCCAGAAGTTAAGTGTGATTCGGTCCATCTCCACTCATTAACCAACCAGGTTGTATCTGAACAGCAATGATCCAGTTCTACTAACTGCAGAACTTGAAAAGTAAGTGATTCGATGCCAGATTTGGCATGCAAGCTGGACTCGGCTGCAACAACATTGACTACCTTCTGACTCACATGATTTTTATCCGGGTTATAACATGATAATCCCTTTTCGTGTTGGTGTGCATGGGTCGTGGGGTGAGCACATTCTAGAGTAGAAGCTCTAGGCCGGTCGGCCAGCAAGAGAGAAGATACCGTCACTGCAGTACTTGTAGAAGCAAGCTGGGACCTGCAAGGCTAAAGCTTTCGCAGCAAACCATCCTTAGTGAAAGAAGAAGAGGATAGTAATTTATTATCACGAACGGACACGAGGAGGCTGTATTAGTTTAGCTGGATGCAAAGCCATAGCGGACCTTGCAGGTTGCTCAAGAACTTTGGCTTTAATAATAATGAAGACGTTTATAACAATAATAATAAAACATATGCATAGCTTGGAGAACTAGATCTCTCTCTCTCTCTCTCTCTCTCTCTCTCTCTAAGCACTTTATATTAGCCATCAAAGAAGCATATCAATGCGGTTAGCTTTGTATTTGCTAATCAACCAGGAATCAGCATGGCTGCACTAGCATAGGGGAGAGATGACTGAACAGACTGAAAGCCTAAACTTGATCTATTCAGCACCAACTCACCCAGTTTATTAGTCATATTTGCAAAACCTACTAATTTTGAGTTAGGGTAGTAAGAATGATCAAACAAATATAGGTGTACAGCACCTTAAGAGAACTGAATCTCTGTGTAGGCACTTTACATATGCTGGAAAGGAAGCATACCAAATTTGGTTAATAAAACATGTACAGGTTCAGTACATCAGTACAACAAAGACAATTCACATGAACTGAGCAAATGATATCAAGAACAGGTGATTTTTTTTAGCTATTAATGTATACTCACGTACGCAAGCCTGCATTTTTGCAATGGTGGGTAGCTGCAAGTAGGCAGACCTGACTGTGGAACTGATGTAGTCGAGAGTGAAAGATCACTTTAGAACATGATGCCTAGATTGCCTGCTGACCATTGAGGAGATGCATATGTATGGTAGCTGAGCCTGTTTCGAAGGTTAGGGTTATCAATTTGTGAGTAGCACTAGTTTAGTCTTTAGCTAGTAAATTGAGTTTATATTGTCAATCAAATTTGAGAAAGTTTGCTGCCAGTCACGCGGGAGTCAGCAATACACTCCAGGACATACCTATTTTGCCCCTTGGGATAGGCCCTATTCGAATACTGTCGGGGCAACAAGCCGCTCAGGAGTGATGTCTCTTAACACAAGAAAGGAAGGGATTGCACACAATGACGAAATATTGGCAAGGCTACGATGAGGTAATCGCTCAGAAATGGACAAGTGACAAATACACCTTTAATAATCTCGTTGCCCTTTTCCGAATCAAGCTTCGGAGACGATTGGTATGGTGTTTATTCAGTGCAAGAGAGTGTGAGATGCACACACCCTTCTAACCGGTTTAGTTTCTAACCGGTTCCTTTTTGATCAATCGGACGAGAAGCAAACCGGTGAGGCTGCAGCATGCCAAGGGCCAAGGAGAACAGCAACTTCCCGAAAGGTATTCTGCTAGTCTCTCACAAACACGGCTGGGGCAATAGGAAGATTGCTTTAGCACTTGGAACAACAAAACTATCGTTTGCACAGCACCTCAAGAGAACTGAATCTCAATCCTGGCACTTGGCTGCATGAGAAGCAATAACCTAGTTAATGAACAGCAAGGTGTTATGCAACCAAGCATGGGAAAGCACATTTCTCCAAAAGCACATTCCCTTTCGTCATATGCAATTTTCGAGCACATATACATAGAGTGTGGTTTCAGTTGAGAGGCGAGGCTTGAATCCCGAATACAATTTCTTGACGTCATTCTTGTCCATGAGCTCCACAAGCTGCTTTATGACAATTTGACAATTTTTCGATAAAAACAAAAGCAGACGTCTGCCAAGCATCGACCATTTTGAGACCAAATACTTATTATGCTCCTTACTTATTATGATCCTTCCTTGACTGACCTTTTTCAAACTATATCACATACAAACAAATCACGATTATGCAATAACCCAGAATACCCTAAGCAGCATGAACCAAGTCTCCGGCTGATTTTATCGATACAGAAGATGCACGGCGACTGGAGCAGGGCGGGTGCAAGAAAGGGCTATACAACTGATAGGACCACTAGAAAGACAGTCGACCACGTGAATGCTCGGCAGAGTGTTTAGTGCAAAGCGATTTTGTGTCTGAAGGTATAATTTTAAAATAGCTAAAATGGATAGGCCCGAAGTACCAACTCACAACAAGCAGCAATTGCCAAACACAGAGAGGCAACTAGCACGTCGATATATCATATGTCTATTGGGGTCGTTCTCAAACATCCAGTGCTCATGAAAACCAAGGTAATAGCATATTTGTTTACGATAAGACAGCAATCGAACACAACGAACCGAGCTTACAAAGAATAGAAGTAGTGTGTACATAGGCGAGTCAGCGAAGGTGCTGCTGCCAGAAAGAGAAACAAGCAGACCTCTGTAGACATTAAACCTAACGGTTCGGATCAATAATGTGGGAAAGGGTTAACATATGTAGAGATGGACACGAGAAGCCTCAAAATGCTGCACTAGATTCGAATCATCACACATATGACCACAGCCTCGAAGAGAACAGAGGCAAAAAACCATCAGCACATAGCAGTTAGGGATGTAATCTTCAATATGGTAATGACAACTGATGCACAATTACAATCAAGCACATTAGAACTACATCAAACGGAATAACTGTAAAGCTCGGATTCAGGCACACTTGATTAGCCGATTGGTCTAGCTGTCTCCTCCAAGGCTACAGTGGGCAAAGGTTTCGAGAGCCGGCAGAGCAACGTTCGACAACAACCGTTAACACTGGCACGTGCACTTGGCTGAAATAAAAGCTGCAGCATGCAAAGATGAGAGGTTCGAAATGGCAGCAAGGGGAACAGTAGTGAGTAATACTGAGCAAGTCAACTGGCCGAGTAAGCTTTGCCTTTCCTTGAATGCATCAGCGTGGCAACAAGACACCAACGCTGAAGACGTAAGAGCATGAATGAGATGCCGGGACGTTCAAGTGCTGCTTGAGCAGAACCTGCTAGTATTCTACAGACATAGTGGCACTCCATTACATTTATTCAAACCACTCGGCTCAGTTAAATACTGAGAGGAAGGCCGAGAGAAAGCAAGCCGAATGATGCACACTAGCAAACACACACACACACACACACACACACACACACACACACACAAAAGACGCGTACACACACACACACACACACACACACACACACACACACAAGACGCGTACACACACACACACACATACACACACACAAAAGACGCGTACACACACACACACACACACACACACACACACACACACACACACTCACGCACACACACTGTGAGAAAGAAATTGAGAGATAGCGAGAGGGATAGGCATAAATAGACAGAAAGACAGATAGACTGAGATAGAGAAACAGAATAAGACATCGAGTGAGAACAAACTAAGAGAGGAAAGAAAGAAGAGTGGACAAACACACAGACACACAGACAATGACAGGGTCAGTGCACAGCAACTGTAACAAAGCCGATGGATATCTCTACTCACTTTAACACGCTAGAAAGGTATTAAAGACTGACCTTCCTCTCTAGGGAGGAGAGGGGTCCCTATATCCCCTTCAGAAGAGGGTGAGCAATTAAATTCTCGGACGAGATATCACAAATGCATGAACACGCAGGAAACCTTGAGTCGGGCACGGGGCTGCCGGCTGCTAACAATAAAAAAATTGTATAGCGCCATCAAACAACTTAATCTCTTTACAGGTACTTTACATACGCTGTAAAAGAACCATGATCAAATGGTTAATGGTAACATGTACAATGTCAACAAGCATAACGTGTATAGAGGTGAACGGTGAAGTCATCATTAAAAAATGGCTAGTGATAGCATGCAGTGTCAGCACACCACAAGCACACAAAGGAAGAGTCGAAACGACCACTAAATGTCGCGATTAAAAGTGCGGTTTGAGCTTCTTTTCAAATGTCGTCAAGTCAGGCAATGTTGTGACTTCATCAGTCTTAAGCGAGTTCCGGGCTTTGGGAGCATACGAAATAAAGACACGGTTTCCACAAGATTTGAGGATCGTACGAGGTATAGCAAAACGGTCAGAAAAGCGGTTGGTACGATGCCTAGCCAGGTGAGGGAGTAGTTCTGATAGGTAAGATGGTGCCAGAGAAAGGAAGGACCTAAAAGTGAGTGACAGAACATTGAAGTCGATGCGCTGCTTGATTTGAGGCCAGTGCAGATCAGCGAGAAGTGATGTGATGCGGCAACTGAGAAGCTCATGACAGACAAGCCTAGCTGCGGTTTTTCGCCAACTGTAAGCGCCTGATTGCACAGGCCGGATGAGGCGGTTAAGCTTTTGCCGCGAGCCTTATCAAGGAAGCAGCCGGCCTACAGCTAGACAAAGTCTCGGAGACCTCTGAGATCATAAGCTAGTGACGGGGGCACATTGCATTTTATAATGGCTACTGCCGAGACGCCTCGCTTACACAGCCGCTATGAATTTCCTGGTCCACGTTAAAGTCAACAGGGGATGCAAGTAAGGCAACATTGCGTTAGCGGGCTGCTGATCGCTGGTCCATACATTGGCATACGGCAAAGCTCTGAGCGGGAAAGAAATAAAGTAGAGGTAAAGTAAACCCACCGTCCCCATGCTGACTTGAACTAGAAACTGGTCGCGATTGCACCCGTATCATGGGTGACGCTCACGTCGACGTCGTTTGCAAAGTCGGTCCACATCCGCTTTTTGACTTATGGTTCCAACAGCATGAAACAAGTCTTAAAATGTAAAAAAATTTAATCAAATAATAAATTTCTTTAAAATAAAACCTCAAGATCCAAATATAGCACTGTGTAATCTGCGCACAACTCCAGGTCCTGGCAACCCGGCAGGTTCCGCCGGCTGCTTACCGGCATCATGCCATAGATATATTAGCCAGTGTAGTGGATGCGCGTCTGCCCCTTTCAGGTACCGAGTTCTGAGTGTTAGCTAGGCGCTGTTAACCACGGATTGCACTCAGTGCATAGATAATAACAATTTGTCATCATACGAAAGTGAGTGTAGTTTATTGCACTTGAAATCACGGTAAGCTGCGATAGCAAGGAGGTAATCTTGGTGAGAAGAGATAACTGGGAGGAAGACCGATGAAACCGAGCTTGGTTGTACTTATTGGCCAAGACAGAAGAAGCCAGGAGCTCACACGCAGTTTCGGTCATTTTCTCACTGTTTTTGCCCTTTTGACCAAGAGAGCTTTACTGAACTCCAGTGACCTTGGCCGCACAAATCAGGCCCTGAGGTTTAGGTGCTCACCCCGAACCAAGGTAAAGGTGAATGTAGTTGACGGCCGAGCTGGCGGGCTTGAGTCCCGTGGTATATGTGAAGCGCATGAATATATATGAAGCTATCTTAGGGTGATATACGAATGAATTATATTTTTCTATAATGATTTTCAATAAATAATATATATTAATAATATAAATAATTTTCACAAATTCTTCTATAATGCAGCAGTAGGAGATCGCTGTCATGCGTCTTAATAGCAATAATAAAAGGCGTTTTTATAGCCCCATAAGAGAACGAAATCTCTTTCTAGGCACTTTATATATACATACATATATATATATATATATATATATATATACAGAATGCTCGAAAGGAAGCACATTTTCACCCGACTTTGCAGACCAAGCCATCCTTTGTCTATCCTCCTGAGTGTATTGCAAGGTCAATCATAGCACTATTACTGAAAAAAGTACATGAAATTGTCATTTGTATAGAACCCGAAGAGAAACTCTCATCCCAGGCGCCTTAGATATGCGGCAGGGCTAAGCACACGACCTGATCGTTAAACGCAAACAATTTACCCCTGGGCCAAACCAGGACAGCAAGACAGATGTATAAAACAAAAATCATTAGTGAATGCGAGAAGAAACAAGCATTCGTGAGTTTCTTCACTAAGGTCTTCACCAAGGCGGCCTACACAATTTAGCTAAAATGTTAATAACACATCTGCATGGCGCCTTAAGAGATCTAGGTGTTTTTTCAAGCACCTTATGTATGTTGGAAGAAAAATATCTGATGATAAAGTATGGTCATAACTGGGTTTTTTGGTAACTGTTTAACAGTAACTGTAAAACAGCTACTTTTTTCCCAAAATAAAAAAACAGTCAACAGCTGTTTTTTCTGTTTTACTGTTCTAGCGAAAAAGATACTACAACTGAAGCTCCAACGTTCATTATGGATAAGAAATATGTAATGGAGAACGAGTTTTAAAAATATCTTTTTCATGTGCAAGTGATTTTTATGATGCGTATATAAAATTGTCCAACAATTGAAATTAAAGTGCTGTTTTGCCAAAATTGATTAAGATGTTATATTTAAATTGATCTTGGGGCATCAGCACATTTGTATGTTCTCTTCAGCCATATCTTTAATTTGAGAATGGGTCTGCAAAGTGAAAACAAGTCCAATTTAAGAAGAGCTAGAAGGCCAATTCGGACGATGGAAACAATCATCAAATGCTTTGGAAACTCGAAGACGACGTTGAAGAATCATCTAAAAATACGCGGAATTGATTTTGATAAACTTGCTGAAGGGTGCACATCCAAGTAAAAGCCCGTGAACAATAAGAGAACAAAAACGATTGCCGATTTCCCGGGGTGAAAGAGTCTGAAGGAGATTGTTACCGCTCTTTCCATTTCCGGACTATTGATTAGACTTCTCCCTAGAAATAAGTATATACGGAATCAGTCTCTCGAGACGGATTCAAACTTGCAACGAACTAAAGCGATGTCATAGAGCTGGTGCGTGATGATTGCGAAGAAAAGAGAAACAAAACGATTTCGGACATCCGGGGAAAACTCGGTAGGGGAGTATAATTTAGAATGACTGTGGATGAATTTACAACCGTGAGAGGACGTCGATTCTTCTGAGTCAACATTCATGGTAGCGGCAATAAAACAGCTAACAAGGCGGGTCTTGCTCGCATATTTGGTTCGTGCACTGAACTTGATAGGATAGAATCAATGAAGCAGCCTTAGAGCGTTTTTGGAAAAACAACGAAGAGGGATTTAGAGGGATCTACTTAGCACGGCTCAGCAGTAAATAAGAAATGCATTAGCCACATCGATGTCATCGAACAGTTCTGCTTAAACGTTTTGCTCAAACCATGGTCTGCACCTTGTACTATGTGACACGTTGTACAAGAAGAGTTCTGAGATGGACGATTAAAAACCTGGATTGTGACAATATTGATGAAATTACCACTTTTGAAGGAGCTAAGGACTTGGAAGTGATCAGCGATTACACATTAGAAGGAAACGTCAATTACCACGATCTGCTCGCAAAATCACGCAGGCTTGTCAAATTAATCAAAATATTTATTGTTCGAAATAATGTATTTCTATCCAAAGTAAAATCTGGGTTCGTATGAAAGATTGAACTGCATCTTGATGTGAAGACGCGCTGGAACTCTATCCCAACATTGTTAGAGCCACTAGTAATGACAGAAGTCGCCTTCCGCGAGACGCTATCTTAATTCAAGGCACTGGAAGTGATTGAGACATTGAATTTTGACGCTCTCAAAACTCTTGTGAAGAAAATGGAACCTGTGAATGTTGCTTTTGAGAATCGAGAAGACGCGACGTTGATGAGTGTTTACATAATTTTAGAATTCACGCTCAACAAGCCCTCCAACCTGAATAATGACATGTACTAAGCTCATGGAAAATTTGAAGAATCACAATGAAGAACGATTAAACAAGAATGTAATGAACCATTCGCAGTTTCAAAGATCCATCTGTCACCCCTTTAAATACTACGCTAAATCTTACAGGAAATCTTGCATCTCGTCTGTTTGGAGTCATAAATGTAGAAGTTGTCCTCAAATGGTCGTCAGATTATGCCTAAAATGTGAACTTGTCTCTTCAAGATGAATTTAAAACTTTGCTTCAAACAGATGGATCATCGATTGAAGTCGGAGGGCTAGACAGTTTGAAATAGGTTCAGTGCGATTTCACATTCTTTAGAAACCCTAGCCAGTGCACTGAAAATCTCTAGAAATTATACAACGCAATCCTATAAATCAAACCAATATCGACGGAAGTTGAATCGAGTTTTTGGTCTGTACAAATTTCTGTATACAATTAAGACGAAATCTCTCAAAACGAGTCGGTTAATGTACTTATATTATTGAAATTTTTATTAAAGTCGATAACGCGTATACAAATATCGGATATAGGAATACTCCGCTAATAAGAATAACCATTCCGTGTCCCAGATTTACTCTAGAGATAGAGTCTCACTCTGCATATGGAAATATTCGGCCTATGAGAATAGGCATTTCCCGCCCGAGCGTATTTTTAAAAACGGAGTCAACTGTATACGAAGTAAAAATGTACTGATTTATAAATTATCATGAAAGATATGTACTATAACAGTGTTAATCAAGAAAGTAAGCTATTGACTGCGAAATTAGTGAAAAATGGAAGAAACAGGAAACAGCTGTTAACAGCTATTTTTTTTAAATTAAAAACGACAAACAGCTGTTTTTCAAGAATGACCTGTTTTTCGGAAATCCTAATGATAATATGTTTAATCTAAGCAACTATCATTACCTAAACGGTAATCTGCATGAATTGAGCAAATCCTGCGAGTAACAGGTAGTTTTTAGTTTCTTTTTAACTGTCTTCTAGTCAGGGGATGTCTTAATGTCTGTCGGCTGATTACAAATACTTACAGACAAGTGCGTAGAGAAGCTTGCACCTTGGTTGCAGCCAGGTGCAACTATGACTAACCTGCATGGACAATTTTCAATCCATTCATCGAGTTCGGAGCGACATTAGATGTTTGCAGAATTTTGTAAGCACATGCGGCAAACGCCTGCGGAACGATGACGCTAACCAGTATATCTCCGTCTTCACTATGTAGGATAACGGACGGAGATTGTCTACTCCTTATATCTTTAAAAAGATATAGCCTATACCGGCTTTACGCAGTCGTCAACATACCGAAGTCGTCTGGAGGGTCCCTTTCATGCTAAATGCAAAAGGTGCACACTGACAAACGACAATTCAAGACGGTTATAGCTCTGAATCATGAATAGATATGAAATTAGGTGCGGCGGCAGAGTTTGCCGACTGCGTCGGGAATTTGATTTCAATATCCGGGTAAAAAATGTATACAATAGCAATAATAGTAATGAGACATTTTTATAGCTGCCTAAGACAATTGATCTTTTTCTAGGCATTTGCTGGAAAGAAAGATGCACTCTTCTCTTCTTATGTAGGACTGATAACAGCTCTGGTCTATCCTTACTTAGCTATACTTGTGGGAATCCACCTTTATGCTTTAGAGGACGTAACACCAATCTCATGTTTTCACGACCGCAATCTACTTTCTAAACTGTCAGCGCTGATTAAACTGATTCCCGACAGGTTTCCTTATAACTATACTCATTTAAATTGAAGCAACTCAATAGTCTGATGTAAGAGGTCTTGAAAACACAACAGCTGGGTTTAGCTAACCTAGAAATCAAAAGAGGATAATTAGGTTGACACGAATTGCTGAATTGTCGTTGATGCAGAGGATTTCTCTTACGTCGTAAATTTTTCTATGTAATTATTTGGCTGCTGTCTGTGACAGTAGTCGCACATCATGTCGTAGGAGAACAATGAAAGCACTAGGCCTTCGAAGGTGGAAGCATGTCCAGTACAGCACATATAAACTGCCTAGAAAGAGATTTAGTTCTCTCAGGTGCTTTGAAAATGTTCTATAATAAAAATCATGTTTTGGCTAAGTAGCTTTATAGTTTTTTAACGCACGTGACAGCTTTGCAACTAAAGTCTTTCGCACCAAACAAGACGCACGTATTAATGCAAGATCTCACAGCCGGTGACCAATACTGGCGGAAGTAGCGCCTTGACGCAAGGCCAACGAGTCAGTGAGCAGCTCCTCTGTACTCAAGTACGCCGACGGTAGCAGAGAGTGACAGAAACCAATATTGCCCGCATCTAAATACGGCTTGCGGCTTCATAGTACTCAGCACAAAAGGGTGGCTGTTCAGGCAACACTCTGGCAGAAAACTTCCAAGTAATCATCACCTGACACCCAATTTCTATGGTATCTAAGCAATAAGTTTACTTACAGCCGTTTTTTGATATAACTAACCCAAGAACCCTTAAAAAACCAGAAAGTGCCGTAACCTGGCTGATTATAATACCGGCATTTTAATAAGGAATTTTAAGCTAAGAATCTGTTTCGAATTTTAGGCTTTTCTTTTCATTAATAGGTAGAGTAAATTTATACATACCTTCAAGTTTCTTTAGGATTCAGCTAGCAACATATTTAGATTGGTCGTCCCGTTTCGTGTATAAGCCACATATCGAACGAGTTCCAGTTGCTATCTGTGTGCTGTTTGTGCATAGGCTCACCAGCGTCGTAAGCGTACCGATATCGCCGCCTGCTCGTCTGGCATCGACGCACAATTTGCATTTATAGATCCACTAGCGAGAGGGAAACCGAGGCAAAGAAGCTGCTGCAGAAGCGACGAGATTAAGCTATGGCTTGTTTGCTATTGCTGAACAGTTGCTAGTCACATTTTTGACCAGTGTGCATGGCATATTGAGGTTAATGACAACGATGTTACCGGAAAATACCTCGCCTCGGCAGTGTCCACACGGGCGACATTATTTTCAAGGAGGTCCTACAACTTTGGCTACCTAATTTAATTCTAGCTTAACATAGGTCATAAAAAATGACCAATCAAAGATATTCAGAAACGAATAGATGTTTATATAGACAGTTCTAGATTTGCGGCCATGCTGCAAACCAATTTCTCGGAAAAGCCACAAATATACTCGCACCTTTTATTTTTGTTATACTGTCCTAAATAACAACGTTCAACGTCCAGTTTATCCGGGTAATAGCGTTAGCTTTGCTTCTTTGCTTAAGCTATCATGTTCTTATTGGATCTTTCCAGATGAGCATCAAAGATACGGACTTCGATGAACATTTTGCACTCCATTTTATTTTAGCATAGTTATTTGTGATTGCCTGAACCAGCTACTCATAGCTTTTAGTCCGGCGATTGACCAGAAAGCCGTAAACAACCGCAACAAAACCGTTCGAAACTGCTTTCTCCACCATGTTAATCTTCTTGGAGAGATGGTCACCCTCTTTGATTTTCTTGATCTGTGGTGAGACGAAGATACCAGCTTTGACCTTTACCCCTGACAGCTGTAGAAAGATATGTTGGAATTAAAAAAAAGAAAAAAATATCTACCTTAAGAGAACTTAATCTCTATCAGATGCTTCACATATGCCACAGGGCTTGAATCCACCACCTCTGCCAGACCTTGGTCGGTGCGAGCACCTTAACCGCTGGGCCGAACCAGCTACTTGAAAGCTATTAACTCAACGCCAATTGCTTGACGAGGCCTAACTTAACGTGGGAGTGACGGCATCAGCACTTCCCCCCAGATCTAGTGGTCGTTCCCACTGGATGCTGTTCCATCCTAGAAAGAAATAGGTCCGCTGTGACCACTCTTGTCGCGACATCGCGCCTTGGTGCCCAGGCTGTCCATTAGGCAAAGAAAAAAGGGAAACTTCGCGAAATCCCTCTGCAAGCACATCAGTCGTTAAAATACTCGCTCCGACCAAGGTCTGGCTGAGCTCCGTGGCATATGTGAAGCGCCCGAATAGAGATTAAGTTCTCTTAGGGCGCTATACAAATTTTTTATATATATTTATATATAAATAATGACCTCATTTTGATGTCTCTAATTACCTCCCAGCCACAGTAGCCATACTTTAAGGCTCTCAGTAGCATCTTGACACTGGTATAGTCCTCTTAGAGGTGCAGAGTGTGAGCCTTAGGGAGCGGCAGGTACTGGCTCCCATTATGAAGCACGCCTCGTTCGGGTAATGTAAAGAAAATACTTACAAAAATTTGTCCGACAATCAAAGATGTGTTTATGGTACCTTTCAAAAGACAAGCAATTTAGAACTGGGATAGGAATTTCTGACGACTTCCACATGAAAGAAAAATCGGGTTATGCAAACCACTTATGACCCGGATGTAAACAGAAAGCAAATAATCTGCAAATACAATTTTTACCGATAATAATAATAATAATAATGTACTTGATAAAGCGCCCTCAGAGAACTTAATCTCTTTCTAGGCGTTTTACATTCGCTGCAAAGGGAAATGCAATTGAATGGTAAGTAAAATCATGCTTGAAAAACAAACAAAATGAATAACATGGTTAGGGGTGACGTGCACAGGGTCAGCATGCAAACGTGGTTAGTGGCAGCATGCACAGTGTCAGCACGCATAAGCACATCAAGGACGAATCACAGGGACCCACTAAATGTTGTCCTAAATAGGTTTTTAAGTTCTTTTTAAATGTGGTCGGGTCAGGGGATGTTCTGACGCAAGTCGGAAGGGAGTTCCAGGCTTTGGGAGCATACGAACTAAATGCACGGTCTCCAAAGGATTTCAGGTTTGTACGAGGTATTTCTAGACTGTTGGATTCCGAAAAGCGGGTGGTACGATGCTTGGCCTGATGGGGGAGTATATCGGAGAGATAGGCTGGAGCCAAAGAATGAAGGGACCTAAAAGTGAGCGACAAAACCTTGAAGTCAATCCGTTGCTTGACTGATAGCCAGTGCAGGTCGGCGAGAAGTGGAGTAATGTGGCAACTGCGACGCTCACGACAGACAAGCCTAGCTGCAGAGTTTTGCACCAGCTGCAATCGCCTGATCGCACATGCTGGGAGGCCAGTTTGCAGTGAGTTGCAAAAGTCGAGACGGGATGTCACGAATGCATGGACCAACTTGGACGTGGTATCCTTATCTAAACAAGCCCGACTTTTAGCAAGGTATATGAAGCTGAAAATAGGCAGATTTGACTGTGGAGCTGATATAGTCATGTAACGAGAGGTCGCTTTGGAATATGACACCTAGATTTCGAGCTGATTCGACTGGAGATATGCTGGCAGAGCCAATTTTGAGAGACAGCCTTTTCCAATCTCTGAATCACACTGGGTTTGCCCATAACTAGTAAGTTAGTTTTATCATCGTTTAGTTTTAGAAAATTTGCTGGCATCCATGTGCGGATGTCATCAATGCATGCAGCAAGTGAGTTTAGAGAATTTGAGGTGCTCGAAGGCTAGGAGGGATCAAAGCAAAGGTACAACTGAGTGTCATCCGCATAGAAGTGAAAGCCTAGATTGTGCTTGACAATCACATCAGCAAGAGGGAGAGTATAAACCGGGAGAGTATAAACCGTGAAAAGAACCGGACCTAGCACGGAGCCCTGAGGTACTCCATATTTCAGAGGTACTTCAGATGATCTTTGTCCATTCACGTCAATACTCTGGAGTCTCCCACTGAGATAGGACCTGAACCACTGCAGAACAGTGCTAGTGATGCCCCGGCGAGATGAGAGACGCTCTAGAAGAACTTTGTGATCGATGGCATCAAAAGCTGCCGAAAGATCAAGCAAAACAAGCAGAGACACTCTACCCATGTCTGCATACCTAAGTAGGTCGTTGTATACGCTAAGCAAGGCTGACTCTGTGGAGTGATTAGCTCTAAAGCCAGACTGGAACTTACTAGCAAGATCTCTGCATCATAAGCTACTTGTATCCCCACTTGTCGAATCTTGGTAGATTTGTAGAAAGGCTTGTTGAGATACATACTTATGACTTTTATACAGCTTTATTTCCAGGGTTGGTTGGTGCCTTGTAAATTAAATAACTCGGCTAATATTTCATGTATCTCGGAGTGGAATTTGAAATGCGAGTTCAGCTCTGCTTGTTTGACATGAGTCGAAATATTTTTGATTTCGCTTCGATAAATTTGGTTCTATATGTCCACTACAGAAAATAAAGCTCCTGGACGTTTGATGACGTATACAGCCAAATTTAGGATGCTTTCACGGAGTGCTATTTTGTTCTTGCATGATAAATTGCCTGCAGTCACAGCACAATGCATTTGCTCGGTACAAAAAACTCTTGACGCAAAGTCAATCAAATATGGCTCTTCAATAAACTCTGATTCGGCAAAACATAAGCTAAAAGGTTCGTTTTTAAGGTACACCAAGTGGTACACATCTATAGATACTAATTGAAAGTGTTATGTACTGGTAACTCTCACTAATTCAGGCAGCTTCACCTTTCAGGGTTTATGTGTGAACCTGACGTCGGCACCATGCATAACAGCAAAACCGGAGAATTTAAAAATATTATTGCCCTAACCACAGAAGCAAATTTTATTTTCTGTGGAAAAAATAAATTTTCTATTTATTTTATAGATATGGGAATAGGATAACACTTTGCATCACAGAGCAAAAAACTAAATGCAGCTCTATTAGCACTTTTAGCTACGTAATATTAAAAAATTCAGGCTCGTTTTCCTTAAGGTACTAGAGCAAAGTTAGTCAACGCATTTCCATATCCCGTCTAGATTTAAGTAACTCTCTACTTGCAGGTTTTCCTACTTGTGCAAAGCAACAAAGTTGGCGAACAATGCAGCAGCCAGGCTTATTCAAAGCCAGCGTGACAATGTCCCTGACAAGACAACTTTCTTGATTAGTATTTCCGGATGGCATTGCTGACATACGTTTCTGAATTGTAGCAAACATCTTCACATCGAATGAAAACAAAACCAAATCCCTCCTTAAAGACAAACCATGTTACTAGAAAATCGGAAAGTATTACCCTCCCAATCGGCTCGACCAGCACAGCTTCTGCACACACTCAGCATGCCCTCTTTCATGAATTAATTCTTGGTATATGAGAAAGCCAGTTACAGTCGTAATATTTCCAAAACAAATTAAGTTCTCTAATAATGAAAATAATATTTCTGACTGAAATCCCAACCGATAAAGACTTCTGTAACTACTACTCTTCTTGTCTGTGTATAAGGCTGTCAAAAGTTGTTTGAAAACTCATAAGCTAGGCGAATTAGTCAAAAAAGTCGCAGCTACCAAATTGCTATTGGCCAATCTCCACAGGCTGCCTGTCAAGCTGCATCGACTTCAAGATTCTGTCCCCACCTTTAGGCCCATCAATTCTGACTCCATCATAGCTATCTGAATCGTGTTTGCATTAGGCCTCCAGCTGCATCACCCGCTCTTCTGACTCTGATTGATTGTGCTTACAACCAAGTTCATATCTCTTGGAGACCATAACTTCAGTTAAAATTCTCCCAAATCGAGGAACTTACCACCGGCTGACATCACCTTATCTCCTGATTTGACGACATAAAGAAGCTAAAAATTATCTGTTTCTCGGAGCCGTTTGTCCATCTGAACGTCCTTTGTGTGCATGTGTTTTACGAAATTGTGCTTAACACCACTAATGGTGAGTGATATTTTCTGTATAACGCAGCAGTTAGCATGTCTTTAGTTCCTAGGTGCTTTGCGTGCTTACCTATGTATGATTCAAGGTGGCCGATAGAAGTCCTAATTTCAACATCTTCCTTTCCCATCGAGTGCATTGATGCTCCACATACGCTCGTGGTAGGACATCAGGCTTTTTCAAGTTGTCTAATTTTTGCATGTGTATTTTATAAACGAATAAATTTATTCTATGCATTTTAAAGCTTTCCTATAACAACAGAGACAACATTAGACTTATACAACGCCTTAGATTAGTTAAGAGCTTGAACTGAAACCCTGACTGGCCATGACAGCCCAAGAGGTAAGGCGCTCGTTCTTCACGACCAAGGTCGTGAGTACGAATCCTGCAGTTGGGCGATCCTTTATTGCCAACCACAAGTGGCGATGATAGCCGATAAGGTTCTTCTGCAGCAAAACAAATAAGACCGTTAAATCAGCTAATATTTTTTCCTGGTGGATGTGAGTGTTCCGCTTTACGATTTTGGATGAAAGTCTGGTGAGTTCTAGCGCGAGGCTTCAAAAAATGACAACTAAGGGCTGCTAGGAGAGTGTTTTTGCATTGCAAACAAGTATTCGAAACATTATCCGTGGGATTGAGAACAAGACATCATACAACTTTGTGCTCCTTACAAAATTAACAAAAGTGGAAATCATATCTGTCTCTCTGCATCACTCGAGTATGACACTGGCTGAATACACAAATACAATATGCAGCTTAACCGCCAGCCTGATTTGGATAGCAATAGTCACCATAGGGAAGATATAAGAGCACTACAAAGAAAGCGTCCTCCCGAGTTTCCGAAAAGGAATGGAAGCCCAACCATCCGAAACCGGTGGCCAGAGTCACACCTATTTAACTCACCAGGGACAGGTAAGATAAGCTAATTAATCACCAGTAAGAATGTGAAGTACTGCTGCTAGCATTACTGCCGCAGCTCCACTCGCAGAAGACAGCAGAACGTTTGGGGCCTCTTACCGAAGTGGTAGCAAGAGCAATGTATTTGGAAGCTCGTGCGAGAGAGACTATCTGTTTGCAAAACAAGTAAACCACCCACACAAACAGTAGGGAATTCAATTACTGAAATTAGCTCACAAGATAAAGGCGTATACTCTGTGGTTTAATAATAACAATAATGCACTTGATAAAGCACCCTCAGAGAACTCAATCTCTTTCTAGGCGCTTTATATTTGCTGCAAAGGGAAACGCGATTGAATGGTGAGTACTATCATGCTTGGTAAACAACATGAATAACACGGTTAGGGGTGACATGCACAGGGTCAGCATGCAAGTGTGGTTTGTGGCAGCATGCACAGTGTCAGCACGCATAAGCATATAAAGGACGAATAACAGGCACCCACTAAATGCTGTCCTAAATAGGCGTTTTTAAGTTCTTTTTAAATGTGATCAAGTCAGGGGATATTCTGACACAAGTCGGGAGTCAGTTCCAGGCTTTGGGAGCATACGAACTAAATGCACGGTCTCCAAGGGATCTGAGGTTTGTACGAGGTATTGGTAAACTGTTGGATTCCGAAAAGCAGGTGGTACGATGCTTGGTCTGGTACGCGTGTAGATCTGAAAGATAGGCTGGAGCCAAAGAATGAAGTGACCTAAAAGTGAGCGACAAAACCTTATAATAAAAATAATGCACTTGATAAAGCACCCTCAGAGAACTTAATCTCTCACTAGGCGCTTTACATTTGCTGCAAAGGGAAATGCAATTGAATGGTGAGTAAAATCATGCTTGATAAACAAACACAATGAATAACATGGTTAGGGGTGACATGCACAGGGTCAGCATGCAAATGTGGTTAGTGGCAGCATGCACAGTGTCAGCACGCATAAGCACACCCAGGACGAATTACAGGGACCCACTAAATGCTGTCCTAAATAGGTGTTTTTAAGTTTTTTTCAAATGTGGTCAAGTCAGGGGATGTTCTGACGCAGGTCGGGAGGGAGTTCTAGGCTTTGGGAGCATACGAACTAAATGCACGGTCTCCAAAGGATTTGAGGTTTGTACAGGGTTTTTGTAGACTGTTGGATTCCGAAAAGTGGGTTGTACGATGCTTGGCCTGATGGGGGAGTATATCTGAGAGATAGGCTGGAGCCAAAGGATAAAGGGACCTAAAAGTGAGCTACAAAACCTTGAAGTCAATCCGTTGCTTGACTGGTAGCCAGTGCAGGTCGGCGAGAAGTGGAGTAACGTGGCAACTGCGACGCTCACGACAGACAGGCCTAGCTGAGGATTTTGCACCAGCTGCAATCGCCTGATCGCACATGCTGGTAGTCCAGTAAGCAGTGAGTAAGTAGCAGAAGTCGAGACAGGATGTCACGAATGCATGGACCAACTTAGACGTGGTATCCTTATCTAAACAAGCTTGAATTCTAGCAATGTTAAGTAGCTGAAAGTAGGCAGACTTGATTATGGAGCTGATGTGGTCGTCTAACGAGAGGTCACTTTGAACACAACACCTAGATTTCGAGCTGATTCAACAAAGCTAAGGATTAGCGAAGAAGCTAAAACACATCTATCGATCGCAGCATTTTGTGGGTCCATGTGATTAGTCCTTTGTGTGCCTATGGGTGCTGACACTGCATGCTATCACTATCCATATTTACAGGCTGACCCTGTGCATGTCACCTCTAATCATGTTATGCTTGTTGTCATTGAGCATGCTATTGCTAACCATTCGACCATGCTTCCCTAGCAGCAAATATAAAGTGCATAGAAAGAGATTGAGTTCCCCGAGGACGCAATAACAAATGTACTATAATTATTATCACTACGATGCATACTCAGGAAGCACTTGAAGCACTCTGATGCCCAAACGTAGTCTCGATTTAAAGTTAAGCAGAGGCAGCGAGTATTTACACCCTGCTAAATCTCAACCCGATAAGAACTTAAATGAGCCGGCACCCATAATCCATCGAGTGGCACCTGAGACTCTTAAAAGCTGCACTGACTCAAGTCTAAGACCCCTAATAGCACACAGGACTTCTGCTCTTAATGGCATGTACCTGGTCAGACGAAGCAACTATTTACCATAACGAATTAATGGTTCCCTGGTCAACCTAAATGACATAGATTTTATTTCGGCTGCACTGAAGCAATAGATGAGTTGCATTAATTCCAGAAGGACTCAGAGTAATAGAAAGAACATGAATAGTGTCTGGTGAGTGCAGAATTTCTGAGCATACCTATAAGGCCATACCTTAGTGTATTCAACTACTTAAGGCTTAGGAAATATCAATAGGATTATGTCTCGGAGATGCTTCATCGAGATGAAAGTAGCAATATACAGGCGATTAGTCGATGGGGAATAATACCAGTAAGGCACTTGATCTGCTGAAATGGAAGCATTCGATTGATTCTTGAGAACATACATAATGCCATTACAATAAGCATACAAAGGACACATCACACCGACGGAACGAATGCCATACGTAGCAGATGTGTTTTTAGCTTCTTTTTAATTATCGTGAAGTCAGGTATGTCCTGACGTCAGTCGGAAGAGACTTGAAGTATTTCTCTTTCATCGTAAAGAACCACAGCAGTAGGAAGCATCGACCATTGGAAGGTCAGCATCCTAAAGTTGCAAATGCTTGGCCCGAATCAAGTCAGTGGTGTAGGTCGCCTCCAAACTTGGTTGCTTCTTTGGCTCCAGAAGGAGGCAGGCATCTAAACTGAAAGACACTGTACTACACTGACTAGAACAAGATAATTTGATTAGGTTTAGGATAGCACCTTTCCATAACTGCAAATACACTGCCATGAGCAGCATAACAGAGGTGGTAGCTGGCGATTGCCACAGACAAAGTCAAGATATTTTTAACTTGTGAATAAGTTAAGTACAAATGTATCATTAAACAATTCAAGATTATATGAAAGTTTGACATCGGTGTTAAGGTTGAGAACAAATGCCCATAATAATATAAGGGCCAATAATAGGAGCCAGAAAACTCAAGTCAACAGGGGCCAGGCTATACCATACAATGCTTACCTGTACACGTAATAGTAGCTGATCTGACAGCCTTAGTTACATGATGCTATAAGATCCTTGCTAGATGACATTAAAAGTGCACATCTGCTAATAAATCATCAGCAGGCATGGCTCAGATACAGATACCAAGTCGGTAAGAAAGGCGAAGTTTATAGCTAGCTGAGACATTAATGTTAGTGTAGACCTGGAAAGATTTTTTGACAGTGGAAGTGAACAGGGCATACGTCCCAAGCACAGCAGCACCACCTGACCCTATGCGTGCTGTCGGATACACTTAACCTAAGACCGGAAATTCTACGTAATTCTAGTGAGAGCTGCTAAAAGCCACGAGCGACTCATAAGGACATTTTGTGACCTGACAAAAGGGACTTAATTGGCAGCAGTAGCTTGAACAACATTGCACGGAGTGTAATGAACGTTCCATCACATTGTTTAGCAGGTATCCACCAAAGTATTTTGAGAGTCAATGACCTGGGTGTTGCTTGCACACGAGGTCTGCCAACCAGCAAGAAATGAGGCGGTCAGCAGCAACTGTCGACAGTGCTTCAATGCAACTGTAGCATGAACAATTGTAGAGACACGGCAATACGAGCAAATATAGTTGGGCAGCGATCGTGCGCGAACACAACTAAAGCAAAACAAACAAGCTCAAAATGCTCTAGGAGTAAAACAAGCATGGCATAACGATAGAGCATCTCTACTAATTAAAGTGAGAAAGTCTGCCCTTCCCTTTGTCACGCCGGTAAGATGGCACACTTCCGTTAAGTGGCAAGATGGCGTAGCAGTGTAGTCTTCCGTGACAGAACTACTACGACTCAGGGAAGCGAGTCCTCGAGCAGAGAGAGCTGCTCGTAGTTTCTCATAGAACACTTTGTAGGAGACGAGATGACAATTTATGACACAAATGACAATTAGTAAAATCTGTTGACAAAAAATGACAATTAGTAAAATCTGTTGATCGTGCAGCCTGCAGCAGAAGCATGGCAGAGACACGAATCCCAAGGATCCACCCTGTAAATGTCAGTTGGATGCAGTCAGTCTGTCCATGGGCCAAACAGACCCTACTTCGGGGGGGGGGGGGGTGGATTAGCCGACTTGACTCGGCTGCTGCTGCCACCTATTGTTCGAGCTTGACCACCGCCCGAGGATTACCGAAGCAGCCGCCTAATTGTCTACACCAGTGATTGGTTTTTGACAGGCCAAGAGAATTTATCACGAGGCAAATGACAGGGGGGGGGGGCGTGTTAAAGCCCACAAGGCAGCAGGTAAGCCTGTACCCAGTCGTGGGAAGTGCTGGGCAGTCATTGCTGAATGACAGGCACAGGCTTATGTCGTCAGACAGACTGTCCCCAAATAGCTGGCCTGAGCTGACCCCCCCCCCAGCCATTATGCTAAATGCGGTTCGTGCTGGGCTGCCACAGACCTGCTGATTGCCAGCAGCACATTCCACCGAAGCTTGGGGAGATGTGAAAAAGGTGGACCGTGCGACTCGATTAGGAAGGCCCGCTGGCCAGCCAAAGATAAGCATCCAATCTTATGTATGAATCTCACCTGTAACTCCACGAAGTCACAAAGCAAAAGTCTGCTTGTATCCAAATCTGTACCATGATTATATGGATGCACACTAGCCAAAGCCTCAGCGTCAGATTGCTTGCAGCAAGGTGGCTGAATGTCCTACTAGCATAAACTTTAACATGGCAACGATTACGAAACTCGCTGCTTGCTGGTCTACCAGCCTGTGCAATCAGGCTCTAGAGTTGGTGAAACACGGTGCAGCTAGGCTTGTCTGTCGCGTGCGAAGCAGTTGCCACATCACACTACTTCTCGCCGACCTGCACTGGCTCCGAGTCACGCAACGCATCGACTTCAAGCTTCTGTCACTCATTTTTAGGTCCATTCATTCTTTGGCTCCAGCCTACTTTATCAGATCTACTGCCCCACCAGGTTAAGCATAGTATCCGTCGCTTTTCTGAATCTAATCATTTTGCTACACCTCGTACGAGCCTGAAATTCTTTTAAGACCATGCCTTTAGTTCGTATTCTCCCAAAACCTGGAACTCACTCCCGACTTTCGTCACGACATCTCCTGACTCAGCCACATTAAAAAAACTAAAAACGTGTCTGTATATAACAGCATTTTGTGGGTCTGTGATTCGACCATGTGTACTTCTGCATGCTGACACTGCATGCTGCCACTAACCTTAGTGCACGTTGACCCTGTCCACGTCACCTCTAACCATGCCATGCTTGTTGTCACTGAGCATGCTACCACTAACCATTCGACCATGTTTCCACAGCATATGTAAAGTGCCAAAAGAGAAATTGAGTTCAGACTGCAATACAGATGTATCATTCTTATTATTAGACCTATTGGTATGGCAAAAGCCGAGAGAAAGAGCATATAGCTGAATCTTGCTAAGATCACAGGTCAACTTCTAGGTTGCTGCCCTAGTACAGCAGAACATCAACACCAACATCAACAACAATAGCAACACGATGGCCAACACAGTTAAGGGTTAGATACCTACAATTTCTGAAAACATCTCATGGTTATTACGAAATTAGAACCTCGGGATAGAGCACTACCACTAGATTACCAGAGAGAAGCCTACTATATGTCAGCCAACCTGCAAGAGTGAGAGAGAGAGAGAGAGAGAGAGAGAGAGAGAGAGAGAGAGAGAGAGAGAGAGAGAGAGAGAGAGAGCCTAATTAATGGATCTTCCTGCATCTAAATCATCTTCAGTGGCAACCCAGTAATCACACGCTGTACAAATAAAGAGAATTCCTAAAGTTAATAACTCTTAATATAGTGGCAGGTAGCCCCAGTAGCTTCCACCGGGACACAGTGGGCGATAGTGAATTGCCTGCCAGCAACAGTACACCAACCCACGAAGTGTGTGAGCACCAGATCACCGGTCTAAGCCATGGTTGGGTATGAGTTCAGGCATGGTTGGGTAATTTGCCCTCAGAGCTAGTAGCAAGTGAGCATGCTAGGCACGGCTGAGTGAGCTGTCAGATGGGTGTACTGCTGCTTGTGCTTGGTGTGCTTCTGCCTTGCTATCAGCATGTCTGTGACCATGCCTTGACAGCCTGGTCCACAGCTCGAACGATACGAGCAGAAACTTCGGCGATCTCGAACTGCCCGATCTTTACAGTTTGCAGTCACGAAGAGGAGGCCCACATAATCACACTAGAGCAGGCTGAGCCTCGGCCATTTGATTATGTTAATTGGGAGTTGCCAGATCCAATATATAATAGTTTTAATAATAATAATACACTTGATAAAGTGCCCTCAGAGAACCCTATCTCTTTCTAGGAGCTTTACAATTGCTGAAAAGGAAGCATGATCGAATGATTAGTGGTCAATAAACAACAAGAATAACATGATTAGGGGTGACATGCAAGTATGGTTAGTGGCAACATGCACAGTGTCAGCATGCATAGGCACATATATGTCGAATCACACGAACACACTAAATGCTGCAATAAATAGGTGCGTTTTAATTTCTTTTTAAATGTGGTCAAGTCAGGAGATGTCGTAACACAAGCCGGAGTGAGTTCCGGGCTTTGGGAGCATAAAAACTAAATAAAGGCACGGTCTCCAATGGATTTGAGGCTCGTAGGAGGTATAGGTGAACGATTAGATTCCGAGAAGCGAGTGGTACGACGCTTAAAGTGATAGGACAGTAGATCTGATAGGTAGGCTGGAGCCAAAGAATGAAGTGACCTAAAGGTGAGCGACAACACTCTGAAGTCGATGTGTTGCTTGACTGGGTGCAAGTGCAGGTCAGCGAGAAGTGGTGTGATGTGGCAGCTGCAACGCTCAGACAGACAAGTGCAGCTGCAGAGTTTTGCAGCAGCTTTAGGCGCCTGATTGCACATGTCGGTAGGCCAGTAAGCAGTGAGTTACAGATATCAAGATGGGATGTCACAAATGCATGGACCAAGTTTGACGTGGTATCCCTGTCCAAACATGCCCAAATTTTAGCAATCTTACGTAGCTGAAAGTAGGCAGACTTGATTGCGGAGCTGATGCAGCCGTCTAATGAAAGGTCACTTTGGAACATGACACCTAGATTTCGTGCTGATTCAACAGGACATATGCTGGCAGAGCCGATTTTTTGCAGCAGCTTTTCCAATTTCTATATCAAACTTGGTTTGCCCATAACTAATAAGTTGGTCCTATCATCATTCAATTTAAGAAAATTTGCTGCCATTCATGTACGGATGTCGTCAATACATGCAGCAAGGGAGTTGAGAGAAATTGGTGTGGTGGAGGGCTGGGAGGGATCAAAGCAAAGGTACAACTGAGTGTCATCGGCATAAAAGTGAAAGCCTAGATTGAGGTTGGCAATCACGTCGGTAAGCGGAAGAGTATATACAGTGAAAAGAAGGAGACCAAGCAAGGAGCCCTGAGGTACCCCATATTTCTGAGGTTTCTCAGATGATCTTTGTCCATCCGCATCGAAACTGGAGTTTCCCACTGAGATAGGGCATGAACAATTGCAATGCAGTGCCAGTAATGCCCAGGCAAGATGAGAAGTGCTATAGAAGAACTTGGTGCAAGATTCGTATGATCTTCATGACTTAAGCCAATTCTATCAGCACTCACTTCGACCATTTATATCTTAAACAATCACTCTGACAAGGCTCACTCAAGTCGCCCTAAGCTGTGCCTGTGCAGCGCCGCCCCAGATGGCAGTGGTGATGGCATAGCAGAGACTCGAAGCTCGGCAGCAGCTTGCTTGTAAACTGCACTGCCTCCATGGTGACCTCCAGTGAACGATGCATCCTGCATCTCAAACGACAGCACTGCTTCGGCATTTTGCAACCAACGAGTCACTTGCAAGTGCACCGGATTCTATGCGGGAATGTGCTCACCGACACGAAAACACACCCAAGCGACCTACCGAGTGCATGTGTATGTGCAGCACACACACACACACACACACACACACACACACACACACACACACACACACACACACACACACACACACACACACACACACACACACACACACACACACACACACACACAAATATGTGGACATACAAAGACACTCATAAGAAAAAACACTTAAGAGTTAAGGTGCCCAACGTACTGCCACGACACTCACCTTAAGGGATGCATGTAGAAAAAGCTAGCACTGAATCGGCTGGCCCATGAGTGTGGCTTGTGGGACCTAATCTCTGACCACTCCGGCTTGCTGCCAATGTGTAGATAAGACGTCCAAAGAGTTAGCAGACTCGAGTAGAAGCAAGCCTGATCAAATGCTCGAAGCTACGACAGAGTGTGGCAGTGAGCCACCGAAGCAATTGATTTGAGCTTCTGTGTGGACGGCAGGCTATGATGACCCTTAAGTGGGTGTATCCCCACGCTATGACGACCCTTAAGTGGGTGAATCCACTTCTTGCACACTTTACATTTGCTCGAAAAGAAGCACGTCAAGTGGTATATAGTTATAACAGGCACCATTTCAGCACTCACATGCACAAAAAGGACAAATCACATGGACTGAGCTGAGCAGGTACTGCTAGGGAACAGACGAGTTTCGGCTTCTTTCTGTATGTCGTCAAATCACAAGATAACGACATGTCAGCCGGTTGTGAGTTCTAGGCTATCCCATCATAGGAATTAAACACACGGCATCCAAGGAATTTAAAGTTCCGTTAGATGCACAACCAAATGACCAGAGCCAGAATAGCATGTGGGTGCGACTGGAGGTGTGGTCAGGGAGTATTTCAGATATATAGGCCAATACAAGACAGTGAAGGGACCTAAAGCTGAGTATAAGAACATTGAAGTCGATATGCTACTGATCGTGTAACAACATTGCAATACACACACACACACACACACACATAATTTATTTGTATAGCACCCTAATAGAACTTATTCTATTAACACACTTCAAGCTTCACATTTGCCATAGGGCTCGAGTCCACGACCTCGGGCATCAAATACATTCACATTGACCTTGGATCGAGGCGAGCACCTTAACTACAAGGTCAAACCAGCTTGGCAATTGGGGTGTAGAGGGCTAGTAGCCTTCTTACTGCAAGATAAACTGGAGATGGGGCAGCAGAGGCAGGCTTGATGGTGCACATTGACTTATAGCAAAGAGTAGAGGTTGATCAACTCCAGTTATAATGTTAACTTGGGGATAGACTCTCTGATCTTGTCTATCTTTATGACAAAGAAGCTAGAAAAGTGATCAAATAGATCGCCAACAAGATCGCTAGGTATGAAGAATTGAGTGCTGGTTATGGGAACAGTTGAGGTCGATATCAGTGATGACCTGTCTGAACTTGGACTGAAAAGCCAGGTTCAAGCAGCAGAGTAGGCTGTTTGCTTTTGCTTTCATCCAAGCAATGTGCCAGGAGCCTCTGAGAGTGGAGGTCCTTGTGTCCAAATGGCCTGAATTTCGAGGCCCTTTGGCCACTTGATACTAAATATGCATGCAAAATAAAGCCGCACATGGAGGCAGCAAGGACTGGCTAGGGCAAATGAGCATCTGGTCGTTCAGTGGTAGCACGACAGTGATGCCATCCGAAAAAAAAAGTATGTGATTATAGTAGATGATTTGGCAGGTACCACGTATTTAATAGATTCAGTGCTACACATCACGATCATCGACACACCTATCCTTACAATAAAGAGAGAGAGAGAGAGAGAGAGAGAGAGAGAGAGAGAAAGAGAGAAAAAGAGAGAATCCGAGAATCAAACTGTCAATTGCTAACTATGGTGCAAATGGAGCCACCAAAGCCTGCATGAACCCTTTGTGGCACCACAGCAGAGGCTATTCAGACACAACAGAGCCAATTTATCAGATAGTTTCCCGATAGAGGGACAGTCTTAGCCTTGTAGGCAGAGGCTTTAAATACACATGTGCACATACATGCACGTAAGCACGTGCACACACACACACACACACACACACAGACATACGATCGACAACTAAGGTTGATATCAATGAGTGGAACCAAAGACTGAAGAAAGAAGGACCAATTTGCACCTGCATCTGCTTGCATCCGTGACCAAACCTAGTCTAATATCAGTACACACAGCAGTAAGGGGCAGCAAGCACAGAAACTTGCTGACAAGTTAGCTAGCTCGGCCATCAGCTCAAAACTACCAACAATGGTCTATGATAATGCCGTGTAATGGACCGAGCAGCAGCCAGCAACAAATCCCAGCTATATTATGGCCACACTAAAGGCCATAACAATGTGGACAATGGACTACGAGTACAATACAGTAATGCAACCTGCTCCACGATACCCGGTAAGTAGCTGACTAGTTCAGTAGGCACCAGAGGCAAGCATGCATTTGCCGGTAGAGTCTATGTGGCAGCAGACTCCATCTAAGCACCGACGAGAAAAGTGGCAGGCACACCAGTGGCAGTGGGGAGGGTGAGGTGTGTGCTCGGGTAAGCCATGCAGGAGTAACAAACAATGATAATACGAGTACCACGGTGGAAAGCAAGCCGGCAGCAGGACACTGGTATGGAGATGGCCACACATTCGACAGGGGTTACTATGGCAAGGTCAGTGCCATTGCAAGGGGAGCCAGAGCAACTTCACAACTTGGAGCAGGAGACTCCTAGAGCCGACAAGAGCTCTTCACTTCTAATGCTTACGGTTTCGGGCATACGGCAGTAACCATTAAGCAGGCAGGTTATTCAAAACGGCCTACTCATTACAATGACTAAAGCATAAAAAATATGATCAAGTTAGTGCCTGCAAACTACATATAGATGCATGCTCACGATTTGTGAGCCTGAGCACGAGCAAGTGGCTGCCTTGCTATCTCATCATTTCGAGAAGCAAACGCCGATTAAGTCTGTAAGTTGGCATGTAAAGCGTGCTCGAACGAAAAGGTGCACCACATCATCTGCTAGAAGCTTGCATGTCAACACATAAATAAGGCAGAATACCTACACATACAAGCTCACAATACATCTATTGGCTTCCATGCATATCCCCTACAGAGGTCTACGCGTTCACCAAATTACAGGAAATAGGTGCAACTTCACGAGGCATCCAAACCATCAAGTGGTTAACAAAGCTTGCAACTGAGCTTTATGGGGTTGAGGTCGAGATCGGTAGAGGTAGAGATCGCTAGAGATACACATCGCCAGATGCTCAGCGATCCAGCATCTCCGCGCCTTCCCTTCCAAAAATTGGAAGAAGACAGATTAAGATAGTTCTTTTTTAGCAACTCTTGCCGGTTTAGAACTGCGTTGTAAAGCACGATTTTTCAAGCACGAGTGATTTAGACTATTCCCACGGATTACCACATAGAGGTGAACGACATCAGTCGTAAGTCTGCTGCCATAAATGCCCGCAGGTCAGCGCTACCGAAAAGCCTGTATCCAATGCTTGCATTTCAGTTCGAATTCTCGAAATCTGGAATATCAGAACCAAAACTATAAGACTTACTCGCTGATTCTCAAAGTCCGGACCGGGTTTTTATGTATGTTTTCAGAAGTAGTCAAAAAGTCTACCTGATATGATATGACCAGCTTCTCTGATATACAGAAACCGCGAAGCTCAACGTATTCGTGGCACTTAATGCCATTCCAGTCACCGATCCAGCATGTAAGTAATGCTCCTGCTTAGCGCGCAAAGGTCGCGCTACCGGAAGAGCGAAGCAATTAGCTAGGTCAAGGCCTCACAAAGCAATGGCCCAATCAGGTGGACACGCGAATGCCCGGAAGTGGGTGCACTACAAGGGGATGGAGTAACAGGTCAGGCCAAGGTCGCATGATTCTATTGGCCCCATCGAATGGCCGCGCAACCTATAGCAGATCAGAGAGGGCATTGCGAGCCCTAGTGATGACCCCTTACCGCAATGTGCCGCACTGTGGGCTGAGCGCTGCTGCGTGGAGAAAAGTGCAGTGATGGGTGGTTCTTGGCTTCTCAATGGCATGTTCTTAAATACAAGCCTGCTGCTGCTGACATGGGCTATTTAGTGGTGAACACACAGAAAGCTCACACTTAATTTCACCCGGTTCCTCACGTGGTCGCCAATTACTCAGCACCTGCTTTCCCAAGTGCTGAGAGAAAAGTGGTTTTCGCAGCATAAATAAGTCTAACCATTGCAAGTCTATGACTTAATGCTGTCATCGTTAGTACTAATCCAACTGTCGATGAGTCCACGGTAAGACAAAGTTCAACATGCTTCATATTAAGTGGCCAGCAACCACAAGGCCTCTGAAATAAAAAAAAATGATCGCCAGTGTTCATGCTAACTTTTAATTCCGGGCCAGGTTCAAAGCAGGATGAAAATGTAACTAATCATCAGCACTGGCAGCCAGGGCTAGTTTATCAAGAGTGAATACAGCGTGGAACCTTATGCAAACCAAAGAAATGCCGGATACAGAAACCCTGATACATTTAGCAGTTATATCGATAAAAAAAATATTGACACCAGGGGCTACGTGAACATATGTTTGGCCACTTGTCAAGCGGCTGGGAGAGGAATGTGCTGTCATGATGACTGGCTGGAATAAGTCCCAGATGGTCCGTCCTGCAATTGGCACTGATGAGTATGAACTACAGCAAGATTGGGAATAAACCCGACAGGAGCTTTTTGCATCAGGTGCTCAAGATTTTGTCAAAAAAATAGGGGCTACTGCAATGTGGGAGAGGAGGAAGGGGGAGTAGGTGAAGCTCACAGGCTGGCCAGAACAAGGCCACAGTATCCAGTCTCCTGAGCCACGGATCTAGCAGCCAATCATTAGAAGCTCAGGCAGTCACGTTGCTGAACCCGAGGGTCACGGCTCTATTAACGGCCGGCGCCAGTCTCGTAGTACCCGTGGTTCGCGATGGCCATGCCGCAGGTGATGCCCACAGCAATGTCTGCTGCCGAGTTGAGTGCGAAATTGAAAAGCGAGGTGGGAGACCTAGTGGTTTTGGACTGCAGACCTTTCGGCGTTGGAACGACTAGCTCGATTAAGAAGTCCAGGCACGTTCGGTGTCCCGAAATAGTCCGAAGGCGGAATGGCGGGAGAATACCGATCGAACAAATTATTAAGAACGACCTTCGCGAGATGATCGCTCAGCTTCCAGCTGTAGCATTCCTTTTGTTCGACGACGACTGCGAGGGATTCGGGGCCGCCGGGCAGACGTCGGTCATGTATCAAGTGGCCTGCACGATTGCCGCCTCAATGCCGCAAGCCAATCTGCTGTTTCTATACGGTAAGATTCGCAATGAATCATACTTCGCGCGAGGCTGCGGGGTGACCAAGTTAATGAGCGTAGCGCGCTGACGATACCTTCCTTGCCGAAAGCCCGGGTCGGTACTGCCGACTTCGTGGCTTTTTGGATTTGTCACGAACGCCGAGCACGTGGGCGGTCTTCAGTCCGCGAGACCGACAACGGCACGTGTGGCGACGTGAGCTCAGAAATGAGCCCCCTGTTCGCCGCGTTGCACCGCCGGGCCAGTCCGAGCCGGCCGACATTTTTGGACCCTCCGCGCGCCGCTGCCGCCATTCCCGTTCTCGGCGACGCAGCTCAATTTTGTTCGGTCATTCTGCGGTTTGACCCCAAATGGTAGCATACATGACCTAGATTGATTGCCCAATGTCAAATTTAGATTAATTTACTTTAAATAAGATAATTTTCTTCTAAATCCCATATATACACTTAAGCGAAGACTTACTGGGTCCGCTGCCGGCGCCGGGTGCCCGCCAATGGGCGAATTAGAGCTACACCGGCGGGCCTCAATCTACGCCAACGTGCGTCCGCGATGCTTGAAGCGGGCTTCAGAATACCGCTCCGGGTGAAATTAATAGCTAGCGATGTTATAGTAGAGCAGATGGAGGACCAATGCAGTCAAGCTAAACGGGAAGGCAACCGGGTTGGGGTGCCTGTATCTGGTTTGCTAGAATTGCGTCCGGCGCCCGACTGAAGCGGCGGACGCGGCGGCGAGCTCGAAATCGTTGCGTCGAAATGCTTTACGCAACTATTTTATTTATTTATTTACGCCGTTTTATTTATTTATTATATAATAATTCATTAGAGGTTATCTGGCGGATGCTGTAATTTTCCCGGCGCTCGGTCTCTCATAGTTTGAAGCCGAGCCCGAGGCCTCTGTCTGCCCAAACCGCTCGCATCGCCTTCTCTTCTTCTTCTTCTTTTAGCGCGGCTTGCGTGCACTTCGCTTGGTGGACGTGTTTTGACATAGCACACGTCGATGCTTAACGTTCAGCCTCTGACAAAGACCCGCTCGCGCGTACTTAGTTTCTGAGCCGCCGCCGCACGCTTGCTGGGCTTGCTTAGTCGCTTAGCCGTCCGCCGGCTGCAAGCGGCCGGCTCTTGCCAAGCGCAGGGCAGTCAGTCAACCCTGACTGCAGTGAATATCCATGCCAGAAAAGGCACGGATTTAACAAGTTTTTAGTCTTTTCTCGGCGACTCGATTGATCGACGAGAACTTAATCCGTGTAGATCGCAAGTCGATCGCCGCCATGCGACGCCGAGCGCCTATTTCTTCGCCTTTAGGTGGCTTTGAGAAATTTCGTCTGGACTTCCCGGAGCTGTGCACTACCGGCGAAGACGAGAGGGAGCCTCGTAGCAACGGCGGCTTCATCAGCGGATACGTGAACGGCAGCGGCAGCACAGCGGTGACCGGCTCACCGACAGCCTCCACCCCTGCTATGACGGTAAGCCGCCCCAGATGACCATCAGATAAGATGTCTGGTGGTAGACGCAAGATGAGCCTATTGGAGGTGAGATACATGGTATCTCACCTCTCGTTGGCTCATATAAGCCTCTCGCGTTGGGTCAGCGCTTATTCCCCTTCGTCCTCTCGCTCCCCCCCAGCTCGACATCTCCTCGAAGTTAGTGCGTAGACTCCTCCCCCACAGCCCCCCTCCGGCTTGCCGGCACCCGGCAAGTTATGGGGCAGGCGAAGGCTGAGGATTCTTCGTGCAGTTGCACTTCTCAGGTGACTGCCCTAACCCTTAGCTTCGACAGCTTGACGTGAAACTTTCGGCAAAACGCACTGGCAGTGTTCGTGGTGTCCGTGATCACTATGGGCCAGAGCTGTCGCTCTCGTTTGAGGGGGAGGATTATTATGGGCCCATTAGCGAGACGTTGATTGATTAGTGCTGCTGCCATGCCTGGCTGCTCAGCTCGGCAGCAGCAGAGCGAAGGCCAGTAAAATGGGTGTGCACCTTTCGGCTTCGGCTTCGTGCATTCATTTCCTTCAAGATTCTATGCTTCTTAGCTTGTCAGCTGTGAATAGCATTTAATCACAATGAGCCGCTACTGTCCTTGCAAATGCTTGCTACTTTGGCGGATGTTTGTGTGCTTGCTAGAGCATATACTGCATGCATCTCAGGCTGTGTGCTCTTCACCCAATGTTCGCGAAACTCTGCAAATTTGTCGCACAATAAACTGGTCAGCTCCTTTGATGCCCGGCCTTGCCGTTATTGAGTTTTGTGCTTACGATGAAAACAGAAGCAGTGCTGTATATTTTGTTTTAGTCAGTTTAGTATTCCTTCAGAGTATTAGACAGGCAGTTCCTAGTTGAACGTCTTAATCGCCTAGTAACTTTTGCCAGGCAAGGTCCACGAAATTCTCCAAAGTCCATGACCAGGTCTATAAACGTCCTGCTGGGTGCAAGTGCTGTGTGCTTACGGCCTGAGACGGCCCCAGAGAGATGATCTTGTGGTCCTCATGGAAGTAGTTAGAGATGAATCCACAGGCGAACAGACAGACAGGAAGGCTCGAAGGTTACAGATAATGGTGGGCAGTGACAATAGGACACAGTCAAGCAAATGATTAGGTGACTTGGGGAAAAGAATAGAGCAGCATGACTCTAGAAAGATAGAACGAATTTAGATACTATTAGCCCGAGGCCTGCATACTCTTGCACATGCACAATAACTCACGTGTACAATCATTCATATTAACTTTATGCACACAAGAGCTGTAACGTATGTACTCACTCATAGGGCAAAGGCATCCTGATGCCATGGTGTGCATGCATACAATCGTCCCTACGTGCTCGCAACTCATGTGTACACAGGAACACACACAGACACACAAACACGAAGACACACAGGCACACACGCATGCACATACATACATGTACATGTGACACATGCGGCCACATGTGACACATACGGCCGCAGGTTCAGAATGTAGCCTAGTGTACAAGCTTGAGCTCTACCAGATAGGGACCTTCAAATGTTCCCATCCATGAATCAGCAACTTCCGCTCCAGACGTGCTTAAAGATTAAGTAAAGACATATTGTATGCTATGGATGCACTAAGGCATACGATATCTAGATTTGAGTTATGAGGTTTGCAACTGTGAAGTGAGACAATTTTCAAAGTAACCATCCCTAAATCCACTAGATGCACTACATGGACTGGCTATAATTCTTTTGCATCTACAGCCCATAACTGACTATTACAGACTGACCGACAAAATTACTGACAGAATTACAGGCTGACTTCACCACAACCCCCTAGCATGACGTTTAAAGTGTGTGATTCGTACTTGATATTGTTATGCATGCAGAAATTTTGCATGTTAATACCACTAATCAGTCAATATCATTCCTTACCCGCAAACTGCTGAGGAAAATATTTGGCGGTCTCCGGTCACTATCCATAACTATTGTTACTACATAACTATTGTTACTTGCATGCTGACCCTGTGCACGGCACCCCTAACCACGTTGTTCATGTTGTTTATCAAGCATGATATTACTCACGATTCAATCGCGTTTCCCTGTGCAGCAAATGTAAAGCGCCCAGAAAGAGACTGAGTTCTCTGAGGGCGCTTTATCAAGTGCATTATTATTATTATTACTATCGTTTATCATTATCATTACCGCAATAATTATGAAGCTTTTGATACAATTCTGTTATACATCCATATTAAGTTCTTTATCGTTGCATTCGCCCAGTCTGGTGCCTTCGATGTCATGACATTTCGAAAGATTTTGAGCATTGTGAATTGCACACAAACTTAAATGAACAACGACGAACTGCTTCTGTATTTTCAGTTGGGTTCTCCAGGACCAAATGAAATCCTGCCATACCTGTATATTGGCAGCGCCGATGATGTTATTGATCCAGGAAAGCTCAACAAACTAGGCATTACAGCAATCATCAGCGTGTGCAGGGAAGTAGTTAACTTACCAAAGAGCTTCAACTACTTGAGTGTGGCCATCCCTGACGACCCTGCTGCAACGATTGCTGATTGGTTTGAGGCTACAGCGATGTTCATTGGTAAGTTAAAGTGCTGTTGTACAAATTATTTATACATCTGATCAGTGGTGGGGGACAACAGAATGGGAGTCCTCACAGGCCTAAGTGGGACTAATTCTCATTCTGATGGCAGTAAGAAGAGGTTAATTTTGAACATTCAACTGTGCTGGTCATCTGGGGTTATAAACAGCCTGGATGTTTCGACCACGTATGCAACATTGCTTAGTACAGGCAGTACAAGACCCAGCTCTTAATGGAACGAAACGATGCCCGGGGTGGTAATATTTGGAATCGTGAAGTTTCGGCTTGCTAACAGAGGGTGTCACTAATTTTCGTGAATGCTTTCGTTCGAAAGGTACGACATTTAATACTGGGTTTGCCGGAAGTTCTCATTGGAGGCTGCATTTACAGGAACCAATCTTTCATGATTATCTTTCTAACATTCAAGATCATCAAAAATAATGTGTCCAAGGTGATCAAAGTGCACCACTAACGTGATAATAAGCAGGATTACCATATTTTTACGAGTATAGCTCGCACCCAAGTATAATTCGCACCGTAAATTTATGGACAGAATTTTGGAAGAACGGGTTATTAAAAACTATTAATACTGAATACATAGCTCACTTTGTATTGATATAAGTTTGCTTTAATCGTTGCGGTTAGCAAGAAACTCGTCATCAGTATCACTGCTAACATCTTCATAGTCTACTGTAACATTGTCAATGTCTGAATCATCACTTGTCTCATAGATTGCAGCATCTTCAGTTCCATCATGCATGTTTGAAGTTCCTGTCTTCTTGAACGACTTCACAATGGCTTCTGTTTTGATAATTTCCCAAGCATGTACAATTCATTAACAAACATGTTTGATACTGGCTCTACTAATTCTTCCTGCTGGCGTCAAATATTGGTTTGAAGTCGTTGTCGTCCATTTGTTCCACTCATGAATTTCCTGCTGGAAGGGCTTGTTGATGTTGACATCCAGAAGCTGCAACTGAGATGGCAGGCCTCCAAGAATAACTGCCAGATGCATGTTCATAGCTCCAGCAACTTGTTTCTTTTTGTTAGGTGTGCCATGAATTGATCAAACACCAAAATGGATTCCTTTTTCAAAAGTCCCCTGGTCTTCATGCACAAAATTTCACAAACCACAATTTCATCCCAGCTTCCTCCATCCACCCTAGGGATGGTAATGAACAAACACTCAAGAAGGGATATCTTATTTTTGCATTGTCTTTCTATTGAAGATCAACTTGGGTTTGAGTTTTTTGCGTCTGCCAAGCAACAATAGTTGCATTCGCATGCAGCTCGAGCCTCCGTTCAAGAGACTCGCCCCGGGGACCGAGGTCTGGCCGAGGTCGCTAGCTCGAGTCCCGTTTGCGGCATATGTGAAGCGTTTGAATAGAGATTAAGTTCTCTCAGGGTGTGATTAAAAAATGAATGATTAATATTGTTATGAACAATTTCAGTAGCTGCCCAATGATGAACTGCTCGTTAGTGGAGCCGCTGGCCGGGCTCGATCCAGGCGTGGGCATCGGATGTGGAGGCAGCTGCGCCACCTGCTGGTGACCAGACTGCTCAAGACCATCTCCTTGTTCACCTCACTTTTTTTTTCCTTTTTCTTTTTAGACCGCTGCCGCAACGAGTCCGGAAAGACTCTGGTCCACTGCCGAGCCGGCATAAGTCGCTCAGCGACGATATGCTTGGCGTATCTGATAAAGAGCCTTGGCTGGAGCTTGGACGAGAGCTTCTGCTTCTTGCGCCGGGCGCGCCCGTGCGTCAGCCCCAACCTGTCCTTCATGGCGCAGCTGGCGGCCTACGAGAATCAGCTGAGAAACAAAGCAGGAGGAGTAGGAGAAGGAGGAGGAGCTGCGACGGCGGCAGCAGCAGTGGCAGCAGCGCCGGGCCAGGGCGACGGCCTCGAGAACGACTGCTCGGCCCGGCGCTCGGACGACGCTGCCGACTTCTTCTCCAAGGAACGAGCTGCGGCTCCGCAGGAGTGACCGGAAGGAATGCTCAGCGCTTGCCAGCCCTGTGCTCGCTAAAAGCCTTGGCTCGTTTTATTTCTAGTGCTCGTGTGATTGTGTCATGCACGCATCCGGTGCTTCCATGTGCAGATGCTGCCCACCATTCCGCCGTGTCCCACGCGACGGCTGCTGCTCTTTTCCACTTCCGCTTTTTGTATTTTTTTAAAGATGGGCTTTTCTCGAGAGTAGACCAAAGAGAGTAGTTTGCCCGTCATGCAGTTTTTATAAGAGAGCTATGGTGTAGTCAAGGCTGGTTCATCTCTTCCTCCGTCTCCCTCTTTCCGTCTCTCTCACCCTCTTTCTTCCTCCCTTCCTCACTCTCCCTCTCTCGCTCTCTCGCCTTCTCTCTCGCTCTCTTCCTCGCTCCCTCTCTCGCTCCCTCTCTCGCTCCCTCTCTCGCTCCCTCTCTCGCTCCCTCTCTCGCTCCCTCTCTCGCTCCCTCTCTCTCTCTCTCTCTCTCTCTCTCTCTCTCTCTCTCGCTCCCTCTCGCTCCCTCTCTCGCTCCCTCTCTCGCTCCCTCTCTCGCTCCCTCTCTCGCTCCCTCTCTCGCTCCCTCTCTCGCTCCCTCTCTCGCTCCCTCTCTCGCTCCCTCTCTCGCTCCCTCTCTCGCTCCCTCTCTCGCTCCCTCTCTCGCTCCCTCTCTCGCTCCCTCTCTCGCTCCCTCTCTCTCGCTCTCTCTCTCGCTCCCTCTCTCGCTCCCTCTCTCGCTCCCTCTCTCGCTCCCTCTCTCGCTCCCTCTCTCGCTCCCTCTCTCTCTCTCTCTCTCTCTCTCTCTCGCTCTCTCTCTCGCTCTCTCTCTCTCTCTCATTCTTTCTCCCGGGCTCATTTTTTTCTGCTAAATTATTCTGGTCCCCCGTGGCCTACGCTACCAATGGGGACCGTGCATCAAGCTACTCTAGTCTGAAAGCTCATTGTGCAGTGAAAGATAGCTGTCACTGCCTATTTAACTTGTCACTGTCCATTTTATAAGGAACCGCCGAGTGATGAACGCATAAGCAGATCTCGTGATATGACATGATCAGGAGCACACGTTTGGTGTAAGCATTGTGCTGGCTACTGGATGAACGTGCTGACGACAATTACATAGAATTGCTTAAAATAAATGATCGATATGCTAGCAGTTTCTTCGCTCATATTCGTAACCGTAGGCATAATAGTAATAGTAATAATAATACATTTGTATAGCTACCTCAGAGAATTTTGTCTCTTTATAGGCACCATATATATACCGTAAAGGAAGCATGATCAAATAGTTAGCGGTATCATGCACAATGCCGTTTTAATGTGCATTTTAAAATGCATTTTAGCTTTTTTTAAATGTGGTCAATTCAGGTAAGTCGTGACACTAGTCTCGAGTGTGTCCCATGCATGGGGAGCAGATGGACTAAAGACACGGTCTCCAAAAGATTTGAGGTTTGTACATGGTATGGCTAACCAATTTGATTCATACTAGTGGGTGGTATGATGCCTAGCTTGGCGGGGAGTAGCTTTGATAGGTAAGCTGGAGCCAGATAATGAATGCACCTAAAATGAAGTGACAAAATTTTAAATTTGAAGCGCTGCTTGAATGGGAGCCACGAAAGTCGGCTAGATGTGATGTCGTGTGGCAACTAAGACCCACTCGACAGATAAGCCCACAAGTACAGTTTTACACCAACTAACACCCTGATTTGCACAGGCCTGTATGTATGTATGTATGTATATATGTACGTAATTCTGTCTGTAACTCCACAACGTTGCAAAGCTTATGTGGGTGTTCAGCAGGAGAGTTTTGTATAGCGAACTCAAAGCCTAAGAGGCTTTCGGTACGCACTCGGTAGCCAAAAGACTTCACCTTACGCAACAAAGAGAAAGTGAGAAGCATAACTGAGTCAGGAGAGCAGTTGAGGTGGTGAGTAGCAGGAAATTAACAGCTAAGGACAGCTAGAAAGGATATGATCTAGTCAGCAGCAGGAAAGTAGTTGTCGTTGCGTAAGAAAGGTATATCAGTAAGCTGCGAGTTACAGAAGTCGAGATGGGATGTCACACATGTATAGACTAGCTTAGACATAGATTCCCTGTTATGTAGCCAAAGACAACTGTGGAGCTGATGCGGTCGTCTAACGAAAGGTCACTTTGGAACATGGCACCTAGATTTCGTGCGGATTCAACAGGAGAAATGCTGACAGAGCCGATTGTGAGCGTTAACCTTTCCAATTTCCGAATCACACTTGGTTTTCCCTGAATTAGCTAGCTGGTTTTATCTTAATGCCTCAAGTGCATATATGTGTGTGCATATTAGTCATCTTATGCTCACGGCTTGGTACTGATCTCTATTCTGTCATATGAGAACGGGTTTGGGTCCGATAAGTTGATGTCTGAGGACTCATTCAATACAAGACAGAAAGCTAGGTTACTGGCCACGTGCAGACTAGCTACAGCTAAGAATGGAAGAAAGAGACAAGTAATCGTAACAGAGTGACGGCCCGTCGCTTTAGGTTTGGTTTGTACGCAGTCTTTTACGGTGGTACGAAATCTTTATTTTGGTCCTTCTAGGTGCACTAACGTTCACGTAATTTGATCCTTTTAGTACACGAGAATTTCTACAGCGTTACCGGTAATACTTGTCGCTGGGCAAATGTGACCGAGTAGTCTCTATACTATGAAAGTTACTGAGTGGTTAGCATGACTTCTGTCTCTGTTAAAAGATCAGGTTTCAAATACGGGCACGACATTATTTTATTTTTCTTCCTTACAATATGATAGCCAACAAAACTCCAACAGCCGCCAGCTAACACAGACACTTACCGAGTTCTCATTCCTCAAGTATTTGACCTGAATCATGATTGCTAGGCGGTTAATATTGATTGCCTGGTCATCAAAGTTGACTCCATAGTAGTAGATGAGAAAACTTTCATCAATAGCTTGGGTGGTTAGCCGCAAACCTTAGTAAATTAGGGTATTTGGACGCTTTAAGTGTTCTCATACGGTTGAGTTGCAAGTTAATCTAGGGTTTTATACTCCCAGCCTTCCAGGACCTCAAATTCTCTAGTTTTACTTACAGCTTTATTGCCTACATTTACACTTGGAGAGCTGGCTCATTTACGGACAGACTGACTCAATAGAACTAAAAGCAGTGTCGCTCAGAGCCTGGAAACATCGCGGCCAAGTAAGTCTTTAATTTTGTGAACTGTCGTCCAAACTGGTCTTAATCTCTTTTTGCAGAACTTCAGGCTAGTACATTAAGAGGCTAGATGATAGTGCAAAACTCCGCGACCGGTCTGTCGTGAAAGTCTCAGTGGTCTTCCTTTCATGCTTGCACTGGCTCTTCGTTTAGCAGTTAATCGACATTAAGGTTCCCTCGCTTACTGGTTAGTTCTTTCTCTTGATCCAGTTTAAAATTCAAAAAGGCTGGCTCAGCTGGCCTTCCCTCGCACAGCTCGCGCCTGTCATCATGATCGTCTGCCTGTACCTTTAACCAAAGTCAAATACTTGAGAGTCAGCTCCTTCAGTTCAAATGCACCAAATTTCTGTAAGTCCAAGGACCTTAGGTATGTAACACACCCCGCTTAGTTGAAGACATTGAAATTGAAGCAAAACTATTCCCATGTTCTTACACAGCATAGTTTTTAAAATTATATATCTAACTGTAACTCCACGAAGCAGGAAAGCTAAATAGGTGTTACGTGAGAGTTTTCTTTAACCCGAATCAGCTTTGGGAGCTGATGAAATAGCCAATAGGTTTCATCACAAACAGCAAAAGCAAAGCCAATAATGTGGAAGTTGCACCTCAAGAGGACTGGAAAGAATGTGCCAGAGTTGTCAGAGCAGGGGAGAAGATGTTTATGTTTTTGCATAAGATCTGCGGCAGTGAGTTACACGGTCTTGGCCTGCAAAGAAAAAGCTTTTTTTGTGCCAGAAGTCCCTAATTTAAAGAGAGGAGCTGCTAATTTATTGAGCATGGGAAATCTGAGGAGACTGAAGCTTGTGCATCTGTTTAGCTAGGTATGCAGGACCTAAGCTATAGCAGGCTTTGTGGCTCAGAGTAAGCATTTTGCCCTGCAGCTGTAGATCAGCTGAAAGCCATGGAAGGTCCTTCAGCAAAGGAGACACGTTTTGAACTTTATTAAATTTGTTAGTCAAGCTTACAGCTATGTTGACAACCAGCTGTCAATTATTAATGGGTTTTTCTGCAGTCCAGGAAAACTATACTACGGTAATACGGTAAAATAATACGGTATATACGGATAATACGGTAAAACTATAATACAGTTTAGGCGAACCAGGGAGCTAGAAAGACCTTAAGTCAGCAACCGAGGTAGGTAGCTCTTAATTTCAGAAAAAGATAGAACAGAACATAATGGCTAGCGTACAGGGTGGCCTTACAAATCCTAATTTTAACTTCAAGCAGTCTTCAAAAAGACATCTAAATAGCGAGAACATGATGACGATCGCGCTATAACAGCTCCAATTAAAAGGACGAAGTCTCTCAGTCCATCCGTATTGGAAGTGTGTCTAACAAAGAGGAGTTCTGTACTCTTGCCATTTAGCTTAAAGCTTTTTCATATTGATTACCCCGCTGTACTTGTATGCTCTGCAACTGTGCATATTGACGTCTCTAAAAAGTAGCTAGTATGGCTTTCTAGCATATTTAAAGTCTTCTAAGAGTTTCGTTATCTTAAGGTGCTATAAAATTTCTTATCATAATTGTTATTGACTACAATTTCAAATGCGTGACCAGAAAACTATGGATACTTATGCAACGATAACGGAGCAAGTTAAAAACACCTTTTTGAGTGCTACATTTTCTAGCCCATGCAACAAGTATTTTTTTCAGCTTCATCTTCAGCTTCATCCCTTTCTCGCTTTACACTATCAGCGTATACTATACACTATATATAATATATATATATATATACTATACATATGCTATATATACACACATATATATATACTATATGTATGCTATATATATATATATATATATATATACTATACTATACACTATATGCTATACACTATCCATACATAATATCCATAAATATCTCTGTACGCAAGTGGAGTAGCATTTGACACACAATATTGGCATAGTGCGGTTTGTAGAAAATACTGGCTATGCACGTTTTTCAGATAAAACGGCCCAGCAAAAGGCGTGAATAACCACCAATGACTACGGACGTGTGTGTAGGCTTTCCTTATCCGTAGGAACGGTTGGGGAATAAATAAAATTAGCGATGGATGCAGCTCTTACAGCCTAACGAAGGCGAGTCAGTCTAAAGAGATTATTCACAGCCTCTGGTTTATCAGGCAACTCACTCATTTAAAACAGAATCTCACGATGCTCATACTTGTTTTTTTTATTATGAGGGCATGGAGAAAGAAGGGAATTACATTCGTGAATATAAGGACATAAATTGGAGGCCTGAGCGTAGAAAACCGAGAGGTTCTGTCTCCAGTCTCCGTTGGATGATTTTTAGGTTCGTTGATGTTTGCGCCGCTTGATCCCACTAGTATTTAGACAGATTTAAAAATACATATTGAAGCTATGGAAGAAACTTTACCGAATGGCATCGGGAATAAAATATTATGTGTACATTTCGGGTGGCAATGATGATAATATAAATTTAAAATTTATATTACTAATAATAATCATAAGATAGCTTATAGCAGTCTATTTAACTTTTTGCGCACTTGATATACGCTAGATATAGAGACTGTCAAATTGGTTATTGGAAACCTAATTTTACCAAGCAGAAGCATGTAAAGGAAAACTTGCATGGACGGAGTGAATGCTGTGAGAATAAATGAATGGTAGTCTTTCCCTCTACTGCCTTCAAGTCTGAGTATATTGAGACGTTACTCGAGAGTTGTTTCCAGGCTTTTGCGTTTAGAAACTAAAGCCCTGTGTCATATGTGAAGCACCTGAATAGAGATCTCAGGGCACTATATAAATGAATTTTATGTTTTATACAAGGTTCGGTATATACAAGGATGAGAAGACGACTACCGATACAGCAGAACGACTGGAGTCAGAACAGCGGGTGGTTTTATGTGATGCCTGACTTAACTGATATCCCTCACAAATAGGCTGAAACATGAAATTGCATGGAACCCAAAGTGCTTGATGTATTGATGTTTACCTTTGCAGCAAATGTAAAGTGCCTAGAAAGAGATTGAGTTCTCTGAGAGCGCTTTATCAAGTGCATTATTATTATTATTATTATTATTATTATTATTACAGCGCACTTACAGCCTAAGCGACATTGGTGGGTATTCAGTAGCCAACAGACTTCGTCTCACGCAACAAAGAGAAAGTGGGAAGCATAGTAGAGTTAGGAGAGCAGTTGAGGTACTGAGTAGCACAGAAGTAGCAGTTCAGGACCGCTGAAAAAGATGTGCCATAGTCGGCAGTTGGAGAGTAGATGTCGTTGCGTAAGAATTGTGGAAGCGAGTTCCACAGTCTAGGACCTGCAGAGCTAAAGCTTCTGTCGCCAACGGTCTTTAAGCGGAGGAATGGGACAGCTAATTTATTGTCCACACAGGACCCGAGGGCGCGAACAGGCTGAAACTGATGCAGCAGTTCAGCTAGGTACGAAGGAGCCAAGCCGTGGCGGGCCTTGTGGGTCTGCGTAAGAACTTTGCTCTGTATCCTTTGCTCAACCGGCAACCATCCTAGCTCTTTCAGCAAAGGTGACACGTGCTCAAACCGCTGGGACTTGAAGACCAGCCTTGCAGCCATATTCATAGTCCGCTGCATTGAGTAACTAATCAAAAACACGCTTAAACGGTTACGACAAGCAATACAGAGGGAGTTATGTTAGCTATTGAAATCATTTATCTTTGTGTAACAAGTGTTTAATTCAGTGTGATTAAATATTGTGATACGGTATGACACAACATTTTGTATCGCAAACTTTTATTTGTTGCTAAGCCTTTGGCCTTATCGTCTTGCTGCCAAATCGGGTCTCAAATAGCAGCATCACACTTCTGCTTCAAATCATTGCGTTGTTACGCTAACCACCCTCAAATACCGAGGAGACTATTGCATCACATTATCTACTGATTTGAAAACACTTCAACAATAAACTAACGCCCGCCTATACCTCAAGTCTTTCCTCCATCCTTGTGAATTGCCGTTGTGTGCTGGCTTATAAAGATATTGAATATGCTAGAACGAATTTGCTTATACGCTTCCTTGTCAGCATATGTAAAATGCCGTGAAAAAGATTTGGCTCTCTCCGGGAACGATATAAGCGTTTGATTATCATTCTCATTGTCAACTATACCTGAAAGATTTTTTGCAAAAATACGTAGATTTACGACATGTTGCTTTCCCGCTCAATAAAGTGAGCTTTTGAGGGATAGTAAAAGCTTTTTCTATATTGTTGAGACGAAGCAGTCGAGAAATAGTACTTACTATCAAGGAATAAAATACCACTAGGATATGTCGTTCAGTTTAATTACTTCACTAGTTATTATGCCTACCGGTCGTAACCGAAGGAAAATTATTCTGTCCGTCTAGACCGTCATTGAGTGCATATTTATGCCGAAATTAAGAAAATTGTTAATCATATCAGTCAGCTGTTGGGTTACATTTCTAGCATAGTTGCTATGTCCACAACTGGACTCAGCTCCTTTAGGGTAGAACGTAAATTATTATTATGGTTATTACAGTTGTTTTTCAATAGCAATAACAGAGCCCGTCTGGTCTGTCGTCAAAGGCGTAGCTGCCACAGCGTAGCCACCACACCTTTCGGAGTTTCAAAGCTTTACTCGCTCCCTATCAAGCATTGAATTAATTTCAAGATCCTCTTCTTTCAAGATCTTCCAGGATACTTAGTTTGGCTTATTTTGGTCGTGCTTCAGCTGCTGGCACCAGCCAACCTATCTGACCTTTCACCTCGTGTATGCTTTCGCACCACCCATTCCTCCGTATCTAGTTACCTCACAACTTTTTTCCATTAAACTGAAATCTTTAGAGGATCGAGTCTTCAGCTCGCAAGCGCCGACAGTTTGAAATTCAATGCTAGCTATGGTCACTACCTGCAATGACCTTGCATCATTTGTGTTTCAGCTGTAGACGCACCTGTTACGGTCATCCGTCCCTTCGGCCTAAAAACTTGATTCATTTTTTGCTGTCGGCTGTGTGTGCCTGACTAATCGTACTAATCATTAATTATGATTATCTGCATAATTACGTGCAAGAACTAGCTAGAAATCCTGCTAACAGGTCACTACAAATATTTTGCTGTCGTGCGCTTAAGAACGCTTGTCTAAGCACCATACTTTGCATTTCACTGACTTCTAGTCATTTATTCTCTTGCAGTGAGTTTCAAATCGTCTGAATAAAGATTAAGCTCATTTATGGTGCGTGACAAGTTTCATAATATTAATATTATTATTACAAAGTGTTGTAATGTCTACGCAAAGGTCATGGCTTTGTCTTTTAAAGAAATTTCCAGCTATTAACTCTGTAATTTATTAATAATCATAATAATAATATAAATGCACTTGATAAAGCGCCCTCAGAGAAATCAATCTCTTTCTAGGCACTTTAAATTTGCTGCAAAGGGAAACGCGATTGAATGGTGAGTACTATCATGCTTGATAAACAACATGAATAACATGGTTAGGGGAGACATGCACAGGGTCAGCATGCAAATGTGTTAGTGGCAGCATGCAGTAGTATCAGCACGGATAGGCTAATAAAGTACGAATCACAGGGACCCACTAAATACTGTCAAAAATAGGTGGGTTTTTTATTTCTTTTTAAATGTCATAAAGTCAGGGGATGTCATGACGGAAGTCGGGAGTGAGTTTCCGGCTTTGGGAGCATACGAACTAAATGCACGGTCTCTAAAGGATTTGAGGTTTATACGAGGTATAGATAAACTGTTAGATTCCGAAAAGCGTTTGGTACGATGCTTGGTCTGATGGGAAAGCAGATCTGAGAGATAGGCTGGAGCCAAAGCAAGAAGGGACCTAAAAGTGAGCGACACAACCTTGAAATCGATCCGTTGCTTGACCGGTAGCCAGTGCAGGTCGGCGAGAAGTGGTATGATGTGGCAACTGCGACGCTAACGACAGACAAGCTTAGCTGCGGAGTTTTGCACTTCTGTAATCACCTAATGGAACATGCCAGTAGGCCAGCAAGCAGTGAGTTACAGAAGTCAAGACGGGATGTCACAAATGCATAGACCAGCTTAGACGTGGTATCCTTAACTAACCAAGCCCGAATTTTAGCAACGTTACGTAGCTGAAAGTAGGCAGACTTGATTGTGGAGTTGACCCTGCTGTCGGCTGCTTCTATTCGATTACGCAAGTCATTGCTAACACTATGAAGTATGGAGGCTGTGAAAAAAATACTGTGCGTTTCACGAGCTAAAAAATAGACAATTAAATAATATCTATTTTGTAGTGTCACGACTCCAAGGATTGCATTCTCTAAATTCAGAGGCTACACAACTTTTGTTGCGGGCTAAGAATGATTGTGGTTGCAGAGGAGGCACTGCACCGAGCTACAATATTTCGGTTTGCATACGCATATCTGAGAGATTAAAGTAAATTGAAACAGCAGCCGAGTATTCGCACTGAAATGCAGCTACAGATTCACACCGCGTTGTTTACGTCACCTTGGTATTCGTCTCAAAGCTCTACACTGGCTAGATCAACATATGACGTTTCTGTCTGCAACGTCACCGATAACCTACTTGGTAGATTCTGACAACCGTAACGAGTATTGCAGTACAAATAGACGTTTTGCATCTGATTTGCACATTGGGTGACGCAATAATTCAAAGGCTAAAGCCGCTTGCTCAAATGCTTTACCAGCCTGCGTGAGCTGGAACAGCTCGTATGACCAAGCGAAGCTTCACATGAGATTTCTCGAAACTTGTCCAAGATCCAAACGATTACAAAATGTCTGCAGTCAAATCAAGATTTCAACTAGAGCTTTTATGAACGTTGATGCTATTCATATAAACAAAGGTCAACTTCGATTTGGTGTTGCTTGCTTGCTCTTGGTGACCTCACTGCTGACTAGACATACACAGGATATCTGCTGCGTGATGGAGATTTAAGACTAAGATCGCGAATGCTTAGACAATTTAAGCTTACAGTTTAATGAGAAATCTTGCGTACGACTGTAGAATAAATATACACTCGCTGGCTCATTATTGCTTAATCATGGTCATGGAGCTCGAGTCACAGAGCACAGCGAGCGTGAATAGGCCAGAACGTGAATAGGCATGTCTCAATTAAAGATCTAAAAAAATACATCGCCCTTCTTACTGTCTTATAGATGTTTAGGTCACATAATAAACGAGAGAAGATTAGGAACTTTGGGCGTTTTTCAAAGCGTTGAGAAGAAATTTATCTTAGACAATTTATTGAGGTATTAAAGCTTTAAACCCTTTATTTAGTAAATAAAGACCAATATTAAGTTCTTGAAAAAATATGCCAAGGTAGTTTTTCCTTATAAATCATTCAAGATCGTAACGTAATCCTCATGACTATATGAGCAGAGCTTAACAGCGCCTTTTAGACCGTGACCTGTTTCTTTTGAGGTATGACACACAATGGAGCCAGTGAGCACCTTGCGACCTTTCAGTCGCTGAGTCAAGTAGGAGTGAAGTAGGCCGCGAGGGTATCATGAGCTACATGCTGACAACGGCTAGGCGAGCACCGAAAGAATTACGCAGAAAAGCACTTTCAGGAGCAAACCGTGGCCGACATGTTATGATCGCCACCATGCAAAAGAGAATAGCAGACTGAGCACGTTTCAACTCATAATCAACTATTCTGTGTCTTTCCAACTGCAACATTGCATTGAAGCAGATTATCTTCGGCAGCTCAGCAACTATGCTTCTTGCTTGTGTTGCATCTGTTGAAGACCTCGAAGCTGATAAGGCATTGGTAAATGCACGCGGATGCAGTGGTGAGAACGGACAGCCCTTAACATACGGGGGATGACCATTCTGCCAGGAAACAATGACTCGTACCACAGAGAGGGAGAGAGAGAGAGGGAGAGAGAAAGAAAGAGAGAGAGAGAGAGAGAGAGAGAGAGAGAGAGAGAGAGAGAGAGAGAGAGAGAGAGAGAGAGAGAGAGAGAGAGAGAGAGAGAGAGAGAGAGAGAGAGGGAGAGAAAGAGTAATCTGACTTAATTAACAGATTCATTTATATAGCGACAGAAGAGCTTTCACGGCTGTTATCACCGCTTGCTGTGGTCAATAAAGAATCGTCCACTGCAGGACTCAAATCCACGAACGGGAAAGTATAGAGCGAGCATCTTACGCTTGAGCTTACAGAGCACATGCAATACTCAAGGTTTGTTATCAGATCCAAAGGGGAAAATTCGTACTGAAAATGCTTGAGAGGTTTTTTGTTTTAGCAAGAAACATGTTTTGCTTTACTCCCGGAAAATTATTCATATTCATATTGACGAAAAGTTGCCCTCAAGTAAAGTTCGATGTCGTTGACCTCAAACATGGCGAATGAAGCAAGAACTTTCGAACTCAAATTCTGGCGGGCTGATGATTTAGAGATAAGATATCCGATGAACTGATGAAACAAGGCTAATATTAGAGTTTGATAGCAAGCGTGGTGCTGATTCTCGTTAAACCGTACTTAGGCAGTGGCTGAAGTTTTTATTGTTGGGTGTTTGTTTACCTTGCTTAAGCTGAAAATAAGATTGCTAATAGGTAAGTCGAACCAAGTGGAAATACTGAAAATAGCCTAATGCGAAGCCAGCTGACTTCTTTATTAATACAATAGCCAAATTCTAGGCAGCATTGCTGCTCAATAATGACAGAATTGCCGCTAAGGTGTACTGGAGCAAATCGTCACAACCATATTGGCATTGAGCTTTATCCATAGCTCTGTGGCAGCAGGCAGTGACTAAACATATTTTCCGATAGAATCGATGGAATTTAATAACGACAAAATATGAAGTTGAAATCTTCAACAGATGCTCAGGTACTACTACTTTGAAGCAGCTTCCCATAGGTGGCCATTCCACTTGTGGTATAACATACTTAACAGCCCAGCTGTAAACCCTTGGGTGCTATACAGACAAGTAACTGGCATAAGAATATCCAGAAGGAAATGCATCTTGAAACTCGCCGATTAATGACGGCGTACTTACTTGGAGAATACAGCCTGATAACGGCAGAGCTCGACGAGGACGGGAAAGCGTCGTTATTGCCACGTCAAAAATGTGATGGCAATTAGAACAACGCTACAAATAACAAATGTACGAGAGCTTTTGTGATACGCGGACAACATTAAATGCCACATAACGGCACATGACACGCACCTGGTGCCGACAATAAGCTAAAAAGTTAGATAATATATACAAAAAACTCTGCTCAAGAAATTTTTGTTGTGTGTTTGCATTCAAGCTAATTACTGAATTGTCGCTAGCTAAGCTTTACTTCCTGGTTTATCACCTTTATGTAGGAATATGCGATGATATATCATCCGAAGCCCTGCTTGATCCGACTGGTCTCAGTTCCAAGCAGCGTTGAGAAATTATCAAATGAGCCAGTTGTGCAGCCTTAAATCAGAAGTACTATAAGGAGGCAGGAATTAATACTGAGAAGCTTTGACGTCAAAACCTAAGCTTAGCGTTTAGTCATTCTGCTATGAAATAGTAATCTAAGATTAGGCTTTAACTTCTTGGCTGATTACATCATAATTTGAGCTCGGAGCCTGGAAGGACAAACTTCGTAGGTTCACTGAGAAGCGGCGACGCGCTCTAAAGCAGCAAGATTATGGCGGATAATTATTATTCGCGATGGTTTATTGCCCAGGCCGTGTAAAAAGCCGGCGCCCTGAGAAAAGCGGGCAGTCGGGATTCAAGACTCAGGGCATTAGCCATGGAGCTGATTTGAGCCGTGATCGCACAACAGTGCCAGTGCTGTTTTGCATTACAAGTGGGCACGTATTCGTGGGGGTCCCTCGAATGACAGCGACCCGGTCTAAGCACGTAAAATATGTCGGTGAGCCGTGATGTCACACTGGGTAAGGCGGTTTCCCTTCACGACCTCGGCCCCGAGGTCATGGGTTCAAATCCTAGTTGGGGGATCTTTTATTGCCGCTACAAATGGTGGTGATAACCTTTAAGACTCTTCTGCCACTAGGCAAAAAAGGCTGTTAAATCAGCAAGTTTCTTTTTTAACCAGCTAGCTCAAGAACACGACTAGCATACGAGCTACTGGCATAGGAGCTACTGGCATATGTAATGGCCGTTGTTGAACACATGTAACAGTCCGCTGCGGTCAAGTTGAATCTGCACGTGATCTAGGTGTCGTGTTCCAAAGCGACCTTTCATTAGACGACCACATCGGTTCCACAGTCAAGTCTGCCTACTTCCAGCTATGCAATATTGC